>CM065698.1:12855428-12886590 GCA_017654935.2 Phymorhynchus buccinoides | reverse complement strand
GAGAGAGAGAGAGAGTAACAGGAGCAGGAACTGCCCACTGTGTGTCCTCAGCTGAAGGCAGTGCTGGGAGATGCTTCACAGAGATATTTGCTCTGTGACAACATGGTGAGCCAAACGGGTCAAAAGAGGGAGACAGAGACACGGAGAGAGAGAGAGAGAGAGAGAGAGAGAGAGGAGAGCAGAGAGAGAGAGAGATTGATTGATTGATTGAATGTTATTTATAGAGGGGTAATAGAGTAAGCCAAACATAAGAGGCATTCCACTGGATCTTGGGTATGCAGCTTTGTGTATTAGTTGGCAGTTCAATTTGGTGACCATCCCCAATACCTAGTAACCAACTGTCCTCAAGTTCTCAGACCGAGGGGGTGATATTAACCCCGAGTAAGGCCTCTTCCCGAGAGAACCCCCCCCCCCCCCCCCCCTTCCAATAGACGATTTTCGCCAGACGAAAAAAATACTAGGGGCAGAGCACTTCATGAAAATTAGAGTTGTTTGCCTCGCATTAATCTCGGTCAAATAGCATAGCGAAGTAATTCAACAATAAAGCCAAAAACACAAAGAAAAGCAACAACCAGAAACACAGAGATGGAGACTTTGAAAGCCTAGATCGGAAGATATTATTCATGTAAGGCCAAGACCCTTATGAAGGGGGGTAATTCACAATAAACAAATGACATCGAAGATTGAATCCAAATAAAGAAAATTACAATCAAGAACAGAATGTAGAACGAACCTTAAAGGCTTTGTATAAGAACAAAGCAAACCTTTTTACATCGTTTTACCTGAGTACGGTATTCATAAGTGCTATACAATGCTAAAGACAGATGTCTAAAGTCTAAAGATACTATTTAGATGCAATAAATTCATGACTCAGATCCACTTAAGAGAGAGAGAAGATAGAGAGAGAGAGAGAGAGAGAGAGAGAGAGAGAGAGGCAAACAAAGAGAGCACTGGGCAGTCCAGTACATCCAATGACTTATTCAGTCCATCTTGAAGCTGAAGACAAAGACTGAAGGCCTCCTGACAGCTATATCGCAGTAAAATAGGCTAAGTGTGTGTGGTGATTCACCTAATGTGTTGTGTGTGTGTGTGTCTAGAGCAGAGAGAGACAGAGAGTTAGAGTAGAGAAGAAGAGAGAGAGAGAGATAGAGAGAGAGAGAGTATGCTTGCCGTGCATTATGCTTGTAGAAAACGTAATTATTATTTGATACATAATTCTGATAAGTTTACATCTAAGGGAGATACGTGCTCAATGTATGAGCGATTACTTTCGCAGAATATCGCCACAACACATTTCGGGTCGTTGTGTAAGATTGCGCCTCTGTGTGTGTGTGTGTGTGTGGTGTGGTGTTGTGTGTGTATGTGCGTGTGCGTGTGTGTGTGTGTGTGTGTGGTGTGTGTGTGTGTGTGTTTGTGGCTGTGATGTTTTTTGTGAAATGTGCAGGTATTGAATAATATTAAGTTGAATGGTATGTGTGCCTGTGTTTGTGTGTGGAGTCAACTTCAAAATGATTCAGAAGCGATTAAATAAATATATCGGTGAATTGTATTTTTCCGTTTTTGCCTTTCTTACCATACAAAAAGCTGTATTTTAGGAACATTTTTTAGACTAATAACCTTTTTTGGAATACTAACCCTAACCCTAACCCTAAGCCTAACCCTAACCCCCCCCACCCTATTAGACGGACAAAACGCAACGAACCACAACTGTGACAAATCGCGGTGTACTGCAGTACATAGTGGGGGTTAGGGTTAGGTTTAGGGCTAGTGTGTAGGGTAGGGTTAGTATTCCAAAAAAGTTATTAGCTGAATATGTTCCTAAAATACAGCGTGGTGTTTGGTAAGAAAGGCGCAAAAACGGAAAATAGAATTAACCGAGAAATGCAGGGCGGGGGGGGGGGGCACATCTTTACCTTTGCCTCAAATGAATGCTCAGCCAGAGTATGCAACTAAAAAAACAAAGGACAAAGTGTGCAGTGTAGTGCAAGATAATACTCCAGTCAAGCATTATTTTGTGTTTTAAATGGTACCAGAAAGTCAGCAGGTCAATTGTTTCAGACTTAAAGGTGGACCCTGGACGGATGAGATTTTTGCAAGAAACACGCCGAAATCACCAGAAAGACAGCCCTTTTCACTTTGCTCGTGCTCTTGTTTCTTAGAAATTAAACCGTCAAAACGGCGATTCCATCCTTGGCGGAGATGCCGGAGAGATTAGCCATTTTGGATGGGGTGGGTGGAGGTCACTCATTGTGGTTGAAGCGTTTTTTCTTTTTGTAGTGCAGTTAAACAAAAATGGATGTATTCCTTTTGTTGTGAGCGAAACTCCTTTAGATAAACTGTAAAAAATAAAAATAAAATCAAAATTAAAAGGCTTGTATCGTGCGAAAAGTTCGTGCAAACGATTTGGTCTAAACTCAGGCGGCCACTCAAAAAGAGACGGCAAACGTCTTCTCTTTGGGTGAAATAATTTGACTTCCAGCACCTCCGCCAAGGAGGAATCGCCTTTTTGATGGCTTGAGTTCTGGGAAACCAGAGCAAAGTGAGTGTTGCGATCTCTGTAAAGGGTGTTTTCCTGCTGATCTGGACGTGTTTCTTGCAAACACTCATCCGTCAGGGTGCCCCTTTAAGAAACTTCTGTGTTCGTTTTCCAACCAGGCGTCCAAAACCGACAGAGACGGCGTCCTGCCGCAGCTGTTGAACCTGGTGAAGACCACCCCCGTCAGCAGACAGCGCCAGCAGTATCTGTGGGGCAATCTGTGGGGCAATCTGTGGGGCAATCTGTCGTCAGTCACTGGGGCTTTCTGCACACTAGTATTCCAATGTTGTGTAGCCATGGTGTTGTTTCTTGCCCTTTTTATATATCGGCAATTCGTCCCTGATAGAGGGGTCGTAATACCGACCAAGGGACAGCAGTAGTTTGTACAAACTAATGCTAATTATGCCATTTTAAATGCAAACGTTGAGGCACACGCCTTTACTTATTCATCCCATATTAAGAAGATAGTAACATGCAGGTTATGGACGTGCTCAAACATAGAGTTTAACCGTTTCACCGAAAACCAATTTTCAAGCTAATATGTCAGTCAAATTTGTCAAGATTAACTAAAAAAAGTGACCCAGCACCACGAAAAGGGACATTAAGTCGCTGGGCTAGTTTCTCACAACAGGCTCGCAAAATCAAATAAAAATATTTTTTTGTCAATTTTGAGTTATGGGTATTTTTGTGTTCTCTAACATATTATCGAGGGTCATATTGTATAAAGGACAATCTTTAATATGGTATCTAAATGGTCTTATAAGTGCTTTAAAAAATGAGTAGGTCAATGCATTTTCTTCAGCTAGGCTAGACTTTAGACTGTGTTTTTATCAAAATGGCCGACACTCACCCTACTAACTTTAGATGCTCATAACTCTGGAACGGAAAAAAAGATACAAGAACCATTCCTTACAATTTACTGATAGACGTTGTGGATCAACTTGTCTTTATTATGTTGATTATGCTTAGAATTTATTTGCTATGTTATTTGTTACCTTATTTCTTGGTGTGTTAACCCTTTCGCCGCCAGGACTCATTGTTAGCCAAATTTTCCATTAAACTTACATGGATAGAAAAAAGATTTTTTGTCTGAAATATTGGGGATTCTTCTGTGATATATTTGAAATAAGGCCTATCATTTTACCTCTCAAAATTAAGAACCCAAGATCATTGGATAACAGATCCTGATTTCAAGACTTTTAATGACATGGGTGTGCAATCACTGTGGTGCAAAAATGCGCATCGGCGGTGAAAAGGGTTAATGAGCAAGTGTATCTGATTGGTTTGATGCTGGAGGAAAAATTATTTTGCATGGCAATTGTTGAATTTAATACATGTTTTACGCCACATCATCTCCTATATATTCGCTTATCGATTTTGTAATTTTTTCTCTTGCATATGACCCAATTGTAGTCCCTTACCCCCGACCCCTTGTATTAGTGGCCTAAGGCCAAGGTAGCAATAAAAACTTCAGTGTTCAGTGTTCTCTCTCGCTCTCTCTCTCCATCTCTCTCTCTCCCTCGCTCCCTCTCTTAGCCCACCAGCGTACAGTATCTGTAATGAGCTTACCTTGATATGACTGCCATGTCCTGTGAATATTGTGCATTGCAAAACATTAATGGTGTGATTCTTTATTTGTGTTGTTGTGAACTCTAAGGTTATAGGCCAGAGGCCTAACCATTAAAGCATTGTTTGATTTGTTGACTTTGACTCACTCTCTCTCTCTCTCTCTCTCACTCTCTCTCTCTCTCGCTCTCTCTCGCTCTCTCTCTCTCTCTCTCTCTCGCTCACTCTCTCTCTCTCTCTCTCTCCTCTCTCTCTCTCTCTCTCTCGCTCTCTCTCTCCTCTCTCCCCCCCTCTCCTCTCTCTCTCCCTCTCTCTCTCCCCCCTCTCTCTCTCTCTCCTCCCCTCTCTCTCTCTCTCTCTCTCTCTCTCTCTCTGTCTCTTTCTCTCTCTCTCTCTCTCGTCTCTCTCTCTCAAACGTTACTAATGCCATCAGCTATGTCTAGATTCTTATAAATCTCTCTCTCTCTCTCTCTCTCTCTCTCTCTCCTCTCTCTCTCTCTCTCTCTCTCTCTGTCCCTCTCTCATATTCCCATGTTATCATATGTTTTTTTGTTTTTTGTGTTGTTTTTTCTTCCTTAAAATTGGGTTTATTCTGAAAATTGTCATTGTCTCAAAATTGTTTCCCCTTTTTTCTCGTACTCAATTTAAACTACCAATTCAAGTTCACCATTGTTAAGTATTATCCATGTTTGCTTTAAATCCCATTTTTGATTTCTTTTTCAATTATTTCAATTTATTTTTTTTTCTGTGCCAATTTTTGTTCCATTTTCTTGACTTGATTGTTTTTATGTCAAATTTTCTTTGCTTGATGCATGGTATGAAGGTGTGAGTGAGAGGGCAAGGTGCAGAGAAGCTATTGTAGCTTATACTTTTTACCCTCAATAAAACATTCGTATTCGTATTCGTATTCTCTCTCTCTCCCTCCCCCCCTCTCTCTCTCTCGCTCTCTCTCTCGATCTCTCTCTCTCTCTTCCTCTCACTCTCTCCCTCACTCTCGCTCTCAGTCTCTCTCTCTCGCTCTCTCTCCAAAAGGGAAGTATGATGACTGCGTGTTCGCTCTACACCAGAAGCAGTGAGAATCCCTTTCACGTTGACATGTTTTACCTATGATCTCACACGCTTATGCACAAGGTTAAAGACATTTAAACAAAGTTACCAAACGATAATTAAAAAAGTTTTTAAGACCTTGTCCTGTGGAGAAAAAATACACCAACATCCCACGTCTGGTTCAAGAATGTCCACTTTAGCAAAGGAAGTTTGAAGAGACTGACCGTTGTTATTGTCAAGAGAGCGTATAAACTGTCAAAACCGTAGCCGTGAAGTTTCACGTTGAAGGTGTTTTTGGATACATACTAAGGATCTAGGAACTGCAGCATATTTGAGCACCTTAACTTTAAGCTCCATTATTCAGAAAACGTCACCACATAATTTTACCAATACCATCATCCCAGCAAGTCAGAAACACCAAATACTTCATTTTCAAAACATTTATTGTTTAATCAAGTGAAAGACAACCAAAATAACGCAACTTATGTGATTTACAAAAACTGCTCAAATTAGCATCACCTGAAGCAATATTGAGCACCGATGTTTTAAACATATGGGCAGGGGTGCTCAGTATTGCTGCATGTCCTGTGTGGTTTTAACGGGAAAATGCAGGCTTTATTAGATAAATGATAATTATGTTGCTTTGTTTGGAAACAATAACTGTTTGTTACAAATCACAGCATGAAAACGTGTGCCACAGCAAGTCTGTGGCCCGAATTGTACATCAAAAGTGGTAAACAGTGATTAAAATCTGTCTAAAATACTTACCCATCTTCCTACAGCAGCTGGAAACGTCTGCGGTAGAGCAAGTAGAGGAAATGCATTCCAGTGCGAGGCTTTAAGACACGTGGCTCGTGCTTAGCTGTCTAAAACAATGGGGTGCTCATATTTCCAACATGCTCAAATAAGCTGCAGTTCCCATATTTAAAAGAACATCATGAGCATTTCATCAAGAAAGTTTGATAAAAAAAATTATAACATGAACACTTGGATCTGTGGAAGCGTGTTAGTTGTGGAGTGCTCGCTCCATCAGCTTATTAATTATCAGAGGAGGGGGCAATCAAATCTCACTCACACACACACACACACACACGCGCGCGCGCGCGTCGTGAGCACACACAAAGAGACAGCAAGGGAGACGGACAAAAGAAAGAGAGAGAGAGGTTTTCAAACCAGTCTATTAAACGTTTATGAGAAATGTTCGTTTCTCAGAAATGATAATACTATTTTACGTCACAGGGGAAACATAAGCTCAGTTTCGCGAGCTAAAAATAAATCCTGTAAACGCGTAGAAAATATCAACCGATCGACACGGACCTGTCTAGTTATTAGTGTACGAAACTCGGTGTAACGGCCAGAATATTGTGGTGGGCAAATATACCTCGTCCGAAAGATATACCCGGGTATAAAGTAGCCTAGGCCAGAATATACGAATATACCCTGATGTTTATTCTGGCCCCAAATAAACCCCCTCCCTAATCATTATTTAATCTAGCTTTTGCTGCGCGCGCTCTAGCTTTGTGTGTGTGTGTGTGTGTGTGCTGTGTGGCGTGCTGTGTGCGTTTGCACTCCCTTTCTTCTTTCGTTTTTTTTTGGGTGCTCTCTTGTTCTTTTGAATTCTGCTGACCTCCTTCTTGCTCGTTGCTTTTTCAGTCTTCTCTCTCTTTTTGCCCTTCCTCCCCCTGTTGTATTGCTTGTTGATTTTGCTTGTGTTCTATGTTTCAGATCGTCGCGCCCGAGTCAGTAGCTACATGAGATTCGCTAGCCGCGAAAGAGAGAGAGAGAGAGAGAGAGTTCCAGAGAGAGAGAGGAGAGAGAGAGAGAGGTGATGTAAGATAGAGCGAGGTATGTGTGTGTGTGTGTGTGTGGTGTGTGTGTGTATAGAGAGGGAGGTGTGTGTAAGAGAAAGAGAGGTGTGTGTGTGTGTGCGTGTGCGTGTGCGGACTCGTTGTGTGCGTATGTGCGTGTAGGTGAAGAGTTGACCGCCTGACCCTCTTATTACTTTCCTTCTCCTTCAAATACGTCTTTAGTATATTTGATCACACAGACGACACACACACACTACCTACAGCACACATAAGAGACTACGCCTAATTAGACGTTAAACCAACATCTACCAGAGAGAGAGAGTTCGGTTCATGTTGATTTGGAAAATAAAACATTTTAAACCAGAGGATTTGGTGCTCTTTTCTTAAACTTTTTTTCAAGAGCTCCTTCTGGTGCTCTCTTTTTTTTATTTGCTCCCTGATCACCCTTATGATACAATCACTGTCGTTCTGCACTCTTTTTTCAGCAAACACAAATAACATTAAAATGTGGACCCTGACGGATGTGTTTTTTGCAACAAACACGTCGAGATCACCAGAAAACGGACAGCCTTTTACAAGGATCGGAACACTCACTTTGTTCTGGTTTCCTATAAAATAAACCGTCAAAACGGCGATTCCTCCTTGGCGGAGATGCCGAAGAGAGTAGCCATTTTGGATGGGGTGGGTGGAGGTCACTCATTCTCATTGTGGGTAGTGAAGCGTTTTCTCTTTTTTGTAGTGCAGTAAAAAAAAAATTGGAGCTATTTCTTTTGATGTGAGCAAACTCCTTTAGATAAACTGTATAAAATAAATAAAATAAAATAAATAAAAAGGCTTTAATTGCGAACATTTCGTGCAAACGATTAATTGGTCTAAACGCACTCAGGCGTCCATTAGAAAAGAGAAGGCACACGCTTTCTCTTTGGGTTGTTAAAAGAATTTGACTTCCAGCACCTCCGCCAAGGAGGAATCGCCGATTTTGACGGTTTTTGATTTCTAGGAAACCAGAGCAAAGTGAGTGAGTTGTGCAATCTCATGCAAAAGGGTGTTTTCCTGGTGATCTCGACGTGTTTCTTACAAAAAACTCATCCGTCAGGGTGCCCCACTTAACCCTTATCAACAACAGTTAAAATCCGAAGAATCGGGTCTTGCTAGTCCGACACACGTGAGTCGTTCGTGCGAGGCATGCTGCCTCGCACTATAGGGGAACAAAAAGAAGGGAAAACCGCTTCTGGTTTAAAAAAAAATAATAAAAAACGTTTTTCTATTGTCTTTAGGGGAAGACGGGGTAAAACTAGCGCATGGGCGGGTAAAAAGCCCACCCCAATTATCTCATGAAATAAAGAAAAATTAAGTCAAATTTGCCCATGAAACGAATGATAGACATAGTGGCGGGTAAGAAGCCCACCCCCAATTATCTCATGAAATAAAGAAATTTTTTCAAGTCAAATTTGCCGCTTGTCTATCATTTCGTTCTCAACATTATCATTCGTCTCATGGGCAAATTTGACTTAAATTTTTTCTTTATTTCATGAGATATTTGGGGTGGGCTTCTTACCCGCCCATGCGCTTTTTTACCCCGTCTTCCCCTACATAACTAACTGTAACATACATAGCAACAAAACTGAAGCAACAACAAGCTAGGCTTATGGCGTGCTCAGTATAAGAAAAAGTGCATATCAGACAATATAGACGTATTTAAATAACTATATGCTTCAATCAAAACCGCTTCTGTGGCGTGCAGCGATTCAAATGCTGAGCGCGCGCGGAATGGAAATCTGTTTAACGTCCTCCGGTCTGGAACAGACACTAATTATGGGACATTAGTAGATATAAAGATGGTGGGAACGATCCTGGAGGCAATGCCCGGAGGCAGTGCAACACCAGTAGGAAAGTCCGGAATTAGTAACAATACAGATGTATACGTTGAAGCGCGCCTCGCGCCTTCCGTCCTTTTATACTCCTGGTGCGACTTTAAGGGGCAGCCACACACATACGAATCGCATGGGGATGCGATGCGATTGTGACGTATGAGTCACGAATCCTGTGAAATTCATGCATCTTGGTCTACTTGAGTCTAGTGAGAGAAAACAGCAGAAATGTTATGTAGACGGAAGTATTTCACGTGATTCATGACTCACATCGTCAAAATCGCATCGCATTCAGATACGATTCGTATGTGTGTGGCTGGCCCTTAAGGACATTATTAAATGAACAACCCTCGTACACACCACCCGGCTTGCCTTAGACGTTGTGCTAAGTGCATACGGCCTTGACAGCAATCTCTCTCTCTCTCTCTCTCTCTCTCTCTCTCTCTCTCTGGTTTTAAATGTTTTATGTTCCAAATCAACATGAACAACAACTATGACATAACTGAAGCAACAACAAGCAGAGCTTATGGCGTGCTCAGTTCAAAACGAATTACACAGTATAAACATTGGCGGAATTTTACCAGGAAATACAAGCAATACATTTTTTAAAAGAAAGTCACAACAAACCAAACGAACAATGGATAGCATAGCAATAGACAAAAACGTAGAATCGACAAAAAAATGATAAGAGAGAGAGAGAGAGAGAGAGAGAGAGGGAGGAGAGAGAGAGAGAGAGAGATAGAGGGAGAGAGGAGAGAGAGAGAGAGAGAGAGAGAGAGAGAGAGAGAGAGAGAGAGAGAGAGAGAGAGAGAGAGTTTTCCACCTCATACCACTCTGCAGACCAGAACTTCAACCCCACGTCGCAATAAAACCAAATAGGACATGATGATAACATGTGAGTCTCTCTCTCTCTCTCTCTCTCTCTCTCTCTCTCTCTCTCTCTCTGTGAGTCTCTCTCTCTCTCTCTCCTCTCTCTCTCTCTCTCTCGTCTCTCTCTATCTCTCTCTCTCTCTCTCTTCTCTCTCTCTCTCTCTTTGAATCTATTCATGCATTGCAATTTTTGTTTGTCTGTTTTTGTAACCGCCCACCATCACATGTGCCTAAGGCCTATTCATTAAACCATTCAGTGTTCAATGTTCTCTCTCTCTCTCTCTCTCTTTGAATGTATTCATGCATTGCAATGCCCTTGAAAGTTTTTGTAACCGCCCACCATAACATGTGCCTAAGGCCTATTCATTAAACCATTCAGTGTTCAGTGTTCTCTCTCTCTCTCTCTCTCTCTCCCTCTCTGCTGCACAGGAGCAAAATAATGGGATTGTTTCACCATACAAACTGGGAGTGCGTTTACATGGCTTTGTCATCTTGTTTCTCAATTCTCTCAAAAGTCCCGAGAAGGCTCGCCTTCCCACGAAAGCAATACAATCATTTTTTCAGAAACTGAGAGAGAACGGAAGTTTAACCTTGGCCTGGCCTACCCGTTACCACGTAGGAACCTAGGCCCTATGTCGAGGTGGTTTGATATTTGATAAAACATTTAGTTAATGTCAACACTAATCGTTCCTTGCTCGCTCGCGTTGCTGTGGTTGTTATTGTCTCGTCGTGTCAGTGGAACATTGCTGTGCGTGTTGTCGATTCTGGGTCAGCTTATGTATGGCGTCGTGTGTCACCAAGCCTGTCAACAACAGACAGGTAAAGTAGCAAGTTGGACTACAAACTCAGCAGTCGTGTCGTCGTGTCTGATTATGATAAATATGTGGATGCACTATACATGTTTGGATTGCTGCTTTTCTGTCAAATTTCCTTCAACTCTTTTGGACATTTTTTGTTTTTAAAAAAAAGGAACATTTAAGTGATTTGGGATTTGAGTTATTCAAAGTAAGCAAGTGGAGGTACTTCACAATATTAACGAACAAAATAATAATCATTGTTTAATCAATTATTTATCTCTGCTGTTAATTTTTTTTTCTCTCTCCACTTATAGCGGGCTTATTTCTTTATTGTTAAGGGTAGAAGCATGACATTTGGTGTGAAGATACTCCTTACTATGCTGATGTAAAAACAGTGGTAGAAGCAAAGGTTTGTGACCTTTGTTTGACCTTGGTGGGCGTGGCCATATCCTTGATCTAGGTCACATTTTATATGTTTCTTGGTCATATCTTTCACATCTTAAGAGTTATAATCTTCCAATTCGGCGCGTACGTATACTGCTTTAGAACACGGCGTAACATTCGCCTTCTTGACCTTGACCTTTGACCTCGGATGTGTCCAATTGCTATTATGGGCCATATTTCGCACAGTTTTGCAATTACAGGCTTCAATTGCGGTAGGCAGATAAACCGGCTAATGGTTATGTGTGCTGTAGTGTATTGATGACCTTGACCTTTGACCTTGTTTTTAAGGCTTGTCGCGGTCTATGCTCTACGATTTCAGCCACATGCAGGTGCAAGAATTCGCACCAAAGACACAAAGAAACACTATCGGGGATACTTGTTTAGAAAATGTTTGAATATACTCAGGATATTTCTCCATCTTGTGAAAAACAAAGTGTTTTGAGATGTTTGGCATGCCTGTTAGAGAACAAATAAGATGATTGTGGACATTTATGAGCCATGTTCTACTTTTCAGAGGGGCGAGAAAACAACCCTTATTTCGCAGATGGGGGAGACTGGGATGGGTAAGAAAGCAGTACATAGACTACTGTTTGTATTGAGGCATTTTGTGTTGTTCTCTATTCTATGTGTCTGTCTGTCCGTCCGTCCGTCCATCCACCCGTCCATCCACCTGTCTGTGAGTCAGTCAGTCAGTGACTCAGTCATCCTGTTCGTCACTTTGTCTGCCTGTCAGTCTGCCTGTCTGCCTCTCTCTCTCTCTCTCTGAAATTCATGCTGATAGATTGGAAGAATAGGCACGCGACACGCTCTCTGGGGGTGGGGGGTGGGGTGGGGGGGGGGGTAACACAGCACGAATTTCATAGCTCTAGATAAGTCTCTGTGACTAGAATATACAAAATACAAAAAACAACATTTCTTAACAACATTTAGAAAAACAACATTTCTTAATGTTAGTACGACAGTGTTTAATAACTATTTTGCCCTCAGACCTTCTTGTATTATCATATTGTGATACAGTGAATAGTGAGTCAACATGAATATTGTCTATGTCTAAATATGGCAAGACCACTGTCAGCAAACGCACTAACAATTCAGTACATTCTTTTATTGTACTGTTATGCGCACAATACATATTATTAGAGTTGAGAACCGGTTCAAAAACCCGAATCGGTTTTAAATCGGTTTTCCCTCTTGGAACCGGTTTTACCGAACCGGTTTTTTTTAACCAGTACTCGCATCACTAGTTTCATCTATGCAAACGTATTTGTCGGAATATTCACACACACACACACACGCACGCGCACACATACAATAAAGAAACTTATGACTTATGACATACACTCAACTCAACACTCAGTCAAAGTCAAAGCCATACACCACCACAAACTAGAAACAGCTACTTTTGGTTTACAAACACCCAATTCTGCGCTGAGAATCAATGTTGTTTTTCGAAAAGAATGCGTGATTCTAAGAAAAAAATTACTTTCAGTTTGCAGTTAAAAAAACCCGGTTCACAGCAACTCGAACCGGTTTTCGAACCGCGAATGTTTAGCACCGGTTTTTCGGTTCAAACCGGTTTTCCCCCCACCTCTACATATTATAATGCATCTGTCGCAGATTGCGTCAATGAAGACCACCGTATCCTGGTGATCGGCAAGTCCGGCAATGGCAAGAGTGCCGTGTGCAACACACTGACCGCTGGTCAGTCCTTCAAAACAGGGAAAGGCCTGTCCGCCACCACCCGCTCCCAGCAAGTGCTGGACGTCAACAGACTTGGCCACAACATCAGGGTAAGGACATTTTGTAAAGTGAGATCAGTAATATGTCAGCATGGTGGGTTGTCTATAGTAAAGTGAGAGATCAGTTATGCATGGGTTCCTGGTATACAGGGATTTTCTGTTTTTTAATTTTACCAGAAAAGGAATTTCCGTTTTTTTGTGGAAAAACTTGTCAAACAAGATCTTTGTGTGTCTACTGTATTTTTTGTTGATAAACAGTTATGTCATTATGGTGTGTTGTTTAAAAAGAGAGGTCAGTTATGTCATTATGGTGTGTTGTTTAAAGTGTAAAACTTAATGTAAATTAATGTCATTATGGTGTGTTTTTTAAGTAAAGCAGTTATGTCATTATGGTGTGTTGATAGTAAAGTGAGAGATCAGTTATGTCATTATGGTGTGTTGATAGTAAAGTGAGAGATCAGTTATGTCATTATGGTGTGTTGATAGTAAAGTGAGAGATAGTTATGTCAAGTAAAGTGTGAGAGATCAGTTGATGTCATTATGGTGTGTTGTTTTATAGTATCAGTTATGTCATTATGGTGTGTTGATAGTAAAGTGAGAGAACAGTTATGTCAATATGGTGTGTTGATAGTAAAGTGAGAGAACAGTTATGTCAATTTGATAGTATAGTAAAGAGAGATCAGTTATGTCATTATGGTTGTTGATAGTAAAGTGAGAGAACAGTTATGTCATTATGGTGTGTTGATAGTAAAGTGAGAGAACAGTTATGTCAATATGGTGTGTTGATAGTAAAGTGAGAGAACAGTTATGTCAATATGGTGTGTTGATAGTAAAGTGAGAGATCAGTTATGTCAATTATGGTGTGTTGATTATAGTAAAGTGAGAGAACAGTTATGTCATTATGGTGTGTTGATAGTAAAGTGAGAGAACAGTTATGTCATTATGGTTGTTGATAGTAAAGTGAGAGAGTTATGTCAGTTATGTCATTATGGTGTGTTGATAGTAAAGTGAGAGATCAGTTATGTCAATATGGTGTGTTGTTTATAGTAAAGATGAGAGATCAGTTATGTCATTATGGTGTGTTGATAGTAAAGTGAGAGAACAGTTATGTCAATATGGTGTGTTGATAGTAAAGTGAGAGATCAGTTATGTCATGTTTATAGGTGTCTTGTTTGCTTATAGTAAAGAGAGAGATCAGTTATGTCATTATGGTGTGTTGTTTAGTTAGTAAAGTAAAGAGAGATCAGTTATGTCAATATGGTGTCTTGTTTATAGTAAAGAGAGAGATCAGTTATGTCAATATGGTGTTTTGTTTATAGTAAAGTGAGAGATCAGTTATGTCAACATGGTGTTTTGTTTATAGTAAAGTGAGAGAGTTATGTCAGGTGTATAGTAAAGAGAGATCAGTTATGTCAACATGGTGTGTTGTTTATAGTAAAGAGAGAGATCAGTTATGTCAATATGGTGTCTTGTTTATAGTAAAGTGAGAGATCAGTTATGTCAATATGGTGTCTTGTTTATAGTAAAGAGAGAGATCAGTTATGTCAATATGGTGTGTTGTTTATAGTAAAGTGAGAGATCAGTTATGTCAATATGGTGTCTTGTTTATAGTAAAGAGAGAGATCAGTTATGTCATTATGGTGTGTTGTTTATAGTAAAGTGAGAGATCAGTTATGTCAACATGGTGTCTTGTTTATAGTAAAGAGAGATCAGTTATGTCAATATGGTGTATTGTTTATAGTAAAGTGAGAGATCAGTTATGTCAACATGTGTATAGTAAAGTGAGAGATCAGTTATGTCAACATGGTGTCTTGTTTATAGTAAAGAGAGATCAGTTATGTCAACATGGTGTTTTGTTTATAGTAAAGTGAGAGATCAGTTATGTCAACATGGTGTCTTGTTTATAGTAAAGTGTTGAGATCAGTTATGTCAATATGTGTCTTGTTTTATAGTAAATTATGTCAATAGGGTGTCTTGTTTATAATAAAGAGAGAGATCAGTTATGTCAATATGGTGTCTTGTTTATAGTAAAGAGAGATCATTATGTCAATATGTTATAGTAACATGAGAGATCAGTTATGTCAACATGTGTCTTGTTTATAGTAAAGAGAGATCAGTTATGTCAACATTATGTGTTTTGTTTATAGTAAAGAGAGAGATCAGTTATGTCAACATGGTGTCTTGTTTATAGTAAAGAGAGAGATCAGTTATGTCAACATGGTGTGTTGTTTATAGTAAAGAGAGATCAGTTATGTCAACATGGTGTGTTGTTTATAGTAAAGAGAGAGATCAGTTATGTCAACATGGTGTGTTGTTTATAGTTTATAGTAAAGAGAGATCAGTTATGTCAACATGGTGTGTTGTTTATAGTAAAGAGAGATCAGTTATGTCAACATGGTGTTTTGTTTAGTAAAGTAAAGAGAGATCAGTTATGTCAACATGGTGTTTTGTTTATAGTAAAGAGAGATCAGTTATGTCAACATTGTGTTTTGTTTATAGTAAAGAGAGATCAGTTATGTCAACATGGTGTTTTGTTTATAGTAAAGAGAGATAGTTATGTCAACATGGTGTTTTGTTTATAGTAAAGAGAGATCAGTTATGTCAACATGGTGTTTTGTTTAGTTAGTAACAGATAGATGTCAGCAGTTATGTCAACATGGTGTTTTGTTTATAGTAAAGAGATAGTTATGTCAACATGGTGTTTTGTTTATAGTAAAGAATCAGTTATGCAATTATGGTGTTTTGTATATAGTAAAGCGAGAGATCAGTTATGTCAGCATGGTGTTTTGTATATAGTAAAATGAGAGATCAGTTATACCAGCATGGTGTTTTGTATATAGTAAAGAGAGATCAGTTATGTCAGCATGGTGTGTTGTTTATAGTAAAGTGAGAGATCAGCTATGCCATTATGGCGCCTTGGCATAAGGCTGTGTCAGACCAATTGACATAAGCTAGAACACCAAGGCTACATCAAAATGTTGATATGTTCTGCATATAGTTATGCGAGGATTGTCTTTAACCATGCAAGCTCCTAGCATAAAGCCATCAGTCCAAAATCCTCCGAAGTCGGAGTGTGGCTGCCCACGTGGCGGGGTAATCAAAAAAAAACGGTAACACGGGTGATGTTCTCATTCCTAGCTGGTGCATTAACGAGTTCAAGTGCTTCGGCTTTGGGCATTATTCCTGGAGTCTTTAAGCCAGGGTACGACGACAACAACAACAACAACAACAACAACAACAACAGCAACAACAACAACATGTCATTATGGTGTTCTGTGCACATTAAAGAGAGACCACTTAATATGTAAACATAAAATAAAAAGGGTAATGCCATTTGATCAAGAATAATTATGTTCCATTATGGGGGTCTTCAAAGCGGTTGTCAGAGAGAGAGAGAGAGAGAGAGAGAGAGAGAGAGAGAGAGAGAGAGAGAGAGAATACGAATACGAATGTTTTATTGAGGGTAAAAAGGATAAGCTACAATAGCTTCTTTACACCTGGCCCTCTCACTCACACACTCACACCATGCATCAGGCAATGAAAAATTGACATAAAAACAATCAAGTCAAGAAAATGAAACAAAACTTGGCACATGAAATAAATTGACAGAGAATCAAATTGGAACATTAAACAGATATACAGAGAGACATACAAAATTTACAAGAATCTTGGCATAAGTTGATAATTGCAGTAAAACTCATTAACATAACTGATGGACAAGATTGTCCATTATGTACTTGTGATAAGATTTGCGAAAGGAAGATACGCTAGTTTTATTTTTGAAATTATCATGGATGTCGTTCCACAGTTTACCACCTGAGTATGTAAGGGATGCTTTATATAGATCTGTTCTGGGGCGGGGCATTATTAATTTGGTTTTGCTTCGAATTGCATGGACTTTAAATTTAGTAATAAGATATTTTGGTACTAACTTATTTATGATCTTGTACATAAGGGTACCTTTGTTTAGTAGACATTTCAAATCAAATGGTAGAATGTTGAGTTCTTTATAGTCAATGGTTTCAAGGGAGAACGATTTAAGGAGTATGAGTTTAAGAGAACGTTTATATAATCTTTCAACGTGTTTGAGTGTGTTTTTACTAGCTGAATCCCAACATGTTGATGCATAATCAATGTCAGGCTGAATATAGGCATGGAAAAAAAGTTTACGGGTATGTTGATCCAAAAAGTGCTTTATTCTATTAAGCTGGAATACTTTTTTTGAGATTTTCTTGGCCAGTATTTGCATGTGTTTTGACCATGATAAGTTGTTGTCAATGTATAGGCCGAGTAATTTGTGTGAAGTAACTTCTTCTAGAGACTTTTCATAGATAGTTGGTGTACTTAATTGATTTTTAAAGTTTTGCCTCTTTTGTCTTGTTGTGATTAACATGAATTTAGATTTTTTGGGATGTAATGCCATATGATTTTGCTCTGACCAGTCAACTAAATTATTAATGTCACTCTGCAATTCAGAACAGATTGAGTCAGCATTATAACCGTTTTTATGGATTGTGGTGTCGTCTGCAAAAAGTTCACATGGTGAAGTAAGATGAAGCGGGAGGTCATTTATATAAATGGTGAAGAGCATAGGTCCTAAGACAGAGCCTTGGGGAACTCCATAATAGACTGATTGCAATGAAGATGTAATAATATATTTGGAGACGGTTTGTCGTCTGTCAGATAGAAAGGACGAAACGAGGGCGATAGAATCTTGGGTTAAACCGTACAATGATAGTTTTTTTTAATAGAAGGGCATGGTCAATAACATCAAAGGCTTTAGCAAAGTCAACGAAAATAACACAGGTGAGAAGGTCATTGCTAATATTAGAATGCCACTGTTCGACTAGATTAGTGAGTACTGTTTGGCAGGAATGATTTTCTCTAAAGCCACTTTGGTTACAATGGAAAAGATCATGTGTAGTAAAGTATGTCTGAAGATTACGCTTTAAGTGCTTTTCTAGAGGTTTGGAGAGGTTAGACAAAATAGATATAGGTCGGTAGTTAGACGGGTCTTGGGGGTCACCAGATTTATATAGTGGTATCACCTTCGCGTCTTTAAAGAATTGGGGATAACAGCCTTTCTCAATGCAAAGGTTATATGTATAGGTAAGACAGTCCGTGATAATAGGCGCAGATAACTTTAAGATATAATTATCAATATGATCTAAGCCGCAACATTTAGAATGCTTGAGTTGAAGTAATTCTTGGTACACCTCATGTACAGCCATATACTGAAAACTGAGCTTAGGGCCTAGTTTTTTGGAGTCACAGTACTCCTTCAGTAACAAAAGATCGTTAGAACTAGTTCGGTCAGCTAGTATAGTTTTATCGGCTATGGTACAGAAATGATTGTTGAGTTCTTCTACAGAGAGATCGTTAGCCAAGGGCGCGCTATGAGTTGGAGATTTACAGGATAATTGGTTAATTGCTTTCCAGATAGATTTTGAGTCTTTTTTAGATTGTATAAGATCACCAAAATACTTTTTCTTTGCAACTCGCTTCATATTTGTTATTTTGTTGAGAGAGAGAGAGAGAGAGAGAGAGAGAGAGAGAGATAGAGAGAGAGAGAGAGAGAGAGAGAGAGAGAGAGAGAGAGAGAGACTCAGGCACAGAGGGAGAGAAAGAGGGTGCAGAGGGAGTGATATAGATACCAATTCATACCTACTACTATCCCTCATTGTATCCTAAAAAAACATGACTACGGCCTACCTCGACAGATGAGTGTGTGCATATAAGTATATCCGTGAACGCTATGCAAGCAGTGTACGCCAATCTCCTGACGTGTGGTGGGCATCGATTCTGTGCAGGTCATAGACACGCCTGACGTCACCAACTGCAACATGACGTCATCAGCTATGAAAGAGGAAGTGCGCAGGTGGCGTCATCTCGCTGACCCTCATCCCACCGTAGTCCTGTTAGCAGTCCGATGTGACGTCAGGTATGACGCACTGATTTATTTTGACGTCAGGTATAGCATACTGATTTATTTTGACGTTAGGGGGTAAGTTGCTTGTTACTGCGATATCTGGTGCGTGCGGCTTTTAAAAGTGTCACTATGACGGTAATATTGTAGGTGTAGAGTCACTCTGATACGAGCTTTGCTGGTGTATAGTAACTTTGTAGTGTAGTGTAGGCCTACGAGTACGAGTGTGTTGTGGTATCAGCATCATATTGAACATTAAGCGGACCTTTAAAGCGCGTCCTGCAGACCTCGGCAACAATCTGTGTTGCGTTGTTGAAGAAGAACCAAAATGACAAACGGGTGGGTGAAATTCTCTTCCCAAGGTTCACACCGGAAGAGTACACCATCTACCGGCAGATCAAGGAGCTGTGGGGAGACAACTCGATGACGGACAGACTGGTGGTGATCTTCACCTTCGCTGACCGTCAGGACGAGCCCATAGAGCAGGAACTGCCCACTGTGTGTCCTCAACTGAAGGCAGTGCTGGGAGATGCCTCACAGAGATATCTGCTCTGTGACAACAAGGTGAGCCACATTGATAGAGACAGAGACACACGGAGAGGGTAACAGAGGGAGTGTAAGAGAGAGAGAGAGAGAGAGAGAGAGAGAGAGAGAGAGAGAGAGAGTAACAGGAGGAGTTACCCACTGTGTGTCCTGAACTGAAGGCAGTGCTGGGAGGTGCCTCACAGAGGTATCTGCTCTGTAACAACAAGGTGAATCAAACGGGAGAGAGAGAGAGAGAGAGAGAGAGAGAGAGAGAGAGAGAGAGAGAGAGTGTATCACACGAACCATGTTTGTAACATACATTTTATTTGATTCATGTATTGCGGTCTACTTGAGTGTAGTACGTGAGCGAAATTAGCAGAATTATTTTGTTGAAACGGAAGTAGCCTATTTCACGCGCATCATGACTCACAGACATCGTCACAATCACTCCGTATTGATGTCAAATCGTATGAAGGCTGAGCCTTTAAAGACTCACCAGATCACGTGTCAAAATCACGGGTTTCCACCTCTTATAGCTGGTAATAAATCTTGTTTTGACCAGGTTTGGCTTCCATACAAATGCCCCCAAATTCAGACCGAAACATCATTTTAAATAAAGAGCAGCCTCAATTTTGACCAGGTTTGGCTTCCATATAAATGCCCCCAAATTCAGACCGAAACATCATTTTAAATAAAGAGCAGCCTCAATTTGAAGTTGGGGACCAGCTACCCAGAAAAGCAACAACAAGGCACTTAATCGTGGTGGGTCAGTGGGTCTTTAAAGAAAATGATGTGTTAATTTTCTAAACCAGGCGTCCGACGCCGAGAGAAACGACGTCCTGCCACAGCTGTTGAACCTGATGAAGAAGACCACTCCCGCCAGAGGACAACGCCAGAGGACCATCTACTGTCTGATGGGCTTTCTGTCAGTCCTCGCCTTCCTCTCCGGATTGGGTCTGGGGGCCTTCATCGGGGACTGGATCAGCGAAAAGTCCATGCCTTCCTGGAGCTACGTCGGTTTCGCGGCGTCCCTTCTCCTCTGTGGTCTGTCCGTTGCTGGCTTGGTGCGTCTGAGTCTGAAGGACAGGAGGAGTCCTTGATCTAAAGCTGGGTGCGTGCCTTTTCGTCCTTTCCCGTTTGGTCTTTTCCCGTTTCGTCCTATGCCTTCAGACAGTGCCGTTTCGTCCTTTTCTTGTATTTAAACATAATACACATGGCGTTCACTCGAAAAGGCACGAACACGTGTACAACAGGTAAGGTTAGATAGGGATAGGGTTAGGATAGAACACCCGGGAAAGGGATAGGGTTAGGATTAGGGTTGGGGTTAGGGGTAGAAATTTAAAAAGACAACAAGACAACATGGCCAACATGGCCACGCTTGACGTTGCCGTTATCCAATTAAATTGCAAGTAGATGGAGTCGATACTGCAGATAGCTTACTGTTTCGTGGACTCGTCAAACTCGGAAAGAGAAGCGTATCATCCTGCGAAGTTTATGCGACGTTCAGGAAAGGACGAAAAGGCACGCACAGCTGGCGAATATGACGAATCGAAACTGGAGCTAGGACAAAACGGCACTGGGTTTAGCGTCGGCGCGATTACGTCAAACACAGGGCAAAATCGTAATAGGACGTAACGGGATAGGACCAATCGGTACCTACCCCTAAAGCTGAGGAAGATGTCAGACAGGTTGAAGAAAGAAAACGAAAATTGTAAATGGGGAAGGGGTTAATGAATTGTTGAAATCAGGTTGTGATTCCCCTCGTGGGGATACCGGGGGAGGGGTCTTTCATACAAATAGTTCCCCCACCTTCTGGAAGTTCCATGCTCGTAACTTCCTCTGATCTGTCACTCTCTTTGACTCTGCCTTTTCCCTTTGCTTACTGTCATCTGTTATCTTTCTGTCTTACTTATCCATTCTCCTGCCCTTTTTTTTTTATAAATTCTTACAAAAATTTTCCTTCAGCCAAAGTCGGACATGCTGGGCCTTAACTGTTTCTTAGTTAGGCGCATAACGGCAGCATGGCGCATCTACGCTCATGTGACATGGACAGGAAACTGAGCGAACGTTGAGGGTTTTAGTTGATTCTCGTATCGTCTTCTTTGCTCCATCTTTGAAACGTTTTTTGTTGAGCAGAAATCTTTATTTTTATTTTTTAAAGAACAATGATTACTATAATTATGCCTGTGCTTTACTTTTAAACATTCGGGACTTTCCTGGCGTTGCACTGCCTCCGAGCATTCCCTCCAGGATCGTTCTCACCATATTTATATCTACTAATGTCCCATATGTGTCTGTTCCAGACCAGAAGGCGTTAATTTCATTCATGTACCCTGACATTTTTGTTTGAACGAATTTTGCACGCTGTTCTTAACTAACTCGGAATTCTGTGTGTGTGTGTGTGTGTGTGTGTGTGTGTGTGTGTGTGTGCGTGTGCGTGTGTGTGTGTGTGTGCGTGCGCGTGCGTGCGTGCGCGTGCGTATGTGTGTGTGTGTGTGTGTGTGTGTGTGTGTGTGTGTGAAATAATGATAATAAGACTATAAAGTACCAAAATATCAAATACAAAAATAATAATTAAGGACTCTGGGGTTTTTTTTAAGAAAGAAAAAAAGAATAATTATGGTATGTTTCATTTATGCTGCACGTAGATTTGGACGAAATAAAACAAATATGCATTGACTTTTGGAAGTCTTTCTCTTTGTGCCATTAGACCTGGGACATGCCTGTGTGCGCGCGTCACACACACACACACACACACACACACACACACACACACACACACACACACACAACAGATGGCTATCATTGGGGTCTGGTAGATGTATACAAACAAGTGGGTGGAGAGAAGAGTAGACCTAAAAGTAACAACAACAACAACAACAAGAAATGTTGTGAAACAAACTGCATTGAAATACAAGCAAAACTTCGCGAGATATTAGCGATTATGTGTTTCGGGGTTTGGACCCCGTAACTGGCGCGACCTTGACCTTAATGTAAAACTAAATACATCAGTGGATAGCTGGCATATTGGCAAACTAGTATACCAAATTGGATGATGATAGACTTAATAGTTTTTGAGAAAAACGGACGAATAGCCGGACGGACGGAGGCACGCCGGACACCGGGGACGGACGGACGGACGGACCAGACAAAAAACAATAGCTCCCCGAACTTTCGGCTCGGGGACTAAAAATGTGGGCAGTGGGGAAGGCGAGCTTAGGAGATGGAGAGGGAGCTTTGACTGCACATGATTCAATAGTGTTGGTCTTTAACCCTTTCACCGCCAATGTCGCATTTCTGCACCACAATGGTTAAACACCCATGTCATTGAAAAGCATCAAATCAGGGCCTGTTGTGTAAAGACCCTATTTTTCGTAATTTTGGGAGGTAAGGATAGGCCTAATGTCATACATGTCACAGAGGAATTCGCAGTATTGCAGTGTTTTTTGTTTGTGGCTCAAGCCACAAACCTATAACTCACTTTGTCGGTCGGTCGGTCTGGTCGGTCGGTCCAAAATTGTCGCACTTCAAATCGAGGCTACAAAATTGTCGCACTTCAAATCGAGGCTGCACTTCAAATTGAGGCTGCTCTTTAAAATGTATTTTAAAGCGTACAAAATAATAAACATACGTAATACAGACACTGCAACAGACACGACGAGTATGCGGTGCTTCTTTTGATGAGTATAAGTAGGATAAATAGTTTTAAATGTTTTCCAAAAGATATAAAAAGTTACGAAATGGTGCAGAGATAACATTCTGGTTTACAGATTAAAATTATTGAAAAGCCAGGGGAGGTGACTCATGATTGGAGTGGTAAAAATAGACCGCGTGCCACAAACTATTGCGATTCCGCGCTTGTTTTTTCTCTACCCAGGTAATTTTAACGGTATTTTTTGGGGCTGAAAAATGGTTGGCGGTAAAAGGGTTAACTCTATGTCGGATACCCCGCTGACCCACTTGATCATGAGTATGTTTCTCATCACGTGCCCTCAGTCTGATTTGTCTCGTTATTTATTTATCAGTTGGCCTCTCGATAACCTTGAAGTGTTCATTTTTATGTGTTCTGATGTCCACTACGTGCGCAAACACAAACTCAAACAAAACACCCCAAAACACACACATAGACATGCGCGCACACAAATGTGACCCAGCACCACGAAGTCGCTGGGCTTGTTTCAATGTGGCCTCTCGCTCTGTCTCTCTGTCTCTCTCTCTCTTGTTATCTTATAATGTTTGTTTTTCGTTGTATCTTCCTTAAAATTGGGTTTATTCTGAAAAAAATTTTCATTGTCTCAAAATGGTTTCCCTTTTTTCGTACTCAATTTAAACTACCAATTCAAGTTCACCATTGTTAAGTATTATCCATGTTTGCTTTAAATCCCATTTTTGATTTCTTTTTCAATTATTTCATGTGCCAATTTTTGTCCCATTTTCTTGACTTGATTGTTTTATGTGAATTTTTCTTTGCTTGATGCATGGTATGAATGTGTGAGTGAGAGGGCAAGGTGTAAATAAGCTATTGTAGCTTATCCTTTTTACCCTCAATAAAACATTCGTATTCGTATTACCCTCAATAAAACATTCGTATTAGTTCGTCTCTCTCTCTCTCTCTCTCTATCCCCCTTTCTCTCTTCCTTCTCCTCTCTTTCCCTCTCCCTCTCTCCTCTGCTTTATTGTTCTGTAGATGTGGCTATTGATGTGTGTGACAGTGTGTGTGTGACTTTCGTGCTGGTTTTTGAAAATGGTCCGCTGAGTGTGTTGCAGTGCCCAGAAGAAGCTTTTTTAAAAGCGAAAATTTGGCCAAAATAAAAAAGTAAAAGTCAAAACCACCCTGACTGTTCGAGTTTTATTTATACTCAATATACAAATACAGACATTGGCCACAGAAAAGTTTTATCAAAGCAAACTACTAATATATATATATATATATATATATATATAGTTTGCTTTGATAAAGCTTTTCTGTGTCCAATGTCTTTATTTGTGAACCTCAGAAACAAAACCAGTTAATGTTAACTTTGAGTAATGTTCGTGTTCAAAAAAAAAAAAAAAAAAATTAAAATTAAAAAAAAAAAAAAATTATTAAATTATATAAATTGTGCTGATTTACTTTTTCTCCCAATGGGGGAGGGACAGTGCCTTATGCAAAGACAGCTGTTTCGATCTTGAGAAGATCTCATCAGTTTGCATGATTGGCTTGCAAATTGACTGTCCAGTGGATGGCCAACCTGAGCAAAAAGACATTCTACAAGAGAATGGTGTCCTCTCTGCATCAAATCGAAAATCCACAATAAAAGCAAACCAGCACAAAGTTAAACCAGAAATAGTAAAAATCTTATGAAAATCATATGTAAAATGAACAAAATAATAATGTTCTGAAATTTTAATTTCAAAACCTAATAGACATGACTAGGGAGGGCTAACTACTGAGATGGTATCCAAATTAAGGATAAAAATAGCATGAAAAAAAAATCTCAGTGAATAGCCAGCTATTCTGAAGGACTGAAAAGTGAAAAGTTAGTGCATTTGAAATGCAGAATAGTTTGCTTTGATAAAGCTTTTCTGTGTCCAATGTCTTTATTTGTGAACCTCAGAAACAAAACCAGTTAATGTTAACTTTGAGTAATGTTCGTGTTCCCAAAAAAAAAAAAAAAAATAAAAAAATAATAAATAATATATATATATAAAACATTCAGGCTAAAAACAAAAAAAAACAAACAGGATAAAAACTTTCCAATATTTCGTCATTTAATTGACTTCCTCGGGGGTTTATGAACGCACTGACCCGATATGAGTCGTATTTTTCCAGCATATCAATAAAACAACAGTGATTAAAAGGCAATATTAACATGTCTTCCCCTCACAACACTATCTGAACCATCTTAGACGGAAAAAGTGCTGTCTCTATAGGGGATTTGAAGAATGAAAATATCACTTTTGTCCGTCAAAAACATTCACCAATATTTTCTGTCCCGGATAGTACACTTGACACTTGGAGCGCAAGTGAAGTTATAGTGCGCGTGCACTACAACTGCACTTGTACCGTTTTGGGTTGAGGGGAAGAAATGTTAATATTGCCGATTAAAATTCGTTATTTAAAACACGAGTAAAAAATCACGTGCAATGAGAGACTTAGTGCGATTTTTCTCACACCAGAGGGCATGACGCTCGTGTGGGGCTAATCCTCTCTATATTATTAGTTGGGGATAAAGAAAGAGAGAGAGACAGTGAGTGGTCCTACCATCACTCTCTCTCTCACTACGGCACCCAAGTAAGAAAATCGCGAGTGATAAGCCCCTAGTGCCCCTAGTGCCCTCTGGCGTGAAAAATATCGCCATAGGTTGACCATTCAAACGTTAAATTCAACTTAGGGCGTGAAACGGCCGGTCCAAAGTAGGCCAGTGATTTGTAACACAATAAAATAAGATAACGTGAAATAGTTCAGGAAGGACGAAGAGAATGCGTGCGTGTGGTGGTGTGGTAGTAGTGGAGGTTGCTGGTAAGTTGCTGCTTACGTTGTGTGTGTGTGTGTGTGTGTGTTTGTGTGTGTGTTTGTTGTGTGTGTTGTTCTTTTAAATTTAACGTCTTTTCACTTAGAAGTGATATTAGACATGAAAGTGTGTGTGTGAGTGTGTGCGCGTGGGAATGTGCATGTGTATCTAGGCCAGTGAGTTGCTGCTTACGTTGTGTGTGTGTGTGTGTGTGTGCATGTGCATGTTGTTGTTGTTGTTGTTCTTTAATTTAACGTCTTTTCACTTAGAAGTGATATTAGACATGAAAGTGTGTGTGTGTGTGTGTGTGTGTGTGTGTGAGTGTGTGTGTGTGAGTGTAATGTGTTGTGTATGTGTGTGTGTGAGAGAGCTGTGTGAGTACAAGAGTGAGGTGATAGGGGTGGAAGGAGGAGGAAATAAAGCCAAACTGGGGCGACATGGGTAAAACATATCATGGAGCATATCAAGAAAAAAACATACTGAGGAACATATACGTTACTTCCTGCATATATAGCAAAACAAAACAAGAATACAAAAACTAACAAGAAACAAGCTATTCCCAATATTTCGGCTTTTGGCCTTGGACGCGGGACAGACAGTAGAAACAAACTTCTTTGTGTGTGTGTGTGTTGTGTGTGTGTGTGTGTGTGTGTGTGTGTGCGTGTGCGTGCGTGTGTGTGTTTGTGTGTGTGTGTGTGTGTGTGTGTGTGTGTGTGTGTGTGTGTGTGATGGGTACTCGACTTCTTAATCTTTTTTAAAGCACCGATATCATTCAGAAACAAGTGTGTGTGTGGCCTATGTCTATGTCTCTTTCTACCTGTCCGTCCGTCTGTCTGTCTCGAGTGTGTGTGTGCGTGTGTGTGTGTCAGTCTGTCATCTGTCTGTCTTTTACTTGACCATATGATGGACAGAGAGAGAGACACTTTATTGCTTTTCTTCTTCTGTTAGTCTTTGTGCACATTTGTGTGTATCTCTGTCATGTGCTTTAAAAAAAAAAATTCAAATGGTAGAGAGGGAGAGAAGAGAGAGAGAGAGATACAGACAGGGACAGATAAAGACAGGCTCAGAGACAGGGAGAGAGACAGAGGACACACACACACGCACGCACAAACACACGCACACACACACACACATACACACACACAGCCACACACATGTGCATGCACGTGCGCTCACAGACATATATACACACGCATGCGCACACATACACTCGGGGGCAAGAAAGAGGGAGTGAGAGAGAGACAGACAGACAGACAAACAGACGGACAGGTAGACATAGACACATACACACACACACCGCTACAACTCACACACAAAACACACACACGCAAACATACACACACGCGCGCGCGCGTACACACAGGGGGGGGGGGGGGGGGGGGGTCCAGGGGGAAAATGTCCGCCAGGAACGGGGGGGGGGGCCCCAGAAGTACCGCCAGGCAAAAACAGGGGGGCAAATGGGGGGGGGCAAATGGCCGAGGGGCCGGGGAAGGGGCAAATGGCCCGGGGGGGGGGGGGAGTGGCTTAGACCCATATTTCTCACATCAGTTTTATCTTTTCCTACAGGTGGACAGAACAAGAAGTTTGGGATACATACAGTCCCTGTATCCACTATTTTTTCTCTCAGGAAGATCTGACACAGGGAACGAAGATAATGTATCCAATGGTAATACTGTACCCTACTGCATAAAACAGCACGTCATGAACATAGGCCTGTAGTCCATATTTGGGACCCAGCACCACGAAAGGGACATTAAGTGTCAAAATAACCATCCTGAGAACAACTTATGTAGTTGGAAAACTTTCAGACCATTCTCTTTCTAATGATGGAAGAAGCAGCCATTCTTTGTATCTGTGTGCCGTTCCAGTGTTTGAGCATTTTCTTAGTTGGCAGGGTGAGAATCAGCCATTTAGAGTGAGAAAACACAGTCTAAAGTATAGCCTAGCTGTTGACAATGCATTGACTACACTCGTTTACTTGTTTAAAGCACGTTTAAGAGTATTTAGATACCATATTGAAGATTGCGCCCTTTATAGATATGAAAGACGAGAAGTTAGGAGAACACAAAAATACCCATAACTCAAAATTGATAAAAAAAATTGACTTTTCAAGCCTGTTGAGAGAAACTAGCCCAGCGACTTAATGTCCCTTTCGTTGTGCCGGGTCACATTTGGGTGCGCGCATGTTTATATTCGTTTGTTTTTACTTTGAGTTTGTGTTTGCGCACGAAGTGGACATCAGAACACATACAAATGAACATTTCCTAAGGTTATCGAGAGGCCAACTCATAAATAACGAGAACAATCAGACTGAGGGCACGTGATAAGAAACATACTCATGATCAAGTGGGTCAGCGGAGTATCCGACGTAGGGTTAACCCTTTTACCGCCAGCCATTTTTCAGCCCCAAAAAAAACATTAAAAAAAATACTATTAAAATTACCTGGGATAGAGAAAATTAAAAATCTGCAATACTGACTAATTCCACTGTGACATGTATGACATTAGGGCCTATCCTTACCTCCCAAAATTTACGAAAATAGGGTCTTCGTCAGATAACAGGCCCTGATTTGATGCCTTTTGGGTGAAATGGGTGTTTAAAGAAAAAACCATTGTGGTGCTGAAATGCGACATACATATGCGGTGAAAAAGGGTTAAAGCTCAATGATGCTATTGAATCATGTGCAAGTCAAGCTCCCGTCTCTCCATCTCCTTAGCTCGCCTTCCCCACTGTCCACATTGTTGTTGTTGTTTTTAGGTCTAAACTCTTCTCTCTTCCACCCCCCGTCCTCGATTTGTCTGTATGCATTTAGTTTATCAGACCGCAATTATAGCCCATCTGTGTTTGTGTGTGTGTGTGTGTTTGTGTGTGTTGTCTTAGCGTGTGCGTGTGTGTGTGTGTGCGTGCGTGTCAAGTCAAGTCAAGTCAAAATGATCTTTATTGAGGATAAAGGAGTAAGCTTGACAGCTTTTGTTTCATCCTGTCCTCAGAATGAAAAGTAATACGAAAGCAACTCGAAAAATAACTCAACATGCAAAACAAAACATTCCAAACTACTAAACATTAGCCTACTAATATAACGCATTGAAATAACTCTATTGAGAGTGTGTGCGAGAGAGAGAGAGAGAGAGAGAGAGAGAGAGAGAGAAGAGAGAGAGAGAGAGAGAGAGAGGGAGAGAGAAGAGAGAGAGAGAGAGAGAGTAGAATGAATAGGAGATTGAAGTGAAAATTGTTCCTACCTCGGAGTTCTGTGTGTGTTGTGTGTGTGTGTGTTGTGTGCGCGTGTGCGTGCGTGCGTGACCACACAGGCGTGTCCCAGGTTTAATGGCACAAAGAGGAAGACTTCCAAAAGTCAATGCACATTTTTTTTATTTCGTCAAAATCTACGTGCAGCATAAATGAAATATTCCATATTCTTTGGGGGTTTTCTTTTAAAAACAAAAAGTCCTTAAAACGTTTTTTTTTTGTCATTTGGTATTTTGGTACTTTATAGTCTTCTCATTTGTTCACACACACACACACACACACACACACACACCACACACAACACACACACAGACACACACACACACACACACATGCACACACACAGACACAGACACACACACACACACACACAGACACACATACACACACAACACACACAGACACACACACACACACACACACACACACACACACACACATACACACACACACACACACATGTACACAACACACACACACACACAGACACAACACACACACAGACACACACACACACACACACACACACACACACATACACACACGCACATACACACACATATACACACACAGACACACACAGACACACACACACAACACACACACACACACACACACAACACACACACACACACACACAAACATACACACACACACACACACACACACAGCACACACACACACACACACAACACACACACACACACACACACATCACACACACACACACACACACACACCACACACAACACACACAGAATTCCGAGGTCAGAACAGGGTGCAAAATTAATTCAAACAAAAACGTCAGGGTACATGAATTAAATTCTGCTTAACGCCCTCTGGTCTGGAACAACACATATGACACATTAGTAGATATAACTATGGTGGAAACGATCCTGGAGGCAATGCCCGGAGGCAGTGCAACACCAGGAAAGTCCCGAATTTTTAACAATACAGACGCATTATGAGTCAGGGTACACTGCAGGGGTTGTGTTGTTATAATCTCATAATATTGTTAATGTTTCAAACCTCCACCAAGGAGGTTCGTTTGTTTCGTTGCTTTAGACTGTCTGTTAATTCGTTGATGGACAACATAAGTTAAAAACTTCCAACTATTTTTTTTCTTCTTTTTAAAAAAAAATCATGAAGCGTACGTACAGCGTGTGTACAAATATTTTACATAAACGTTTTAGTTTTGATTAAGATTAAGATTAAAATTATAGCCCCGTCGACAACAGAGGCCATTGTCAGGGCTGTCACCACGTTACATCTTCCTTAGTTTATAAAAAAAAAGAACATGGACAACGTTGAACAAAAGTATGAGACATTCTTTTAAATAACAAATATTCTGAATATGAATTGTACATCAGTGCGAATGTAAATGTGTTATGGTTATTAATATAATGCCAGCTATATATTATCGTAATGACAGTAAATAAGCTCTATGTCATATTATGTGATGAACGTGACAATGATTATATACAGCCTGTGTGAATAAACAAAACCCCACACTATCGTCATCTCTCTGTGATCTTTAAATCAGAAATATTAACAACTCCTCTCTCTCTCTCTCTCTCTTCTCGTATTCTCTCTCTCTCTCCTCTTAATTAGGCCTGGTTATACAACAAATTTTCTGAAGCGGCTGAAGCGTCATCTCTCTCTCTCTCCTCTTTACTCAATCCCACTATTTAACAATTAGTGCTCTCATCTAGCGCTGCTTTGTTCTTTACACGAGAAATAATCACAACCCCCCCCCTCTCGATCTCTCTCTCTCATCTCTCTCTCTCTCTCCTCAGCTCTCTCTCCTCATACTCGATAGCAACTATTTACAATTAATGCTCATCTCTAGCGCGCACTCGTGGGGTGTCTTTTGTACAACATAAATTTCCCTCTCTCCCTCTTCTCTCTCTCTCCGCTCTCTCGTCATCTCTCTCTCTCTCTCTCTCACTCTCTCTCTCTCTCTCATCCTCGATAGCAACTATTTACAATTATTGCTTCTCCCTAGGCGCGCGCGCTTTGTTCTTTACAACAGAAATAGCACAACCTCTTCTCTCTCTCTTCATCGCTCTCCATTCTTCTCTCTCGTTCCTCCCCTGTCTCTCTCTCCTCATCTCATCTCTCGCTCCGTCCTCGATAGCAACTATTTAAATTATTGCTCCTCTCTAGCGCGCGCTCTTTGTTCTTTACAACATAACATAATCACGAACCTCTCTCCTCTCTCTCTCATCTCTCTCTCTCTCTCTCTCCTCGATAGCAACTATTTAAAATTATATGCTCTCATCTAGCCGCGCG
>CM065698.1:12823080-12854928 GCA_017654935.2 Phymorhynchus buccinoides | reverse complement strand
AGAGAGAGAGAGAGAGAGAGAGAGGAAGAGAGAGAAGAAGAGAGAAACACATGAAAAAGTAAACAACACAACTTGTTAATAATTTAACAATCAAAGTAGACACTATTCATGCATGTCAACATATCAAAAGTGGAAACTATTTGAAAACTACCCAATTTGGGTAACACAACATTGCTGTTCTTGTGCTTCCACTAAGATACTGATAGGTACTCTTTTGTAAAAACATTAATGCCCGAGTACACATAAGAGGAAGATGAACGTATTCTAATCCAAGCCCACCTGAATATCAAGACTTAATTTAAAAAGGTCAACTCTTGGAAGAGTATTTTTATGTTTAAAAACTACGGACAAATGTTAAGTATCAATTTTAGTTTTTATGTTGGAGGGAGCAGTATGGGACACTATTCCTAACATAAAAAATTGCTTTGTTGTAGGCCACTACACAAGCTTCCATTTTAGAGGTAGAACATTTATAAACGCTGAATAATCAGTAGTGTAAGGGAAGAGGATTTCAGAATGATCCATTTCAATGCACTAATAAAACACAAAAAGAACGAACAACTCTAATATCATAAATAATACAGTCTATAACAACTGCTCATGGTTTTACATTTTTTCTCGCTTGCCAATCCCAATTGTAGAGGCATAGTTGATGTGTGCTGGATTGAAAAAGTTTTACGACTCTCTAATCAGAAAATGCTTTACTGAAATTTTTGATAGACACCTTTTTTTGAGACTTGTGTGACAAACCATAGATATTTGATGGGATCACGAAGGTTGTGATCAGCAATAATCCCAACATTTTATGATAGTCACTCTTCCATATTTCACCATTGATCATACAGGGATTGTAGAACAAGGTAAGATTTTATGACGCTTTTGTTCTGGTGGTGAGAAGTAATTTACACATTTCTTGTGGTGCTAGCTGCATGTGATTAAATTTTGGACCAGTCTATTAGTTTAGTTGTGCTTCCTGATAAAGAAATAAAAACGTTTGTTCCCTTACTGTCATGCGAGTGGTACTGTAGTATCCTCTGCAACATTTCACACTAAGTCGTGATGTAATGGTAGCTCTTTAATATATATTGATATAATATTATAGGACCACGATTGACTTGGGGAATACCATAGTTTGACATGGAGGGGTGACGGGGGCATAGTAACTATTCGCATTCTCATTAAAGACTCGCTGCTTCCGGTCTGATAAAAAATGAATGTTAGGAGTTCTATGGTATCTGTTAGTATGCCTATATCTTTATGTAAAGATTCGATCGACAACATCAAAGTCTTTCATAAAGTCACCCGCAAAACCCTGTGTCTTGCCTCATTCATGTTAATAAGCCACTGGTCTCTGGTTAGTTTAGGGCCGTAATGACATAATGGCTACCTCTTAAAGCCTATTGATTTGGTTAACAGACAAAAGAGTTAAGTGGTACGAATATGTTTTTATTTTATGTGGTGTTCCAACCGTTAGACAGACCCGACATCATAGAATGGGCCTGTAATTAGAAGGATCTCATAGTCACCCCGATTTGTGGGATAGGTATAATTTACGGACACGCTACTAGGCTTTAGGCTTACTCGTCAGCAGACGCTATTTTTGCTATTTTCGCCCAATTACCCACCCACCCCCTCCTTCCCAGAACCTCCTCCCCCCCCTTCTTCACACGCTCCTCACCACCCCCCATTTTTTAGATGTTTATTCTTCCAAAGTATGACATGGCTTATTTTGCATTCCTCTAGTCCCAGTGTGTGGTTGTTCTAGTGAGAGAGGGAGAGCGGGCGTAGGAGAGAAAGAGAGAGAGAGTGTGTGTATGTATTTGTGTGTGTGCGAGGGTTGTTGCACCTGTCTTTGACGCAATGCGCAGGTTGTTTTCTCCAGATAGTTACCCCCCTTAATCTTAACACAAATTGTTTCTTTTTATGTCATAGAAAGCGTGTCTTGACTAGGGTTTATGTGTTTTTCTCTGATGCTTCCGTTTCCCCCGCCCGAGACCTCCGTCACCCCCCCCCACCCCCCACCACCCCCCCCCCCACCCCCAACCACCCCACCGCTCCCCCCCCTCACTCCACGACCCCTCGTTGCCAGGGTGGGGCAACCCACTTTGTGGTCAGACCAGGTTTGCTGCGCTAGGCGGAGACCTCCCCCCCAACCCTATTTCCATCCCCCTCCCCCCCCCTATCTCTCTGTACTTTATCATTTTTGAATTAGTCCATGCCATGTCAGCTTCTGCTACATGTGTTTGCACTTTAGCACGAGATTCTGTTCATCCTTCACAAAAACCTCCCCCTCCCACCCCTTACTCACCAACTGCACTTGTTTCCAACTTCGCCTCTATGATTGCGTCTCACTACCCCCAACCCCTCTCACCTCAAAAAGGTTTGGTTTTTCTGCCTTCCTCACCTGATCTTGTTTCACAGCCTTGCTCTTTGTTTCAACTTTGTTTGTATCTTTACGCGTTGGACTGTAGCAGGGGAAGTATTGTTTTTTTATTTATCTTAATGTTTTTTGCTCCTTGTGTTGCCTGATGGCTTTTGCTCCTTTTCGCTACATTTGCTGTTTGCTGTTTAATTGTTTGCTGTTTTATAAGCGCATTCCGCCGAAATATCCAGTGTTTTGTTTTGTCTCTTGTGAATCAAATAACGTCACTTTACACTTGTCGTGTAGTTTGTTTGTTTGTTGTAGGAATACTGAGGTTATACTTTGCAACACTACTAGACTGGTAAGAATAACATGGGGTGTTTTTATTTATGAATGCTGCTACCTCGATGTTAACGTTTTATTGTTCACCTTAAACACACGTTTTGAACATCCAGTAAACCAAATACTGGACACAAAAAATATACTCCTAATTTTAGAGGCGGTTTACTAGATTGCATGCAAACCAGAGGCCGCATTTTGTATCTTACCAAACGTAATTTGAACCCCAAACGAAAAAACCCGCGAATCAGATATATGGCATTCCCTTGTCTAGAAAGTAGGGTGTCATATTGTCCTTTATTAAATATGTATGATGAGAATCTAGAGAGCATGAAAATGACTCATACTCAAAATTGATTTTTATCATTAGATTTTTGAATTTGCACTTGTTTTGAGAAACTAGACTGCAGACTAATGTCCTTTCCCGTGTGCTGGTCACATATATACAACATACACACTTATATCCAGTCAACCTTGTAAAGCGGCAGTCACTCTGATGACAATCGACTGACGTTGAGAGCCTACCCATCCACATTGGTTACTCCTTAATGTCTCTCATGTATTTCCTCCTTTGGTCTGGAGGCCATTAAAGCCGGTTGTGTTCACACACTGCAGAATTGGCATGAATAAATTAGAGCAGCAGATGATCCTTCTATCTCTTTCCTTGTTTCTGTCCTGTTTTTTTCTTTCTCCCAGACAATATCAATAACTATAGTGAATCTTTATATAGCAGCACTCCTCCACCAAAGGTGGATCTCTATGCGCTTAACAGAACAAAAATTAAAGCAAAAAATTACAAAAACAAATAATACTCACACACATGCAAATCGGTATACAACATCCCCCCCATCCCCCCTACACACATAACACGCCCCGCACACACACATCTCCCTCCCGCCATACACACACTATTCACCATCACCACCACACCGCCCACCCAGAACACACATCCACTACTACAAATCTGTTGCATACAAGACCTCCACTCTCTCCTCTCATCTCTCTCTCATCTCCCCTCCTCAACTCATAAATCTGTCCTGTCTAGACTCTCCCCATTACTCCTCTACTACCCCTAAGATCTCTCTCTCTCTCTCCTCTCTCTCTCATCCAAAGCTGCGTAGACCGTCAACCACGTGAACTAACACTGGGGAGGAATGGCGTGGTTGTGGTGGGTGGGGGGGGGGGTTGGAGGGGGGAGGGAGGGGGGAGAATCTGACATCGAGAAAGTAATGTGGGCCTAAGGTTGTGTATGTAGCTTTTGATATGTGGCGGTCTTGATAGCTGATTTGAAAGCATGGCTAGAAGGTACTGACACATATGAGTATGGAAGACAATGTAAATGTGTACGTTTATCCGCCACGTCAGTAACAGCATCATGAGGTGTAGCGGGCAGTGACGTGTGTTTTGGTGCTCAACTGCGAAAAATGATACCACACAGCTGAGCCTTCATTCACTTACGTACTTGTCCCTTACACACAGAAGTTGTATCTCTTGGGCCTGATTATCATTAGGATAGAGCGCTGACAGTCCTGCACAGCCTGTCAATGATTACAGGCTTGAAACTAAACTCCCTAGTATCATCTGGACATACACATCTATCATCGCCTATTATCTCCTGCTCCTGTCTGTCTGACCTCAGTTTCGAGTGGCCTATGCCTTTAGTGCATTTCGCGTCAGTAATGCGATCGTATGTTCTGGTCCACGACATAAGACAGTCTTAGTCATCTAGAGGTGGTGTCCTGCATATGTTAGATCCGATAATGCTTTTAATGAACTCTATCAACATTAAATCAGCCCAGCAAGACGATAATTAATTGTGTCATCTATACTCCTCCACACAGGACATATGGGTTTTGTTTCTCTATGAACTGCTGCTTTTGCGGTCTGCACCTGACAAACCAGGTGTGGTTGTGAGTTGGGACGGTGTGGAGCAGGCATGTACAGCAGAGAATGGGACCACACAACAGTTATTTATCATCAGACGTTTCATATTCAATCCTGGTTAGTATGATATGTGGTGGTGTTGGATGGTAGAACTTGTAGAGTGATTATCAGCTACGACATCACACATGGGAAATTGACCAAGAGACAGTCCACCTGTCAGATAGTGAGTCGTTGACCCTCGCATCAAAACCCTTCGCATTTTCGGATAGCCGCATATCTATTCCCTCTGGTCACGTGAAGGTCTTCACGACCAGGAAGTGTTGCCTGTGGGCTTTTGCCTCCCCTGATGTCCCCAGCAGAAGAACACGTAGCAATGTGCCTTCATCGTCTGTGTGCATGGCACCTATTACACATACATGTGCTTGTTGTTTTGTTGTTTTGTTCAATATTACGTCTTTTCACTTTTTTAGGCACTATGATATTGTAAAGACTTGATATTGAAATGACACTAAATATGATGTTATAAATAAGACATTAAAACTTAAATCAGTTCACAGAAAAACCCAAACTAATCTCTTTTCCAAACAAATAGAAATGGCATACTGAATAAACAAATGGAACTATGAAGTAACATGTTTTGATACATTAGACACAAATAAGTGATTCGACTTCAGAATTTAAAATATCGATTTAAGTATTCTTCAGATAACAGGACTGGTAAGTACTGTTTTCATAAGGGGATAATGACACAGTATATCTGGAAACAGATCAAAGTTTCTCCCCACATATACGTCTTGCGCATAACAATTTACATTTTTTAAAGAATTATATTAAGTTAAAATCATAAACTATAAATGGAAAATGATTTGAACGAAGAAACGTTGCAGAGGTATGTGAATTTACTAAAAGCCCCACACGAGGTTTTTATGTCGTTTTCTAAAAGACTATACTCATTCCTTTACATATAAGGAATATTACTATTTTCACACCCATTATTTGCCGTCCAACTCTTCTAGCATACACTGTCCCTGCCCTTCATTTCCTAAATAACCACAATTGGATGGATCCCATAAAGATTACACTAGTATCCTTTTGGATGATAAATAAATATGATGATTATTTTTTTTAATTTATTACAGTCAGATCTGTCTCTAAACTTTATGGATTTTAGTTTAAGTCAAACAGATTATTAGAGTCAACATCACAAATAATTTGATCCATAATCAGAGGGAGCTTAAAACTATAACGCAGAGCATGCAAATAGCTACCAACTCTGCCGTTAGAATAGAAATGTCCTCCCTATATGAAAAGGTTTTGTCTTTTCTTAGTCCATGACTTACAAATCCAGCACGCGCCAAATTCTTATTATTCATTTTTTATTTTTTATTTTGTTCCCATTGCAAAGAAGGTTCTCTTCTTCCTAATGCTATTACAAAACAATATTCTTGTAGCATAACGAAATAACACAATGATATAATTCATCAGACTAAACAGCCATCATTATCAAATAAAACAAATCAGCATATCCAGGCATGGGAATTAGGAGAAGACTCAAAAAATACTGAAAATTAGGGGTCATGGGGAGTGCAGGCATAGAACAAGTAGCAAACAAAGATTTTTCAAAAAAAATGAAACATCGGTGTGTTTGGATACATCCCCCAGAAAATGAAGCTGCCTTCTGTAATACTATAAGCCTAAAACATGTTAGAGATAGGACGGATATATTTAGTTCATATTTTGTCACTTCACTTATAACCAATACTTCAGTTTACTCTTGGGCTTTCTTTGTTTCATATAATAAATGTCACCTCTGGATGGACCATCAAAAAGCTGAACATTGCAAAAAAAAGACTGAAGAGGACCATCAAACAAAGCTGAATCAGCCCAAAAACTGACAATTCCCATGCTGAAATATGCATTAGCAGCAATTGAAAATCAATGTCCTCATTAGCACTCAACTAGATTTATGCATGAACCAGCTCACAAAGAGTTTTTATATATATATAAGAACACAAGGAAAGAAAGCCACAAGAAAAAAGAACATAAAGGAACATAAAAAGCAGCGTGTGTGATTATGAATCAACATGACCATTTCGTAACTAGAATATAAAGGTATAACAAATGAAAGCAAACATCCCAATGTATTTCTTAATGCATCGGAACTAAATACTATTATTATGCAATCCTACACAGACAATAAACAAAAACCCCATTATTGTCAATCAGAGAACCATCAGCATAGACCCTTTAAGCATCATGGCACATACACAGAGACACACCCATCATTACTCTTCGTCTTATGTAGTCGTCGTCGTTATTCATCATCAATTACGCATCACCATCACTTTTATCAATCATCGTCACAACTGTCCCAATTTGTGGTCAACCATTCTGCCATGGACCATTCCGCCCTGACCCTACACAATTCAACAAAGTCAAAACCCTCACACATCATCCTAGTTATTGCCATGCGTATAGTATTCATGGAGAAATGAAATAAATAATAATAAGAAATAATGATTTTATTATGACTTATACGTCGCTATCAATCCGACAGCTATCAGTAGGCTCTGTGCGCTTACAAATGAATATAATAAAACATCAGACTAAAAAAGAAAATAACGATAGTATACACTTGATAAGACGTCCAAGAATAACATGGTCCACATACTACAACCGACAACACATTCATACAATAACAACAGATTACAAACTTACTTACTAAAACATGATAGCATATGCCACATACACTTCAGTACATAGCTACACATGAAAACGTAAAGATAATCAAAATGATTTACAAACTTATACACTAGACTACACTTCGAGATAGTTAAATATTGCGTGTTAAAACATAATAACTATATACAGCATTTATAATAGTATCATACATAAGACCAATATGACATTGTAAAATGATGCACATACCCACAATAGACCAACATTCCAAGATAACACAGATTAATACGATGCCGACTAAAAGCAACATAATAACGCATTACCCTCCACACCAACAGATGCGGCATGACACAATATGCTCCCAGATACAAACATACATTCGGCCGCCCTGCACACACACACACAACACACCACCCACACAGCAGACACACCAACACACCCACACACACACACACACACACGATATGCTGCACAGCACACCTGCTAATACTTCCAAACATCATTTTCCTCACTCTGGGGACATCAGTTCAAGGTATTTCTGGAAGTAGGTGGGTTTTTCACTGAGAATGTTCAGTACAACTGATCGCTTCTCCAGCCTTTTACCCGCACCAGCCCGCTAAGACAGTGCTTCAGGACATACATTTGGTGTTTATACCTCGTTGGTTTTGTTCAGCCCGTCGTACATGTGCGAAAGCCCGTTTACACGAACGTTAACTGGAACTTCCTTCCGCTTCAGCTGAGATTTGAAAAACACTGAAACGTTTGGAGGGAGTGTTTCTTTATCTGATAGAAAGAGGTAGAGAGTTCCAAAGTTGTAGTCCACGACACAAGAGAAAAAGAAATTTTTTACCACAAGATTCAAAGATTCTACAGGGACAGTAAGCAGTAGGATCTTGTGATCTCAGTGCTCTAGAATGCATTGTAATGCTGAATGAGAATCAGAAAGATACGAGGGCCCACATTCAAGAAGTTGAGGCATTGAAGCAGAGAGTTGGCTAAGTTTGTACTCAATATCTGGCCTTGCAACCAGCAGCCAGTGAAGTGCCCGCAGAAGAGGGCTGCATGATCCATAGTCTCGTACTTTCGCAAGACAAGTCTGCAAGCATACTTTTGTATTTTTTGAAGCCTTACACCATTTGTCAGTTAGACAAGCCCTGACGAAGCCGAAGAACTTGCAGTAATCAGGTGAGTGAGAGGATGGCAAAACAGCGCAGGTATTGTTAGGCAGCGTAAACAGACAGAAAGGTGGCGAGATTTAATTAAATTTGTCGGAGCTGAAAGTGGAGATGACCTTACGACTAACTGATTACGTGAGTGTCCAATGGTAAGACGAAGGATCAAGCATATGGCACCCATCTGCTAACCGATAGGAAAATGGATTTCCAACCGTACACAACAACAGAACTATAAACTCGAGTTGTTGAAGTTTTGTGTTTCTGGTTCCAATCAATCAGTTCTGTTTTATCGTCAGTCATTTTTAGCTTGTTATCTTTCATCCATGATGCAACTTCTCCTACACGATGTAATGTCAGAGTTAGGTGAGGAATATTAGAGGAGTCGGCAGATCTGCATTTGCGAATCGTCTGCAAAGAAATCGGTAATGAGATAAATGTCCCTTTCTAATAACTAGGCTAGCTGCTGAGTGTACATATGAACGTGACTGGGCCCACCCTGGATCCCTGTGGCACTCCATACTTATTAATACTGGGGGCTGATTTTTGCTGATTTTGATATAGACAGACTGAGTGCGACCACACAAGTATGACCTAACGCATCCCATAACAATAACCATCACACCCAAACGTAGCATGCAATTTACTTCAGAAGAAATATCGTGTCATATCGTGTCGAACCAGCGGATAGAATAGAGCGATGAGAGGATGACGATACCTTTCTGCATCGCACTCCTGTAAGAGTCATTGACCACGCTCAGTAGAGCTGTTTCTGTACTTGACCCTTACGCATATACTAGACTGGAATGGCTTCCAGGAGCCATGAGTCTCCAGGTGATATCAGACCAATTGGTGTACAGGACACTGCGCTCTTAGCACGTTGGACACTCAAATGCGTAGGTTTGAAAAACGGGCCTGTAAATTGTTTAGTATTTCGGATTCTAAGTTGGATTTCTTTAAGAGGGGGGACACCAATAGCATGCTTGAACGACCTGTGGTACTGTGCCTGATCTTAGAAGAGACGTTCAATTATTTGGTATGGTTGGAGCAGTATCTTCTAATCAGTCGAGTAAAAGAAAGTACAGGAATGGGGATCAGATCACACGACTTTTTTAGGCATCTTATCAGCGATGACTTTTTTCAGTTGATCACCAGCGTCACTGTTGGAAATTGGCAAATCTAGTTCGCATAACAAGCTCCTCTGCATGATAGCATGATTGGAATCGGGGAAATTTAGCTTGTTCCGATTGCTTCGATTTTTGTCATGGAAAAATCTTAACTTATCAATAATTTCTCAAGGAGTAATACTACTGTGATTAATATGCCTTCGCACATCCCCACCTGTCATCTGACTGCAAACAACCAACTTCCGGGGATGGAAGGGGCGGCACAATCCGAACTCAAACACATCTTTCTCCTTGGCCTCGCTGATCAAGTAATTGCGGCATTACAAAGGCACGCGTAATATCTGTTCCTGAAAACTTCTAGTTCAGACTTCCGCCATCTGACTCTTGCCGATCGACGGTCTGCTTTGCCTCTTTTATTTCCAGAGACATCCAGGGCGCGCTAACACGTCTTGACACGACAGCGCTCTGCAGATGGACGGTCCTGCTTTGCCTCTTTGTTTCCATAAACATCCTAAAGGTTGCGCTAACACAGGTCCGACACACAGCGATCTCAGATGGACGGTCCCTGCGTTGGCCTCTTTTGTTTCCAGAAACATCCATTGTGCGCTAACACGGTCTGACACCCTCGCATCACGAGGGGGCATGTTTGATTCAACGAACCTCACGGAGAGTAGTGCTATAAGTGACAGGGTCTGTTGATACAGGGATTGGTGCTTAGAGTTGCTTATACAGTCAGCTTTAAATGATCGGGAGTCGATAGACTTCATGTTGTGGGGGGGAAAGAGCACAGTTTCCTTTGCTTTAGTTGGCTCATCAGCTTAAGATCAGAGATACAAATGATCAGATATCAATTTATCTTCTATGATCAGTATTCATGACATCATTTTCTTCTGTTAGTTATGAAGCCATATCTAGTGTGTGCCACGGTGGTGGGGTGGGGACCTTCACAAGTTGTTGTAAACATGATTATCAAGAAAGTCTTCACATGAGATACAATCAGAGAGGAATCAAATGAAATTCATGTCACCTGCACTGAAGGTAGTACAAAGAAACGCAGGAAGAAAGCATGTCGCCGAATCAACTAATAAACATTCTGTTAGTCAATCCATTCTTTTGTTGGGTGGAGTCTATAAACAGTCAAAAAGACAACATTTAGTTATCAAACACAGCCGAGTTTTCACAAGCTTCAAAAGAATGAAAAGTAAGCTCTTAGTGATACAGTGATGTTTTGCCAGCCAGACTGTTCTGAACACAACCGCAGTCACCAGCACCAGTCTCTCTGGGGATAAAAAAAAAAAAAGGCAGATTTCAGGGATAAACCGGGAGGGGCGCGTTTACGATATCACCTTCATCGCCCTAGGTTTGAACCATGTTTCTGTTAAGAACGCTAAATCGTAGTTCCTTCTACAATCAAATCACACACAGCCGTCAGCTTTATTTCAGCACGACTGTGTGCGTTCAAACCCATCACTTTGATATGATTGGACTGTTCCTGAATAGCTGTTGAACAGAAAAGGAGAGAGATATAGCAATACATTTTAATCATTTTCTTCTTTCCCCAACACACAAATTTACCTTTTTCTGACGGTTTCATCCACTCCTGTGGACTTCTCAGAGTGACTGGGTTGAAAACGTCAGAAAAAGGTAATATTGTGTTTTGTTGAAAGAAGAAATGATAAAATTAATGCATCAACCACACGAACGACAATTTCACAAGGATATTAGAGATATAAGCAGTCAAAAGGTACAGATACAGGAGGCCGACAGAGATGGAGAAAGTCATGCACAATCATTTTTATTCTGGATCTGGTACCAAACATGCAGACTCATTTCTGATAGAACAAGGAGGTGCATACCTTGCTTAGAAAAAATTAGAAGAGAAAGACCTGTTTACGTTGGGTTAAGCCATTAAACCTCAGTCAGTGGGAAGGCACATACCCACTTCCAGAAACAAGCAACAACAGCAACAACAAAATCTTGTGGTCAGTGGTTGCAGGCTCAGATGCTGGTCTGGTCATCGCTGATGAAAATGCGCTGTCTCATTGACCTGCTTCAGAAAACTCCATTTAGACTGTAGAGGTCAGATGAAGCGTTTCTGGAGGAGAGCGTGCAACGCTTCTTGTGCGTTAAAACTCAACGACACCCCCCCCCAACACACACACACACTTTCTAGCCCAAATTTCCGATTTCTTGGGATCTGCCTGTAGAGTCAGGTGGTCTTGGAAACTTTGTATTTTGTGGTACAGCAATCAATCATCGGCGAAGAGTCGTACTGTAAAGCTCAGTGAATCCGCTAGATAATTGATGTGGCAGAGAAAGAGTAAGGGACCCAATACAGTGCCTTGGGATACGCCAACCCTGAAACAGGTTGCTTTACAGAGCCATGTTTGAATTGAGCCTCTAACGCCGTAGTTGTCTATTGTGTGTACACGTTTGCTGTGGGGGACTATGTCAAAAGCTTTGCTGAAGTCCAGTACAACTACATCGATCTGATTTCCGGTATCGTAAGACTCAAGAAGAACATTCACTGTGGTGAGGAGTTGTCTCACAAACGTAGCCAGATCTGAAGCCCATGTTTTTATCTTTCAGACTTCCATACTTCTCAACATGGTTCCGTAGGTGCCAACTGATGATGTGCTTGAGCAGATTGCAGGCTTCTGAAGTGAACAGGCTGGTCTGTAATGTTCTGCCGTCTAGGTAAAAACAATACTCAGATTTACAATACAGACACTTTGGAAACATGGAGAGGGGGTAGAAGGATAGAGGGAGAAGGAGGGAGAGAGAGAGGGGAGAGAGAGAGAGAGAGACGAGAGAGAGAGAGAGAGAGATAGAGAAGAGAGAAGAGCTTTTTTCTTGGCGAGAGAGAGAGAGAGAGAGAGACGAGAGAGAGAGAGAGATAACCACACACGAAAAGGGCATGACATAAACAGTCAGACAAAGGCAGACAGAGAAAAAAGGCACTTCTGTTTCTCACCTGCTGCCATTTTGGTTCATGAAACCTGCAAGAGAGAGAGAAAGAAAAAAGAGACTTCCGATATTTTATTGATACAAGGAAAGAGAATGTTATGGCAGAGGCCTATCTCTTACATTCTGTCCTTGGTATTAACATTATGCAACTCTATAATTGGGAAATAAGAGATAAAAACTAAAAGGAACTATAAACATAAAGGAGCATAAAGAGATATCCTAAGAGTCATCAATAAACACAATTACAAACGCAACCTAGCAGATTGGCACAACAACAAGAAGTAGTAACAATAGCAGCCAAAACAACAAGATCAAGAGTGTCGCCTAGCGGCAGGACCTGTGCTCCACCCGCTACACCTCGTATATCCCCTACCCCAAAGCTATCCTGTCCACTACCTCCTCTCACCCTGTATCTTAACCCGAGCCCTCTTTGACACCTCCTATGTGTGTACGTCCTTGGCCTTGACCTGCAGTGCTTCACAAGGTATAACAGTGTGAAGACCAGAGGTTCTGGAGATGCAGCACGTTTTATGTTAAGTTCAACAGTTCCCAAGACAAAGACTAGATAGGGTGCACATATTTGACCTTGACATTGATTGGTACCAAATATTTGGGATTACATTATGACAATGGACATACATACAAATATGATTTGAACAATGTAAGTCCAACGATGTCAAAGATATGGCCATTAGAAGAAATGCAGTTATTGTACGTCCGTAACCTTGACATTGACCTTGACCTTGATCAGCACCCAAAGTTTGGAATGACCAATAAGCCAATTCACCTACATACCAAGGTTGAACATCATGTCCCTCAATCACTGAACCCAGCAACACGAAAGGGACCGCAGGCTTGCAAAGTAAAAAAAAAAATCATTAAAATGACTCAATTTTGAGCTATGCGTATTTTCGTGCTCTCTAGCATCTCATATTTCATATCCATACAGGGATAATTCTCTTAATATATACTGTCTCTAAATGACTCCAAAAAGTGTTTTTAAATTAGTAGGTTGATGCATTTCCTTAGGATAGGCTAGACTTTAGACTGTGATTTATCAAAATGGCCGGCAGTCACCTTACCCTCTTTAAATGTTCATAACTCTTGAATGAAAAAAGGATACAAGAATGTTTTTATGTCATTGGAAAGAGAATTGCCTGAAGTTTCCAGCTGTACCATTTTCTTTAGAATGGTCGTTTTGACACTTAATGGTGCTGGAGCACACTGTAAAAATGTCAAAGATATAGCCACAAGAAGAAATTTCGGTTTTCCAGGTCACATTCAGCAGTCACAATACTTCCATTGGAGGGTGTCTTCGTGCCTGAGGGCTTGACTGATGTGTGGGGAACGAATGGCAGTGATACTGAGTCAGAGAACGACGTAGTGCTGGTTGCTGCTCCGGCATGTGGAACCTGACCTCGTCAGCAGCTGGTCCAGAGAAAACGAGGTGGCCAAACCTCCCGTTGCCCCGGTCCCTGTCATCGCCTCTGCAGTGTTGTCACTAGTGCAAGGTGTCACCGCCGCTGCCATAGGCCCGCCCGTTGCCTCTTGTAATTTACGAATTTCAGACACAGTGGCAATCTCGTGCCCACGCTTCAGTGTCAGAGTTTTTATGTCGTCAACAGTGGCATTGTACAGTGCCGGGCTACTGTCAAAACCCTCGCTAATTAATATTTCACTCACACCTGTCGGTAGTTTCTTCGCCCATTCTTTGAATTTAAAAGTCGATTCCATTTTTTTCTTTTTTCACCGCAGACACAGCACACGACAGCAAAACGACCGCTGGGCAGTAGCGCAACTGAGCAATGACGGGCAGTAGCGGATTATTTTGCTCACCCGTAACAGCCAAAGCAAAACGATTTTGCACGAACTGCATGCACTTTTGAGGCTTCATTCCTTTGCCCAAATAGCATAGGTGCTAGTCTGTAGCTGCGACCATGTCTCAGTGACCATGACCATGTCTCAGTAACAGGCAAAATAATTATTCCTTTAAATTAAATTATGTTCCTGAATCACTGTCTTAAGGCCGGCGACAGACTATGTTACTGCCTCAGGTGAATCGATCAGGTCGTGACTTTTCACCTCATTTGCATTACATGCCTGTTCGATCAGTCGGAATCAGTAGCGGCAAGAAACAGGGTTTTTTTTTTTTTTGGGGGACAGGACTGTCTGGGCCCGATCTCGGATGTCAGTCCCTGTCATCTGACTGGGCCCAACTGATTCAGACTGATCAAGCAGCATGTTATGCAAATGAGGTGAAACTTCACGACGTGATCGAGTCACATGAGACAGTCACATAAAGTCTGTCGCCGGCTTAAAAGGGATACCACGACTCCAGGCTATCGGCACGCTACTTGGCGGTGACGCAACGGCGCGTGGGTGTCCGAGAAACGCGAATGAGAGCACTATGTCAATGCGTTGACGCGCGGAGGCATGATTCAAGTCAGACTGATGGTCCCGCGCAAGTCTCCTTGAAATGGCGGATCTCTCTCATCTCTCCAATTTGGTTTAAACAGTTTATTATTCAGTTACATTCGCATAGACATAAAATACAACAGACTGAAGCAACAACAAACGAAGCTTATAGCGTGCTCAGCTCTCTCTCCTTCTCTCTCTCTCCCATCTCTCTCCTCTCTCTCTCTCTCTCTCATGTCGTCTCTCGTTCTCTATCTCTTCTCTCTCTCTCTCTCTCGTTTTTGCCTTTTTCGTACAATACCATTTAAAGCTGTATTTTAGGAACATTTTCTGCTAATTATCTGTTTGGAATACTAACCCTAACCCTAACCCATAGCCCTAAACATAAACCCCTACCCCCACACTGCGGTACACCGTGATTTGTCACAGTTGTGGTTCGTTGCTGTTTTCCCGTCTTATAGGGTGGGGGGTAGGGTTAGGCTTAGGGCTAGGGTTAGTATTACTAAACGGTTTAAAAGATATCAAGGCATTAACAACACGGAAAACAAACTAAAAGTTAAAAAGCAAAAAAAAAAACACCTAAACGATACTCACTCCAATGCAATGCATTGGGACGTACATGGGGATACATGGCTGTCGCTGCACATTTGCACAGCATCTCGCCTACCTAGAGAGTGTGTATCAAAAACACTATCTGAAACATCTTAGACGGAAAAAGTGCTGTCTCTATAGGGAATTTGAAGAATGAAACAAAAATTAACTAATATTGTCTGTCCCGGATAGTACACTTGACACATGGAGCGCAAGTGAAGTTATAGTGCGCGTGCACTACAAATGCACGCGACATGGCCTACTTTTTTTTTAATCGCACGCGCTCACACTTTCATGAACAATGCACGGGCGTAAAACGACATACTTGACAGAGAGAGAGAGTGAGAGAGAGGAGAGAAGAGAGAGAGAGAGAGAGAGAGAGAGAGAGAGAGAGAGAGAGAGAGAGAGAGAGAGAGACTTACGCTTTGCACTTTGATTGTTTAACCCTTTCACCACCAATGTGACATTTTTGCACCACAACGATTTAACACCCATGTCACTAAAACTCTTGAAATCAGGGTCTGTTATTCAATGGTATTGTGTTCCTAAATTTGGGCAGTAAGGATTGACCCTGTTCTAAATGTGCCACACAGAAATCCCACAATATTGCAGACGAAATCATTTATATAGCCAAAACAAAAACAAAAAAACAAACAAACAAACAATTATATAGCCAAAAATACGTTTAATGGAAATGTTTGGCTCAAAGATGGCTGGCGGTGAAATGACATTAGCCAGATACAACTTCCGTGTCATGGGCCTATATTAGCCAGATACAGCTTTCGTGTCAGGGCCTACTTAACAAAAATCGTTACAAGAATGGTTCTTATAAAATCATTTGGAAGAGAATTGTCTGAAGTTTGCTAGCTGTACCATTATCTCAGAACGGTCATTTTGGACACTTAATGTCCCTTTCGTGGTGCTAGGTCACATTTGGTCAGTGTAAACTGAGGATCTGGCTGTAATATAAACACTACGTTCGCTATTTCATGAACAATGCACGGGCGTAAAACGACATCATCATTTCGTGCAACGTTTTCATGCAAAACAAATGAAGAAATGAAGCATACACTAAAATAATGATCAAGAACAAAAGATTTAGAACTAAACATATTATCAACACATACATACATACAAACGCGCGCACACGCACATGCACACGCACATTGTTAACCAACTGACAAATTGGATGACCATCCAACAGTAACAATCATCGCTTAGATAGACATCAGTTAGCATACTTTCTCTTTTATCCCACAGAGAGAGAGAGAGAGAGAGAGAGAGAGAGAGAGAGAGAGAGAAAAGGCCAGGTGGTCGCGTGCAAATTTGCAGCCATGCAGAACACGAACACACACACACACGCACACGCACACACACACACTTCATACTGTATAATTATTATGCAGTTGAGCTTTTGAAAGCAACTTACTTCTGAAATGTGAAGAAAGAGAATGTCGTCCCAGAGTAGTCACGCACAGCAAAACTGGCCCTTGTTTCAGCATGTGTTCAACTACACAAAATTAAAAAGAAAAAACCCTGAAAGGCCGGAGTCCAGGGGCAGCCTAATATCCCCCATCAGCTGAAGCTATGAAGGTATTTTAGCTTGCCTTTCCCACAATTTATACAAATGCTTATTTTAAAGGGTTTGAAAAACACAGTAGACACGCAAAGATCTCGTATGACAAATATATATATTAAAAAAAAGGAACTTCCTTTTCCGGTAAAATTAAAAAAACAGAAAATCCTTGTATACCAGGAAAAAAGTTACACCCTTGTGTTTGTACAGTTTGGCAAAGACCATCTACTATACCTGTCTAGTCTCTGTGGTGTAACAGAATCGTCTTTATTATCAACCACTTGCACCGACCCGCGTCGACAGCCTGAACTAGTCATTTCTGAGAAATGCTGAAAATCGAATCGAGCGTTTCTCTCTCTTTCTCTCTGTACGAGTGTGCCTTGCATTGTAAGGGTGCGTTACCTCCGCTGTACAAAACCAGTTGCTCTCCCCAGCACACCGTGTGTACGTTCGAGAAAATGTCTCCCACGCTACCGCCTTTGGTTAGGAATGTAGGGGTGGTAGTACTAGTACTCCCCCCCCCCCCCCCCACCCCGTGGGGATAGTGGGGGTGGGTGGGGGTGTCTTCCGTACAAATAGTTCCCCCACCTTCTGGAAGTTATGTGCTTATAACTACCTCTAATCTGTCAGTCTCTTTGACTCTGCCTTTTCCCTTTGCATGCTGTCATCTACTATCGTTCTGCCTTTCCGGTCCATTCTCCTGCCTTTTTTTCAAGAAATACTTTCAAAAAGATTTCCTCTAGCCGAAGCCAGACATGCTGGGCATAATTATTTCTTACTTAGGCGCATAACAGCAGCATGATGCATCTACGCTCATAATTGACAGGAAACTGCCTGAGCGACCGAAGAAGAAGAAGAAGAGGTACCATCTCTCTCTCTCTCTCTCTCTCTCTCTCTCTCTCTCTCTCTCTCTCTCTCTTCAACCCCCTAATAACATATGGGTATATACAAAACAGACAGACAGACAGACACAGAGAGAGGAGAGAGGTAGAGGCAGGTAGGCTGACAGCCAGACATAAATAGTTTTTCTTTTTCTGGTACCAAACAGTTTACCGCGAAAAAACACACCCAGAAGGAAGGATATTTAAATTCAAACATGATATGATTCATACCAGACAGAAACAGTCCAGAACGGTGTGTGTTTATTATTTATCCTCGCCCTAAAGTTTGGGTCCCTTAGGAGAGCGTGAGTGGAATGGGGAGGAACGGAGTGATGACAGGGATAGCGGGGAGAAAGCAGTGTGTGTGTGTGTGTGTGTGTGTGTGTTGTGTGTGTGTGTGTTGTGTGTGTGTGTGTGTTTGTGTGTGTGTGTGTGTGTGTGTGTGTGTGTGTGTGTGAAAAGGTCAAAGTGAAAATAAATTATTAAGTACTTTCAAAGGAACAATGGCATCCATAGGTAGCCTCCATGCTGCATACATTTAAAAACATATTTTTTAGTCCTAGCAATTAATCATAGTATGTACAACACACAGGCCTACTTTTAAAACTTTCACATTGCAGCAATAGAATTGAAATATGTTAATATAGAGTTTTTTGGGTTTGTTACGTACAATTAATATATATTACCCATCTGTTTTGTTATCAGGATTTTATTCTATTTTACTTTTACTTTATCTCGTGTGTTTTGGGGGGTTGTTTTTATTTTGGCATTGACGGATTCAATTGAAAAGAAAAAAAAGAAAAAAATGAATGAAAAGTTTTTATTTTAATACGTAATTAATACAAAGCATTATTTTTTTATATCTGTTTTGGTATTTATTTTATCAATGCCATGAGAGTCTTTATTTGTTTATGCTGTTGTTTGTTTATTTGCATATTTATGTACTTATTTGGGTTTGGTTGTTGCCTTTAATTCAGCATTAACAGTTTCAATAATAAATTAAGAAAAAATAACAGAAGATAGAAGACCGTTTTAATAATTTATCAAAAAAACTTTTAAAATTATATTTTTTAAATACTTTTTCATTTCATCTGTTATTACAAACACGAATTAAATGGGAAACAACCAAAACAAACAATAATGTTCATTTAGTTAGCTTTACAACACCTCTAAATGTAGGAGTGAATACTAATTCAATCCAGCACAGCTTCCAACACGTCGCGTGCCCAAACCCAAACAGCACGTGCCACAGGCGAACACAAGTGCACACACACACACTACACCACACTCCACCCCACCCACACGATACACGACACGATTCCCCCCTCTCTCTCTCTCTCTCTCTCCTAAAGTCCATTAATAGCCATGCACGCTCCATACACTCCCAAAGCTACAGAAGCAGAGGAAGGGAATCAATAAATTATATTGGTCTGAATCTCTTGAAAAATGAGTTATCTACCTTATCCATCATGATTTTTACATCCAGTGTTTGCTTCGAGCGCATGCCAACAAGTTTTGTTGTGTTAAGTGAAACAAATGGCTTCAGGAACTGCTCCCAGATCGAGGCGAGTGTAATATTTTCTCTAACGCATTTATCACAAAACAAACTGCACAGAGTTTTAGATACACATGTTTACAATTATACGTGTTTCACCGTTTTTGCGAATTCTAAAAATTCTAGGTAACTTTTCTTTGCTGAAGTAAGCTACCCAACTGCGCGCTGTCAGCGTGCATGGCTATGAATGGCCCCAGTGATTTTACTGTATGACTGTTGCGGTGGGGAAGGAAAACACGCGAGAAGTCAAAACAAATACCAGCTGCTCTGGGTTATACACATACTGGCTGGTTTGGGTTACCTGTTAACTCAAACAATCATGTGTCACCAGCAATTCACAGCATGTTTTACTTCATCATTTAGCGACCCATCTCTCTCTCTCTCTCTCTCTCTCTCTCTGATTTTATTGCATCACTATAAGAAAAACCCGTCCCCTCTCGTAGCCATGCACGCTTCAATCGCGCGCATGAAAAAAACACTGAAAACATTTGAATTGTTCTATTTCTCTAGAATACTAGTTTTTTTGGTTGCTTTTGCAACAGAAATTCACAAAAAGTTTGTAGGATTTAACACAAACAAATTCTTGGCTATTAATAGGTTCTAAGCTGACGCAGACAGTCAACACACTGTTCGCTTAGTTTATGCAACTTTGGATATGTGCATCAAAAGACAAAGGATCTTTATCAAATATAACCCCAAATCCTTCTAATTCTCACATTATAGACAGAAAGCATGTAAGAAATGTAGCTTAGTGAATTTCCAGAGAAAACAACAACAATGAAGCATTGGGATTGTAGGTGTGTTTGTGTATCGCTATGAACACTGGGAGTGCGTTTATATAGCATCCCCATCTTCTTCTCTTTTTTCCTCTTCTAAAACGTCATGAGGATCTCTTTCCCAAAAAGGTCACCGTTTTTCAGAAACGGAAGAAAAAACCCACGGCCTGTCCTAGTTACCCTGTTTGTGAAAGTGGGTCCATAACTGCTACCACACACTGGGTCGACTTTCTCTAGATAACGGTTGCCGCGCGAATAACGCTTACGCCAAAAGGGGCCTAAGAAACACTTTAGAAAACGTTTGCGGAAGAATATTACAAGCTCTTGTCTGATTGGTCAATTTTTATTATTTTAAAAAGAAACTTTAATGGACCAATCAACAACAAGAAATGTATTCACCCCCTACTAGTTCCGGATAGTTCGCCGCTTGCTCGGCGTTTGGCAAGAACAAAACGCCACGCGAACATACGGCAAACGAAGGGCGTTTCTTAGACCGTTTTTTGCCGATTTGAGCGAGCGCAACGTAACGTTACGTTAGCCCTTGTGAAACGGCCCCCTGTAGTGTTCGCAAGCGTTCTTGCCTTACTGACAATCAACTGACAATGGCAATGGTTGAGTCTGTGTCTGTGTAACACAAGTGGTGAGCGTGGTGTCTGTCGTGTGTCATTGTTAGGGCGACGACTGCCACCCAAAAAGCCTCAATATACAAAGAGTGATTCCTCCGCAGCTGACTGAAGCCGGGTTTTGTTTTTGTTTTACTCCCACCATTTCACCTGTAGTAGGTGGGGATCATTGTGAACTCTCTCACTGCCTACTGTTAGCATAGCACGCGTAACACTTCCCAACTTGCATCTTTTCACCTTCCAGAGAAAGTTGACGACTTCGTTCTTTGCAAGGTTGGTAGGCTGCGACGAGATCACTCTAGTTTGTGACTGTTACTGTTAGGATTTTTGCTGCCACCAAACGTGTCAACAGCAGACGGGTAAGTCGTAGGTTGACTAAGACGTTGGCATGAATTTGATTGCCGATTGCCACCCTGGCCGCCATTGAAAAATATCAGAGACAGTTGTCCAGCTTGCTAAGAAAAACAAACAAATAAGTTTTAACCAGATTAATTTTACACCTCTGTGTGTATGTGTGTGTGTGTGTGTGTGTGTGTGTGTGTGTGTGGTGAAAGGGGGGTGGTGATGGGGGAGGGAGGAAGGGGGTGTGGGGGCAGGGCTTACTAGTCCGCCATGTCTGATTTGAATGATGCTTTTCTCTTAAATTTCCTTCAACATTTGGGGGGGGGGGGGGGGGGGGGGGGGGGGGGGGGGGGGGGAATGTTCGTTCGTTAAACTGAGAAATTGAAATAATTGAAAGCGATGTTGCATTTGGGACATTTCAAGCACGGGGAATTACTTCATAACCTCAACGAACAATATTTTAATTCCTTTAAAATGTGTTCTGTCAATGATTTATCTCCATACATCGCTAATAAATATTAGTATTTAGTATCAGTACCGGGGCTCCCAGGGACCCCCAGGGGGTCTATGAAGTACTATAATTCTAAGGGACCTTCTAAAAGAATGTGCAGGGGGGGGGGGGGGGGGATGCACTATAAAAATTATATTTAGGGACAGGGACCCTCTATGCTAGGACTATACTGTAAGTGAAGGAGTCCCTGGGACCCCTTGTTTTTTAGCCCTGCATGCGTCAGTGTTGGCTCTTTGTCTTTATCATATAGTAAAAAGCCAACTGTCCGTGTGTGTGTGTCTCTCTGTGTGTGTGTGTGTGTGTGTGTGTGTCTGTTGTGACCCTCCTTATAACTCCGCCCCGACCTCGCTCAAAGTGACCCTAACGGGGGCGATGGCAACGGCAACCGAGGCGGCCGTGTCATTTGCGCGGTTCGGCAAATGCGCGAAACGCGCATCCGACGGCCTTTCGGCGGTAGTCCGGTGTTTCTGGGTCGATTGCCTTCGCATTTGGCAGGTACATGACTGGGGACGGTGACTATCCGTGTACCAAACCGGGAGCGATTGGGAGCCGCGCTATACGCCGCTTACCTTTTATAACTGCGGATTCCAATTTCCTGTCAGCTTTTGCAACGCCTTGCAAATTTGAAGAGTCAAGTCACTTCAGAGCAGCGCCAACCGGAAACGGGGTTGCGTCAAGAATCGCTTCAAATCAGCATTGTTGGCTCTTTGTCTACCTATGCTCTAGTACTAGGCGTTGAATAATCATAACAGGAAAATTTTTTGAAGCACGCTTTTGAAGATACTGCACCAAAGGCACAAGGAGAGAAAATATCAGCATAATGAAAGTTGTCCAGCTTAACAGCTTAAGAAAATGTTGTTGCCAAGCCAGAGAATAGAAGTGCAGTATTTAGGATATTTGGCCACTATCTTAGGGGGTACCGTGAATTCTATCTGAAGATAGAGCACAAGGAGAGTTTACTTTGCCAGCATGTTACCACTATTAGAGGGAAAGAGTATTAAAAGACAATCGATGACATATTCTGTTTGCAGAAAGGAGCTGAGGCGGGCATTATGTCAGAGATAGTTGAGACCGGTACAGGTGAGAAAACAACGCCTAGTCTTCTGTTTGCATCGGTGCAGTTTTGTTGTCCCATCTCTCTCTCTCTCTCTCTCTCTCTCTCTCTCTCTCTCTACGTTTTCTTGATGGTCACATACGGTGTGCTCCGTTGATATGCTTAAAGGTGTATCTCTTTGGGCATAAGTTGCTGCCATGCCATGACAATGAACAAAACAATTGTGTTCGGGTGTAAAACCAAAAAAATGATATATAACAAAAATAATACGATCATTAAAAAAAAACGAGGAGAAAGCTGGTCAACAAATCTCCCAAGTTTTGCTTGCTACGATTTACAAGCAGATAATGGAATAAAGGCCTAGGCATTCCTAGTTTGTGAAGCTACAAACTCAGGAATGTATTTGAATTAAAGTGGATGGAGACGTTTGGGTATTACCATGTTTTGTCTTTGTAAATTAAGTAAGGTTAATCGGAATAATATTTCAGATCAGCATTTAAAAATAATTTTTTTAGCATTTGTTGTTATTTTTTTAGTTGGCAGGATTTTTCTTAGGCCTACTTATTTACGGAATGCAATGGGCTTCTATTAAAGAGCAAGAGCACCAAATAAAAACATGTGTTAATTACGACCCGAATTAGAGTCATAGGTTGAATACAGCAATTCTAAAGCTATATTTTCATATATAATTGTGCGCGCCTGGTTCTAAGGGGTTGGATTCTTGTTTGGGGTAGCCTAAAGTCCTTTGATTATGGCTGCAGCACTTCAAGTTGCCTATTTGGTTTACGATTCATACGTATGATGATGCATACGTATGTGTACAGACCCAGAGCTCAAACAAAATGATGTCTTGGTAGGGTAAGACGGGGTAAAAAGCCCATGGGCGGGTAAGAAGCCCATGCCAATTATCTCATGAAATGAAGCAAATTTCAGTCAAATTGTGCCCATGAGACGAGTGCTAATGTTTAGCGTTCGTCTCATGGGCAAAATTTGACTGAAATGGCTTTAGCATGAGATCGTTCTCATGGGCAAAATGTGACTGAAAGTTGCTTCATTTCATGAGATAATTGGCATGGGCTTCTTACCCGCCCATGGGCTTTTTACCCCGTCTTCACCTAATCACCATGTCAGGCAATTAAATGGCGATAACAGCGGTGTACAATACACTGACAATGTGTCGTTATTATATCAGCTGTGGCCCTTTACAAGGTCCTCTATTTTTTTTAACATCTTTTACATTGTTCCATCGTTAATCGTATCTTGATTATGGGCAGGCCCACCACAACGACAAGAGCTCTGCGAGTGATACATTAACAGTGATTGTTTTCAAAGACTAGAAATCATGAATTAAAAATACTAACACAGTACAGTAGAACTAACATCAGGAGACAACATTTTCAGGAACAGAGTAACTTAACTATTGGAACGCACTTCCTGATCAAACAAAACTTGCACCTTATACTAACAAATTTAAAAACCTCCTGGACAAAGACCCAAACCTTCGTAAATGAAAATACCAGTATGACTGATCTACTAAAACCGTCACAATGCCTGATTTTAAAAAAAAATCCTAATCAAGAGAAAGGACGCTTGAGAGGCCGCGAGGCCTAGTCCTCCTACATGACCTGACCTTACCTGACCAGACCATAAGAATAGGCCTAATACGGATGATACAACTGTCACAGATTCCGTCAATGAAGACCACCGTATACTGGTGATCGGCAAGTCCGGCAATGGCAAGAGTGCCGTGTGCAACACACTGACCGCTTGTCAGTTCTTCAAAACAGGGAAAGGCCTGTCCGCCACCACCCGCTCCCAGCAACTGCTGGACGTCAACAGACTTGGCCACAACATCAGGGTAAGGCCATTAAACTTTGATCAAGAAAGTAATTATATGTGATTAAGTCAATCAGCGGTTTGGGGACTATGGCCAGCGGTTTTTACAGAGAGAGGAGAGAGAGAGAGAGAGAGAGAGAGAGAGAGAGAGAGAGAGAGAGAGAGAGAGAGAGAGAGAGAGACTCGCATACAGAGGGAGATAAAGAAGGGAGAGAGAGGGGTGGTGGTGTTAATACTGATTCATGTGGAATAGCCTTATACTACTTCTTTTTGTATTTGATAAACATTAGTACGGCCTACCTACACAGTGTGAATACATATATTTATATTCGTGAACGCTATGCAAGCAGTGCACGCTAATCTCGTGACACCTGGTGGGGATTCTGTGCAGGTCATAGACACGCCTGACGTCACCAACTGCAACATGACGTCATCAGAGATGAAAGAGGAAGTGTGCAGATGGCGTCACATCACTGACCCTTATCCCACCATCGTCCTCTTAGCAGTCCGCTGTGACGTCAGGTATGACATGCTGATTTATTTTGACACTAGCAGCTATGCCCCGCGCTCGCTACGCTTCGCGACAGCTCTTCCCCGCACAGGTCTTTAGAACAGCGGTTGTTAGAATAGCGCTTTGGAATGTCTCCCACTGCATTCCCCGGTGATGTTGATCACGTATGTACATGGTTATAGGGACCTCTAACCAATGGTTTTCAAACTACATTTGTTTGTTTCATGCAATTGGCCTGGGTCTTCAGAATGGCATTCAAAATGCCTCCCACTGCATTCCTCCAGTGATGCTGATTGCAAATATATATGGCTATTTATTTATTTTATTTTTTTTCCATTATAGTCCTGTCAACAGCTATGGTCATCTCAGGACTGTCACCGCATACAGTTTGACCACTTATTACAAAACACTCATCAATGTATCTTACCAACGTTCAACAACCTGTAAACTACAAAACATACAGTACAATTCATAACATGACACTTCCATCATTATACCCTATAGCACATAAGTCCACACAGTGCTGGAAACGTTGAGCCACTCTACTCTATTTATCGGATCCAGGTTAAAAACAAACAGTAAAAAAAGGATAACAAATACATACTAGTAAGCTAAAATACATAACAAAGGCTATGTAAGCAAATATGCACTGCAGAATGGACAACAGGTGCCCACTCTAGTGCGCAAGTATCACGTGTGGACGCCAGTGTACAATAACAAAAACTGGCATGTCATAAATTGCAAAAAGGAAAAAAACGTGGAAGGGTTTTACAGAAAAAAATGCAGGAGAATGGACCAATAAGGCAGAATTAAGTAGACGCCAGAAAGCAAAAAGAAGAGAAAAGTCAGGTTTGTAACCAATAGTTTTCATATTACAATCGTTTGTTTTATGCAAATGGCCCAGGTCATCATAATAGCAGTCACCAGAATAGCACTTCGAAATGTCTCCCACTGTATCTGCACAGTAATGAGGATCGTGAATATATATGGTTTAAAGTGGTCTACATCCAATATTTTCAATTAAACTATATGGCTATTTGTTTTGGGGTTACAGGCTGTTGACATAATAATAATCTTCAAGGTCAACTGTAAAGGTCAAAGTCAAGTGGCTTTTAAATATCTCCAACTGTATTCCTTAGGTCATGCTGATAAAAAAAAAGATATATGGTTTTGTGGGTGTAAACCCAATACAGCTGCAAAAATGTGAAAGACATGGCTAAAGCACCAATTTGACACCTCCAAGGTCTGCATCCTCGACCTCAACCTTGACCTTCTAACTTTTGTATTGCAGCCATAGACAACATTTCTAGTCTACCTAACTGCTCAATTTGAGGTATGCAACTAATGTTAAAGATATGGGTGAACTATTAATTTGAAAACTTCAAGGACTACGCCCTTCATTGGTATTCAATATTCGTATTTACCATAATTAGCCACTGCAACTATGTACCAACTTTGAACATTGTAAGACCTCAGATGCGAAATATATGGCAAAGCAGAAATTTCGGTTTTCAAGTTCAAACTCCAAGGTCAATGTCATTAGTTATAATTTTTGCATAGAAATATTTCTGTATTGGGATACAATACCACACACAATTGGGAGCGATTCTGTCCACTGGTTCACAACATACAACTGGGACACATAATATATAGCGCAAAGAAGGAAACGTTTGGTTTTCAAGGTCAAGGTCAGCGCGCCAATGATTCATGCGTGGATGTCTTGTATGCTAGGTGATACACCACCATACAACATTTGGAGTGATTCTGTCAAACGCTATCCTTGTGAAACACCAATTTATAGACACATACAGTTTTCAAGGTCAACTGATGCCCTTGGCCTTGACCTTCAGTGGTACCCCATATTCGGAATAACCATTAGCCAATACACCTCTATTCCAAGTTTGAACATTGTAAGCCCAACAGTGTGAAATATATGTTCCCAAGAAGAAATTCCGGTTTTCAAGGTCAAACTTCAAGGTCAAGATCAGCAAGGCCGAAATGTTTCGATGGGACCATATGTGTACTATGATACACGACAACACAAAACTTGAAACGATTCTGTTCAGTGGTTGAGGGGTTACAGGGCGAACAGACAGACAGACTTACATACATACGTACGCACACGCACACGCACACGCACACGCACAGACACACACACACACACACCGCATGAATTTTATTATATATGTATAGATTAGGGCAGAGATATGTAAAGGTAAGTTGCGTGTCACTACTCTTTCTGGTATGGCTTTTAAAGTGTCACTATGACGTCAGAGTTTAGCTATAGAATCACTTTGACAGTAAAAGAGCGTGTGTGTCTCTTTCCAAGGTTCACACAGGAAGAGTACGTCATCTACCGGCAGATCAAGAAGCTGTGGGGAAACAACTCGATGACGGACAGACTGGTGGTGATCTTCACCTTCGCAGATCGTCAGGACGAGCCCATAGAGCAGGAACTGCCCTCTGTGTGTCCTCAGCTGAAGGCAGTGCTGGAAGATGCCTCACAGAGGTATCTGCTCTGTGACAACAAGGAGAGAGAGAGAGAGAGAGAGAGAGAGAGAGAGAGAGTAACAGGAGCAGGAACTGCCCACTGTGTGTCCTCAGCTGAAGGAGTGCTGGGAGATGCCTCACAGAGGTATCTGCTCTGTGACAACAAGGTGAGCCAAACAGAGAGAGAGAGAGAGAGAGAGAGAGAGAGAGAGAGAGAGTAACAGGAGCAGGAACTGCCCACTGTGTGTCCTCAGCTGAAGGCAGTGCTGGGAGATGCTTCACAGAGGTATCTGCTCTGTGCCAACAAGGTGAGCCAAACAGAAGAGAGAGAGAGAGAGAGAGAGAGAGAGAGAGAGAGAGAGAGAGAGAGAGAGAGAGAGAGAGAGAGAGAGAGAGAGTAACAGGAGCAGGAACTGCCCACTGTGTGTCCTCAGCTGAAGGCAGTGCTGGGAGATGCTTCACAGAGATATTTGCTCTGTGACAACATGGTGAGCCAAACAGAAAAGAGGGAGACAGAGACACGGAGAGAGAGAGAGAGAGAGAGAGAGAGAGAGAGAGAGAGAGAGAGAGAGAGAGAGAGAGATTGATTGATTGATTGATTGAATGTTATTTATAGAGGGTAATAGAGTAAGCAATAACAGAGAGAGAGAGAGAGAGAGAGAGAGAGAGAGAGAGAGAGAGAGAGAAGAGAAGAGAGAGAGAGAGAGAGAGACAGAGAGAGAGAGAGAGAGAGAGAGAGAGAGAGAGAGAGAGAGAGAGAGAGAGAGAGAGAGTAACAGATAAAGTGTGACAGAGAGAGAGAGAGAGAACACTGAACTGGTCTATTGCACTTTGGCCATAGACCACAATACAACCGGCAGGGTAAAGGGAAAATGAATTTTAAAAAACCGCACACCGCTAATACTATCTAAGTATGCAGTGCAATGTTTAAATAGAAAAGAAAAGAAAACGCAAAAGAGAGAGAGAGAGAGAGAGAGAGAGAGAGGATTAGGATTCGGAAGATTAATTCATGAAAGGCCAAGACCCTTTATGAAGGGGGTAATTCACAATAAACAAATGACATATGATATATCCAAATAAAGAAAATTACAATCAAGAACAGAATGTAGAACGAACCTTAAAGGCTTTGTATAAGAACAAAGCAAACCTTTTTACAACGTTTTCCTGAGTAGAAGACATAAGCAATACAAGTCTAAAGACAGATGTCTAAAGTCTAAAGATAATATTTAGAAGCAATAAATTCATGACTCAGATCACGGTTACAAAACTTTCAAGGGATTGATGATGAGAGAGAGAGAGAGAGAGAGAGAGAGAGAGAGAGAGAGAGAGAGAGAGAGAGAGAGAGAGAGAGAGAGAGAGAGAGAGAGAGAGAGCACTGAACACTGAAGTTTAATGAATAGGCCTTAGGCACATGATGGTGGGCGGTTACAAAAACTTTCAAGGGCATTGCAATGCATGATACATTCAAAGAAGAGAAAGAGAGAGAGGCCGCCTGACAGCTATTGAACACTGAATGGTTTAATGAATAGGCCTTAACATGTCATGGTGGGTGTTACAAAAACAGACAAACCTGCAAGGGCATTGCAATGCATGAATAGATTCAAAGAGAGAGAGTGAGAGAGAGAGAGAGAGAGAGAGAGAGAGAGAGAGAGAGAGAGAGAGAGAGAGAGAGAGAGAGAGAGAGAGACACTAGTGACAGTCAGTACATCAATGAACGGAAGTCCATCTTGAACTGAAACCAAGACTGAAGGACGCCTGACAGCTATTCAACAATAACATAGCCTAAGTGTGTGTGGTGTATGTCACCTAATGTATGTGTGTGTGTCAATGTGTGTGATGAGAGAGAGAGAGAGAGAGAGAGAGAGTTACTTTCGCAGAGAGAGAGAGATCGAGAGAGAGAGAGAGAGAGAGAGAGAGAGTATGCTTGCCGTGCATAATACTTGTAGAAAAGTAATTATTATTTGATACATAATTTGATAAGTTTACATCTAAGAATACGTGCTCAATGTATGAGCGTTACTTTCGCAGAATATCGCACAAACCATTTCGGGTCGTTGTGTAAGAATGTGTGTGTATGTGTGTGTGTGTGTGTGTGTGTGTGTGTGTGTGTGTGTGTGTGATGTTTTAGTGAAAGTGCAGGTATTGAATAATATTAAGTTGAATGGTATGTGTGCCTGTGTTTGTGTGTGGAGTCAACTTCAAAATGATTCAGAAGCGATTAAATAAATATCTCGGTGAATTCTATTTTTCCGTTATTGCCTTTCTTACCATACATAAAGCTGTATTTTAGGAACATTTTTAGCTAATAACCTTTTTGGAATACTAACCCTAACCCTAACCCTAGCCCTAACCCTAACCCTACCCCCCACTCTATAAGACGGAAAAACGCAACGAACCACAACTGTGACAAATCGCGGTGTACTGCAGTACATAGTGGGGGGTAGGGTTAGGTTTAGGGCTAGGGTTAGGGTTAGTATTCCAAAAAGGTTATTAGCTGAATATGTTCCTAAAATACAGCGTTATGTATGGTAAGAAAGGCAAAAACGGAAAAATAGAATTAACCGAGAAATGCAGGGGGGGTGGCACATCTTTACCTTTGCCTCAAAATGAATGCTCAGCCAGAGTGCAACTAAAACAAAGGAGAAAGTGTGCAGTGTGTGTAAGCAATACTCCACAAGCAGCAGAAACAATGGTACACGAACAGCAGGTCACGTTTCAAACTTAATTGTGGACTCGGACGGATGAGTTTTTGCAAGAAACACGCCGAGATCACCAGAAAGACAGCCTTTTCAAGGATCGGAGCACTCACTTTACTCTGGTTTCTTAGAAATTAAACCGTCAAAACGGCGATTTTTCCTTGGCGGAGATGCCGGAGAGATTAGCCATTTTGGATGGGGTGGGTGGAGGTCACTCATTGTGGTTGAAGCGTTTTCTTTCTTTTTTTGTAGTGCAGTAAAAAAAAAAGAGGAGCTATTTCCTTTGTTGTGAGCGAAACTCCTTTAGATAAACTGTAAAAAATAAAAATAAAAATAAAAAGGCTTGTATCGCGAAAAGTTCGTGCAAACGATTTGGTCTAAACTCAGGCGGCCATTCAAAAAGAGACGGCAAACGTCTTCTCTTTGGGTGAAAGAATTTGACTTCCAGCACCTCCGCCAAGGAGGAATCGCCTTTTTGATGGCTTGAGTTCTGGGAAACCAGAGCAAAGTGAGTGTTGCGATCTCTGTAAAGGGTGTTTTCCTGCTGATCTGGACGTGTTTCTTGCAAACACTCATCCGTCAGGGTGCCCCTTTAAGAAACTTCTGTGTTCGTTTTCCAACCAGGCGTCCAAAACCGACAGAGACGGCGTCCTGCCGCAGCTGTTGAACCTGATGAAGACCACCCCAGTCAGCAGACAGCGCCAGCAGTATCTGTGGGGCAATCTGTGGGGCAATCTGTCGTCAGTCACTGGGGCTTTCTGCACAGTAGTATTCCAGTGTTGTGTAGCCATGGTGTTGTTTCTTGCCCTTTTTATATATCAGCAATTCGTCCCTGATAGAGGGGTCGTAATACCGACCAAGGGACAGCAGTAGTTTGTACAAACTAATGCTAATTATGCCATTTTAAATGCAAACGTTGAGGCACACGCCTTTACTTATTCATCCCATATTAAGAAGATAGTAAGACATGCAGGTTATGGACGTGCTCAAACATAGAGTTTAACCGTTTCACCGAAAACCAATTTTCAAGCTAATATGTCAGTCAAATTTGTCAAGATTAACTAAAAGTGACCCAGCACCACGAAAGGGACATTAAGTCGCTGGGCTAGTTTCTCACAACAGGCTCGCAAAATAAAATAAAAATATTTTTTTGTCAATTTTGAGTTATGGGTGTTTTCGTGTTCTCTAACATCTTATCGTTCATATTTATAAAAGATAGCCTTTAATATGGTATCTAAATGGTCTTATAAGTGTTTTAAAACGAGTAGGTCAATGCATTTTCTTCAGCTAGGCTAGACTGTAGACTGTGTTTTCTCAAAATGGCCGACACTCACCCTACTAACTTTAGATGCTCCTAACTCTGGAACGGAAAAAAAGATACAAGAACCATTCCTTACAATTTACTGATAGACGTTGTGGATCAACTTGTCTTTATTATGTTGATTATGCTTAGAATTTATT
>CM065698.1:12785580-12815580 GCA_017654935.2 Phymorhynchus buccinoides | reverse complement strand
GATACTTGTTTAGAAAATGTTTGACTATACTCAGGATATTTCTCCATCTTGTGAAAAACAAAGTGTGTTGAGACGTTTGGCATGCCTGTTAGAGAACAAATAAGATGATTGTGGACATTTATGAGCCATGTTCTACTTTTCAGAGGGGCGAGAAAACAACCCTTATTTCGGAGATGGGGGAGACTAGGATGGGTAAGAAAGCAGTACATAGACTACTGTTTGTATTGAGGCATTTTGTGTTGTTCTCTATTCTGTGTGTCTGTCTGTCCGTCCGTCCGTCCGTCCGTCCATCCACCCGTCCATCCACCTGTCTGTCAGTCAGTCAGTCAGTGACTCAGTCATCCTGTTCGTCATTTTGTCTGCCTGTCAGTCTGCCTCTCTCTCTCTCTCTCTGAAATTCATGCTGATAGATTGGAAGAATAGGCACGCGACACGCTCTCTGGGGGGTGGGGGGGGGGGGGGGGGGGGGGGTAACACAGCACGAATTTCATAGCTCTAGATAAGTCTCTGTGACTAGAATATATACAAAAAACAACATTTCTTAACAACATTTAGAAAAACAACATTTCTTAATGTTAGTACGACAGTGTTTAATAACTATTTTGCCCTCAGACCTTCTAGTATTATCATATTGTGATACAGTGAATAGTGAGTCAACAGAACTATTGTCTATGTCTAAATATGGCAAGACCGCTGTCAGCAAACGCACTAACAATTCAGTACATTCCTTTATTGTTCTGTTATGCGAACAATACATATTATTAGAGTTGAGAACCGGTTCAAAAACCCGAACCGGTTTTAAATCGGTTTTCCCTCTTGGGACCGGTTTTACCGAACCGGTTTTTTTAACCAGTACTCGCATCACTAGTTTCATCTATGCAAACGTATTTGTCAGAATATTCACACACACACACACACGCACGCGCACACACACAATAAAGAAACTTATGACTTATGACATACACTCAACTCAACACTCAGTCAAAGTCAAAGCCATACACCACCACAAACTAGAAACAGCTACTTTTGGTTTACAAACACCCATTCTGCGCTGAGAATCAATGTTGTTTTTCGAAAAGAATGCGTGATTCTAAGAAAAAAATTACTTTCAGTTTGCAGTTAAAAACCCGGTTCACAGCAACTCGAACCGGTTTTCGAACCGCGAATGTTTAGCACCGGTTTTTCGGTTCAAACCGGTTTCCCCCCCACCTCTACATATTATAATGCATCTGTCGCAGATTGCGTCAATGAAGACCACCGTATCCTGGTGATCGGCAAGTCCGGCAATGGCAAGAGTGCCGTGTGCAACACACTGACCGCTGGTCAGTCCTTCAAAACAGGGAAAGGCCTGTCCGCCACCACCCGCTCCCAGCAAGTGCTGGACGTCAACAGACTTGGCCACAACATCAGGGTAAGGACATTTTGTAAAGTGAGATCAGTAATATGTCAGCATGGTGGGTTGTCTATAGTAAAGTGAGAGATCAGTTATGCATGGGTTCCTGGTATACAGGGATTTTCTGTTTTTTAATTTTACCAGAAAAGGGATTTCCGTTTTTTAAAAACTTGTCAAACAAGATCTTTGTGTGTCTACTGTATTTTTTTAAAACATTAAAATAAGCATTTGTATAAATTGTGGAAAAAGCAATGGTGTGTTGATAGCAAAGTGAGAGATCAGTTATGTCATTATGGTGTGTTGATAGTAAAGTGAGAGATCAGTTATGTCATTATGGTGTTGTTGATAGTAAAGTGAGAGAATCAGTTATGTCAATATGGTGTGTTGTTTATAGTAAAGAATCAGTTATGTCATTATGGTGTGTTGTTTATAGCAAAGTGAGAGAACAGTTATGTCAATATGGTGTGTTGATAGTAAAGTGAGAGATCAGTTATGTCATTATGGTGTGTTGATAGTAAAGTGAGAGATCAGTTATGTCATTATGGTGTGTTGTTTATAGTAAAGTGAGAGATCAGTTATGTCATTATGGTGTGTTGATAGTAAAGTGAGAGATCAGTTATGTCATTATGGTGTGTTGATAGTAAAGTGAGAGATCAGTTATGTCATTATGGTGTGTTGTTTATAGTAAAGAATCAGTTATGTCATTATGGTGTGTTGATAGTAAAGTGAGAGATCAGTTATGTCATTATGGTGTGTTGATAGTAAAGTGAGAGAACAGTTATGTCATTATGGTGTGTTGATAGTAAAGTGAGAGATCAGTTATGTCATTATGGTGTGTTTATAGTAAAGTGAGAGATCAGTTATGTCATTATGGTGTGTTTATAGTAAAGTGAGAGATCAGTTATGTCATTATGGTGTGTTGATAGTAAAGTGAGAGATCAGTTATGTCATTATGGTGTGTTGATAGTAAAGTGAGAGATCAGTTATGTCATTATGGTGTGTTGATAGTAAAGTGAGAGATCAGTTATGTCATGGTGGTTTGTTTATAGTAAAGTGAGAGATCAGTTATGTCATTATGGTGTGTTGTTTATAGTAAAGTGAGAGATCAGTTATGTCATCATGGTGTGTTGTTTATAGTAAAAGAGAGATCAGTTATGTCATTATGGTGTGTTGATAGTAAAGTGAGAGATCAGTTATGTCATTATGGTGTGTTGATAGTAAAGTGAGAGATCAGTTATGTCATTATGGTGTGTTGTTTATAGTAAAGTGAGAGATCAGTTATGTCATTATGGTGTGTTGTTTATAGTAAAGTGAGAGATCAGTTATGTCATTATGGTGTGTTGATAGTAAAGTGAGAGTCAGTTATGTCATTATGTTGTGTTATAGTAAAGTGAGAGATCAGTTATGTCATTATGGTGTGTTGATAGTAAAGTGAGAGATCAGTTATGTCATTATGGTGTGTTTATAGTAAAGTGAGAGATCAGTTATGTCATTATGGTGTTTTGTTTATAGTAAAGTGAGAGATCAGTTATGTCATTATGGTGTGTTTATAGTAAAGTGAGAGATCAGTTATGTCATTATGGTGTCTTGTTTATAGTAAAGTGAGAGATCAGTTATGTCAATATGGTGTTTTGTTTATAGTAAAGTGAGAGATCAGTTATGTCAATATGGTGTTTTGTTTATAGTAAAGTGAGAGATCAGTTATGTCAATATGGTGTCTTGTTTATAGTAAAGTGAGAGATCAGCTATGTCAATATGGTGTCTTGTTTATAGTAAAGAGAGATCAGTTATGTCAATATGGTGTGTTGTTTATAGTAAAGAGAGAGATCAGTTATGTCAATATGGTGTCTTGTTTATAGTAAAGTGAGAGATCAGTTATGTCAATATGGTGTCTTGTTTATAGTAAAGAGAGATCAGTTATGTCAACATGGTGTCTTGTTTATAGTAAAGTGAGAGATCAGTTATGTCAATATGGTGTCTTGTTTATAGTAAAGAGAGATCAGTTATGTCAATATGGTGTCTTGTTTATAGTAAAGTGAGAGATCAGTTATGTCATTATGGTGTTTTGTTTATAGTAAAGTGAGAGATCAGTTATGTCAACATGGTGTTTTGTTTATAGTAAAGTGAGAGATCAGTTATGTCAATATGGTGTCTTGTTTATAGTAAAGTGAGAGATCAGTTATGTCAATATGGTGTCTTGTTTATAGTAAAGTGAGAGATCAGTTATGTCAATATGGTGTCTTGTTTATAGTAAAGAGAGATCAGTTATGTCAATATGGTGTCTTGTTTATAGTAAAGTGAGAGATCAGTTATGTCATTATGGTGTCTTGTTTATAGTAAAGTGAGAGATCAGTTATGTCAACATGGTGTTTTGTTTATAGTAAAGTGAGAGATCAGTTATGTCAATATGGTGTCTTGTTTATAGTAAAGTGAGAGATCAGTTATGTCAATATGGTGTCTTGTTTATAGTAAAGAGAGATCAGTTATGTCAACATGGTGTTTTGTTTATAGTAAAGTGAGAGATCAGTTATGTCAATATGGTGTCTTGTTTATAGTAAAGAGAGAGATCAGTTATGTCAATATGGTGTCTTGTTTATAGTAAAGAGAGAGATCAGTTATGTCAACATGGTGTCTTGTTTATAGTAAAGTGAGAGATCAGTTATGTCAATATGGTGTCTTGTTTATAGTAAAGAAAGAGATCAGTTATGTCAACATGGTGTGTTGTTCATAGTAAAGAGAGAGATCACTTATGTCAACATGGTGTCTTGTTTATAGTAAAGAGATCAGTTATGTCAATATGGTGTTTTGTTTATAGTAAAGAGAGAGATCAGTTATGTCAACATGGTGTGTTGTTTATAGTAAATAGAGATATAGTTATGTCAACATGGAGTCTTGTTTATAGTAAAGGATATTATAGTTATGTCAACATGATGTGTTGTTCATAGTACAGAGAGATCAGTTATGTCAACATGTGTTGTTTATAGTAAAGAGAGAGATCAGTTATGTCAACATGGTGTGTTGTTTATAGTAAAGATAGATCAGTTATGTCAACATGGTGTGTTGTTTATAGTAAAGAGAGATCAGTTATGTCAACATGGTGTGTTGTTTATAGTAAAGAGAGATCAGTTATGTCAGCATGGTGTGTTGTTTATAGTAAAGAGAGATCAGTTATGTCAACATGGTGTGTTGTTTATAGTAAAGTGAGAGATCAGTTATGTCAACATGGTGTGTTGTTTATAGTAAAGAGAGATCAGTTATGTCAACATTGTGTTTTGTTTATAGTAAAGTGAGAGATCAGTTATGTCAACATTGTGTTTTGTTTATAGTAAAGATATATAGTTATGTCAACATGGAGTCTTGGTTATAGTAGAGAGATAGTTATGTCAACATGGTGTTTTGTTTATAGTAAAGAGAGATCAGTTATGTCAACATGGTGTTTTGTTTATAGTACAGAGAGATAGTTATGTCAACATGGTGTTTTGTTTATAGTAAAGAATCAGTTATGCAATTATGGTGTTTTGTATATAGTAAAGCGAGAGATCAGTTATGTCAGCATGGTGTTTTGTATATAGTAAAATGAGAGATCAGTTATACCAGCATGGTGTTTTGTATATAGTAAAGAGAGATCAGTTATGTCAGCATGGTGTGTTGTTTATAGTAAAGTGAGAGATCAGCTATGCCATTATGGCGCCTTGGCATAAGGCTGTGTCAGACCAATTGACATAAGCTAGAACACCAAGGCTACATCAAAATGTTGATATGTTCTGCATATAGTTATGCGAGGATTGTCTTTAACCATGCAAGCTCCTAGCATAAAGCCATCAGTCCAAAATCCTCCGAAGTCGGATTGTGGCTGCCCACGTGGCGGGGTAATTAAAAAAAAACGGTCACACACGTAATGTTCTCATCCCTAGCTGGTGCATTAACGTGTTCAAGTGCTTCGGCTGTTGGGCATGATCCCTGGAGTCTTTAAGCCAGGGTACGACAACAACAACAACAACAACAACAACAACAACAACAACAACAACAACATGTCATTATGGTGTTCTGTGCACATTAAAGAGAGACCACTTAATATGTACAAATAAAATAAAAAGGGTAATGCCATTTGATCAAGAATAATTATGTTCCATTATGGGGGTCTTCAAAGCGGTTGTCAGAGAGAGAGAGAGAGAGAGAGAGAGAGAGAGAGAGAGAGAGAGAGAGAGAGAGAGAGAGAGAGTGTACGAATACGAATGTTTTATTGAGGGTAAAAAGGATAAGCTACAATAGCTTCTTTACACCTGGCCCTCTCACTCACACACTCACACCATACATCAGGCAATGCAAAATTGACATAAAAACAATCAAGTCAAGAAAATGAAACAAAACTTGGCACATGAAATAAATGACAGAGAATCAAATTGGAACATTAAACAGATATACAGAGAGACATACAAAATTTACAAGAATCTTGGCATAAGTTGATAATTGCAGTAAAACTCATTAACATAACTGGTGGACAAGATTGTCCATTATGTACTTGTGATAAGATTTGCGAAAGGAAGATACGCTAGTTTTATTTTTGAAATTATCATGGATGTCGTTCCACAGTTTACCACCTGAGTATGTAAGGGATGCTTTATATAGATCTGTTCTGGGGCGGGGCATTATTAATTTGGTTTTGCTTCGAATTGCATGGACTTTAAATTTAGTAATAAGATATTTTGGTACTAACTTATTTATGATCTTGTACATAAGGGTACCTTTGTTTAGTCGACATTTCAAATCAAATGGTAGAATGTTGAGTTCCTTATAGTCAATGGTTTCAAGGGAGAACGATTTAAGGAGTATGAGTTTAAGAGAACGTTTATATAATCTTTCAACGTGTTTGAGTGTGTTTTTACTAGCTGAATCCCAACATGTTGATGCATAATCAATGTCAGGCTGAATATAGGCATGGAAAAAAAGTTTACGGGTATGTTGATCCAAAAAGTGCTTTATTCTATTAAGCTGGAATACTTTTTTTGAGATTTTCTTGGCCAGTATTTGCATGTGTTTTGACCATGATAAGTTGTTGTCAATGTATAGGCCGAGTAATTTGTGTGAAGTAACTTCTTCTAGAGACTTTTCATAGATAGTTGGTGTACTTAATTGATTTTTTAAAGTTTTGCCTCTTTTGTCTTGTTGTGATTAACATGAATTTAGATTTTTTGGGATGTAATGCCATATGATTTTGCTCTGACCAGTCAACTAAATTATTAATGTCACTCTGCAATTCAGAACAGATTGAGTCAGCATTATAACCGTTTTTATGGATTGTGGTGTCGTCTGCAAAAAGTTCACATGGTGAAGTAAGATGAAGCGGGAGGTCATTTATATAAATGGTGAAGAGCATAGGTCCTAAGACAGAGCCTTGGGGAACTCCATAATAGACTGATTGCAATGAAGATGTAATAATATCTTTGGAGACGGTTTGTCGTCTGTCAGATAGAAAGGACGAAACGAGGGCGATAGAATCTTGGGTTAAACCGTACAATGATAGTTTTTTTTTAATAGAAGGGCATGGTCAATAACATCAAAGGCTTTAGCAAAGTCAACGAAAATAACACAGGTGAGAAGGTCATTGCTAATATTAGAATGCCACTGTTCGACTAGATTAGTGAGTACTGTTTGGCAGGAATGATTTTCTCTAAAGCCACTTTGGTTACAATGGAAAAGATCATGTGTAGTAAAGTATGTCTGAAGATTACGCTTTAAGTGCTTTTCTAGAGGTTTGGAGAGGTTAGACAAAATAGATATAGGTCGGTAGTTAGACGGGTCTTGGGGGTCACCAGATTTATATAGTGGTATCAACCTTCGCGTCTTTAAAGAATTGGGGATAACAGCCTTTCTCAATGCAAAGGTTATATGTATAGGTAAGACAGTCCGTGATAATAGGCGCAGATAACTTTAAGATATAATTATCAATATGATCTAAGCCGCAACATTTAGAATGCTTGAGTTGAAGTAATTCTTGGTACACCTCATGTACAGCCATATACTGAAAACTGAGCTTAGGGCCTAGTTTTTTGGAGTCACAGTACTCCTTCAGTAACAAAAGATCGTTAGAACTAGTTCGGTCAGCTAGTATAGTTTTATCGGCTATGGTACATAAATGATTGTTGAGTTCTTCTACAGAGAGATCGTTAGCCAAGGGCGCGCTATGAGTTGAAGATTTACAGGATAATTGGTTAATTGCTTTCCAGATAGATTTTGAGTCTTTTTTAGATTGTATAAGATCACCAAAATACTTTTTCTTTGCAACTCGCTTCATATTTGTTATTTTGTTTCGAGAGAGAGAGAGAGAGAGAGAGAGAGAGAGAGAGAGAGAGAGAGAGAGAGAGACTCAGGCACAGAGGGAGAGAAAGAGGGTGCAGAGGGAGTGATATAGATACCAATTCATACCTACTACTATCCCTCATTGTATCCTAAAAAAACATGACTACGGCCTACCTCGACAGATGAGTGTGTGCATATAAGTATATCCGTGAACGCTATGCAAGCAGTGTACGCCAATCTCCTGACGTGTGGTGGGCATCGATTCTGTGCAGGTCATAGACACGCCTGACGTCACCAACTGCAACATGACGTCATCAGCTATGAAAGAGGAAGTGCGCAGGTGGCGTCATCTCGCTGACCCTCATCCCACCGTAGTCCTGTTAGCAGTCCGATGTGACGTCAGGTATGACGCACTGATTTATTTTGACGTCAGGTATAGCATACTGATTTATTTTGACGTTAGGGGGTAAGTTGCTTGTTACTGCGATATCTGGTGCGTGCGGCTTTTAAAAGTGTCACTATGACGGTAATATTGTAGGTGTAGAGTCACTCTGATACGAGCTTTGCTGGTGTATAGTAACTTTGTAGTGTAGTGTAGGCCTACGAGTACGAGTGTGTTGTGGTATCAGCATCATATTGAACATTAAGCGGACCTTTAAAGCGCGTCCTGCAGACCTCGGCAACAATCTGTGTTGCGTTGTTGAAGAAGAACCAAAATGACAAACGGGTGGGTGAAATTCTCTTCCCAAGGTTCACACCGGAAGAGTACACCATCTACCGGCAGATCAAGGAGCTGTGGGGAGACAACTCGATGACGGACAGACTGGTGGTGATCTTCACCTTCGCTGACCGTCAGGACGAGCCCATAGAGCAGGAACTGCCCACTGTGTGTCCTCAACTGAAGGCAGTGCTGGGAGATGCCTCACAGAGATATCTGCTCTGTGACAACAAGGTGAGCCACATTGAGAGAGACAGAGACACACGGAGAGGGTAACAGAGGGAGTGTAAGAGAGAGAGAGAGAGAGAGAGTAACAGGAGGAGTTACCCACTGTGTGTCCTGAACTGAAGGCAGTGCTGGGAGGTGCCTCACAGAGGTATCTGCTCTGTAACAACAAGGTGAATCAAACGGGAGAGAGAGAGAGAGAGGGAGAGAGAGAGAGAGAGAGAGAGAGTATCACACGAACCATGTTTGTAACATACATTTTATTTGATTCATGTATTGCGGTCTACTTGAGTGTAGTAGGCCTACGTGAGCGAAATTAGCAGAATTATTTTGTTGAAACGGAAGTAGCCTATTTCACGCGCATCATGACTCACAGACATCGTCACAATCACTCCGTATTGATGTCAAATCGTATGCAGGCTGAGCCTTTAAAGACTCACCAGATCACGTGTCAAAATCACGGGTTTCCACCTCTTATAGCTGGTAATAAATCTTGTTTTGACCAGGTTTGGCTTCCATACAAATGCCCCCAAATTCAGACCGAAACATCATTTTAAATAAAGAGCAGCCTCAATTTTGACCAGGTTTGGCTTCCATATAAATGCCCCCAAATTCAGACCGAAACATCATTTTAAAAAGAGCAGCCTCAATTTGAAGTTGGGGACATTTGTATGTGGGTCCCAGCTACCCAGAAAAGCAACAACAAGGGACTTAATCGTGGTGGGTCAGTGGGTCTTTAAAGAAAATGATGTGTTAATTTTCTAAACCAGGCGTCCGACGCCGAGAGAAACGACGTCCTGCCACAGCTGTTGAACCTGATGAAGAAGACCACTCCCGCCAGAGGACAACGCCAGAGGACCATCTACTGTCTGATGGGCTTTCTGTCAGTCCTCGCCTTCCTCTCCGGATTGGGTCTGGGGGCCTTCATCGGGGACTGGATCAGCGAAAAGTCCATGCCTTCCTGGAGCTACGTCGGTTTCGCGGCGTGTCTTCTCCTCTGTGGTCTGTCCGTTGCTGGCTTGGTGCGTCTGAGTCTGAAGGACAGGAGGAGTCCTTGATCTAAAGCTGGGTGCGTGCCTTTTCGTCCTTTCCCGTTTGGTCTTTTCCCGTTTCGTCCTATGCCTTCAGACAGTGCCGTTTCGTCCTTTTCTTGTATTTAAACATAATACACATGGCGTTCACTCGAAAAGGCACGAACACGTGTACAACAGGTAAGGTTAGATAGGGATAGGGTTAGGATAGAACACCCGGGAAAGGGATAGGGTTAGGATTAGGGTTGGGGTTAGGGGTAGAAATTTAAAAAGTCAAGACAACATGGCCAACATGGCCACGCTTGACGTTGCCGTTATCCAATTAAATTGCAAGTAGATGGAGTCGATACTGCAGATAGCTTACTGTTTCGTGGACTCGTCAAACTCGGAAAGAGAAGCGTATAATCCTGCGAAGTTTATGCGACGTTCAGGAAAGGACGAAAAGGCACGCACAGCTGGCGAATATGACGAATCGAAACTGGAGCTAGGACAAAACGGCACTGGGTTTAGCGTCGGCGCGATTACGTCAAACACAGGGCAAAATCGTAATAGGACGTAACGGGATAGGACCAATCGGTACCTACCCCTAAAGCTGAGGAAGATGTCAGACAGGTTGAAGAAAGAAAACGAAAATTGTAAATGGGGAAGGGGTTAATGAATTGTTGAAATCAGGTTGTGATTCCCCTCGTGGGGATACCGGGGGAGGGGTCTTTCATACAAATAGTTCCCCCACCTTCTGGAAGTTCCATGCTCGTAACTTCCTCTGATCTGTCACTCTCTTTGACTCTGCCTTTTCCCTTTGCTTACTGTCATCTGTTATCTTTCTGTCTTACTTATCCATTCTCCTGCCCTTTTTTTTTTATAAATTCTTACAAAAATTTCCTTCAGCCAAAGTCGGACATGCTGGGCCTCTAACTGTTTCTTAGTTAGGCGCATAACGGCAGCATGGCGCATCTACGCTCATGTGACATGGACAGGAAACTGAGCGAACGTTGAGGGTTTTAGTTGATTCTCGTATCGTCTTCTTTGCTCCATCTTTGAAACGTTTTATGCTGAGCAGAAATCTTTATTTTTATTTTTTAAAGAACAATGATTACTATAATTATGCCTGTGCTTTACTTTTAAACATTCGGGACTTTCCTGGCGTTGCACTGCCTCCGAGCATTCCTTCCAGGATCGTTCTCACCATATTTATATCTACTAATGTCCCATATGTGTCTGTTCCAGACCAGAAGGCGTTAATTTCATTCATGTACCCTGACATTTTTGTTTGAACGAATTTTGCACGCTGTTCTTAACTCGGAATTCTGTGTGTGTGTGTGTGTGTGTGTGTGTGTGTGTGTGTGTGCGTGCGTGCGTGTGTGCGTGCGTGCGTGCGCGTGCGTATGTGTGTGTGTGTGTGTGAAATAATGATAATAAGACTATAAAGTACCAAAATATCAAATACAAAAATAATAATTAAGGACTCTGGGGGGTTTTTTAAGAAAGAAAAAAAGAATAATTATGGTATGTTTCATTTATGCTGCACGTAGATTTGGACGAAATAAAACAAATATGCATTGACTTTTGGAAGTCTTTCTCTTTGTGCCATTAGACCTGGGACATGCCTGTGTGCGCGCGTCACACACACACACACACACACACACACACACACACACACACACACACACACAGATGGCTATCATTGGGGTCTGGTAGATGTATACAAACAAGTGGGTGGAGAGAAGAGTAGACCTAAAAGTAACAACACAACAACAACAACAAGAAATGTTGTGAAACAAACTGCATTGAAATACATGCAAAACTTCGCGAGATATTAGCGATTATGTGTTTCGGGGTTTGAACCCCGTAACTGGCGCGACCTTGACCTTAATGTAAAACTAAATACATCAGTGGACAGCTGGCATATTGGCAAACTAGTATACCAAATTTGATGATGATAGACTTAATAGTTTTTGAGAAAAACGGACGAATAGCCGGACGGACGGAGGCACGGACGGACACCGGACGGACGGACGGACGGACCAGACAAAAACAATAGCTCCCCGAACTTTCGGCTCGGGGACTAAAAATGTGGGCAGTGGGGAAGGCGAGCTTAGGCGATGGAGAGGGAGCTTTGACTGCACATGATTCAATAGTGTTGGGCTTTAACCCTTTCACCGCCAATGTCGCATTTTTGCACCACAATGGTTTAACACCCATGTCACTAAAAGGCATCAAATCAGGGCCTGTTATCCAAAGACCCTATTTTCGTAATTTTGGGAGGTAAGGATAGGCCTAATGTCATACATGTCACAGAGGAATTCGCAGTATTGCAGTGTTTTTGTTTGTGGCTCAAGCCACAAACCTATAACTCACTTTGTCGGTCGGTCGGTCTGTCGGTCGGTCCAAAATTGTCGCACTTCAAATCGAGGCTACAAAATTGTCGCACTTCAAATCGAGGCTGCACTTCAAATTGAGGCTGCTCTTTAAAATGTATTTTAAAGCGTACAAAATAATAAACATACGTAATACAGACACTGCAACAGACACGACGAGTATGCGGTGCTTCTTTCAATGAGTATAAGTAGGATAAATAGTTTTAAATGTTTTCCAAAAGATATAAAAAGTTACGAAATGGTGCAGAGATAACATTCTGGTTTACAGATTAAAATTATTGAAAAGCCAGGGGAGGTGACTCATGATTGGAGTGGTAAAAATAGACCGCGTGCCACAAACTATTGCGATTCCGCGCTTGTTTTTCTCTACCCAGGTAATTTTAACGGTATTTTTTGGCTGAAAAATGGTTGGCGGTAAAAGGGTTAACTCTATGTCGGATACCCCGCTGACCCACTTGATCATGAGTATGTTTCTCATCACGTGCCCTCAGTCTGATTTGTCTCGTTATTTATTTATCAGTTGGCCTCTCGATAACCTTGAAGTGTTCATTTTTATGTGTTCTGATGTCCACTACGTGCGCAAACACAAACTCAAACAAAACACCCCAAAACACACACATAGACATGCGCGCACACAAATGTGACCCAGCACCACGAAGTCGCTGGGCTAGTTTCAATGTGGCCTCTCGCTCTGTCTCTCTGTTATCTTATAATGTTTGTTTTTCGTTGTATCTTCCTTAAAATTGGGTTTATTCTGAAAAAATTTTCATTGTCTCAAAATGGTTTCCCTTTTTTCGTACTCAATTTAAACTACCAATTCAAGTTCACCATTGTTAAGTATTATCCATGTTTGCTTTAAATCCCATTTTTGATTTCTTTTTCAATTATTTCATGTGCCAATTTTTGTCCCATTTTCTTGACTTGATTGTTTTATGTGAATTTTTCTTTGCTTGATGCATGGTATGAGTGTGTGAGTGAGAGGGCAAGGTGTAAATAAGCTATTGTAGCTTATCCTTTTTACCCTCAAGAAAACATTCGTATTCGTATTACCCTCAATAAAACATTCGTATTAGTTCGTCTCTCTCTCTCTCTCTCTCTATCCCCCTTTCTCTCTTCCTTCTCCTCTCTTTCCCTCTCCCTCTCTCCTCTGCTTTATTGTTCTGTAGATGTGGCTATTGATGTGTGTGACAGTGTGTGTGTGACTTTCGTGCTGGTTTTTGAAAATGGTCCGCTGAGTTTGTTGCATTGCCCAGAAGAAGCTTTTTTAAAAGCGAAAATTTGGCCAAAATAAAAAAGTAAAAGTCAAAACCACCCTGACTGTTCGAGTTTTATTTATACTCAATATACAAATACAGACATTGGCCACAGAAAAGTTTTATCAAAGCAAAACTATATATATATATATATATATATATATATAGTTTGCTTTGATAAAGCTTTTCTGTGTCCAATGTCTTTATTTGTGAACCTCAGAAACAAAACCAGTTAATGTTAACTTTGAGTAATGTTCGTGTTCAAAAAAAAAAAAAAAATTAAAATTAAAAAAAAATTAAAAAGTTATATAAATTGTGCTGATTTACTTTTTCTCCCAATGGGGGAGGGACAGTGCCTTATGCAAAGACAGCTGTTTCGATCTTGAGAAGATCTCATCAGTTTGCATGATTGGCTTGCAAATTGACTGTCCAGTGGATGGCCAACCTGAGCAAAAAAGACATTCTACAAGAGAATGGTGTCCTCTCTGCATCAAATCGAAAATCCACAATAAAAGCAAACCAGCACAAAGTTAAACCAGAAATAGTAAAAATCTTATGAAAATCTTATGTAAAATGAACAAAATAATAATGTTCTGAAATTTTAATTTCAAAACCTAATAGACATGACTAGGGAGGGCTAACTACTGAGATGGTATCCAAATTAAGGATAAAAATAGCATGAAAGAAAAATCTCAGTGAATAGCCAGCTCCGTACCCCTACTCTGAAGGACTGAAAAGTTAGTGCATTTGAAATGCAGAATAGTTTGCTTTGATAAAGCTTTTCTGTGTCCAATGTCTTTATTTGTGAACCTCAGAAACAAAACCAGTTAATGTTAACTTTGAGTAATGTTCGTGTTCAAAAAAAAATAAAAAAAAAAAAAAAAAATTAATATATATATATATAAAACATTCAGGCTAAAAACACAAAAACAAACAGGATAAAAACTTTCCAATATTTCGTCATTTAATTGACTTCCTCGGGGTTTATGAACGCACTGACCCGATATGAGTCGTATTTTCCAGCATATCAATAAAACAACAGTGATTAAAAGGCAATATTAACATGTCTTCCCCTCACAACACTATCTGAACCATCTTAGACGGAAAAAGTGCTGTGTCTATAGGGGATTTGAAGAATGAAAATATCACTTTTTCCGTCAAAAAACATCACCAATATTTTCTGTCCCGGATAGTACACTTGACACTTGGAGCGCAAGTGAAGTTATAGTGCGCGTGCACTACAACTGCACTTGTACCGTTTTGGGTTGAGGGGAAGAAATGTTAATATTGCCGATTAAAATTCGTTATTTAAAACACGAGTAAAAAATCACGTGCAATGAGAGACTTAGTGCGATTTTTCTCACACCAGAGGGCATGACGCTCGTGTGGGGCTAATCCTCTCTATATTATTAGTTGGGGATAAAGAAAAGAGAGAGAGACAGTGAGTGGTCCTACCATCACTCTCTCTCTCTCTCACTACGCCCAAGTAAGAAAATCGCGTGATAAGCCCCTAGTGCTGAGTGCCCTCTGGCGTGAAAAATATCGCCATAGGTTGACCATTCAAACGTTAAATTCAACTTAGGGCGTGAAACGGCCGGTCCAAAGTAGGCCAGTGATTTGTAACAAAATAAAATAAGATAACGTGAAATAGTTCAGGAAGGACGAAGAGAATGCGTGCGTGTGGTGGTGTGGTAGTAGTGGAGGGGGTGGTAAGTTGCTGGGGTGTGTAAGTTGCTTTAATTTGCTTTTACTTAGAAGTGATATTGTGTGTGTGTGTGAGTGTGTGCGCGTGTGCATGTGTATCTAGGCCAGTGAGTTGCTGCTTACGTTGTGTGTGTGTGTGTGTGTGAGAGAGTGTGTGAGTACAAGAGTGAGGTGATAGGGGAGGAAGGAGGAGAAATAAAGCCAAACTGGGGCGACATGGGTAAAACATATCATGGAGCATATCAAGAAAAAAACATACTGAGGAACATATACGTTACTTCCTGCATATATAGCAAAACAAAACAAGAATACAAAAACTAACAAGAAACAAGCTATTCCCAATATTTCGGCTTTTGGCCTTGGACGCGGGACAGACAGTAGAACAAACTTCTTTGTGTGTGTGTGTGTGTGTGTGTGTGTGTGTGCGTGCGTGCGTGTGCGTGTGCGTGCGTGTGTGTGTGTGTGATATGGTACTCGACTTCTTAATCTTTTTAAAGCACCGATATCATTCAGAAACAAGTGTGTGTGTGGCCTATGTCTATGTCTCTTTCTACCTGTCCGTCCGTCTGTCTGTCTGGAGTGTGTGTGTGTGTGTGCGTGTGCGTGCGTGCGTGTGTGTGTCGTGTGTGCGTGTGATATGGTACTCGACTTCTTAATCTTTTTAAAGCACCGATATCATTCAGAAACAAGTGTGTGTGTGGCCTATGTCTATGTCTCTTTCTACCTGTCCGTCCGTCTGTCTGTCTCGAGTGTGTGTGTGCGTGTGTGTGTGTCAGTCTGTCATCTGTCTGTCTTTTACTTGACCATATGATGGACAGAGAGAGAGACACTTTATTGCTTTTCGTCTTCTGTTAGTCTTTGTGCACATTTGTGTGTATCTGTCATGTGCTTTAAAAAAATAAAATTCAAATGGTAGAGAGGGAGAGAAGAGAGAGAGAGAGAGATACAGACAGGGACAGATAAAGACAGACTCAGAGACAGGGAGAGAGACAGAGGACACATACACACGCACGCACGCACGCACACACACACACACACACACACAGCCTCACACATATGCATGCACGTGCGCTCACAGACATATATACACACGCATGCGCACACATACACTCGGGGGCAAGAAAGAGGGAGCGAGAGAGAGACAGACAGACAGACAGACAGGTAGACAGAGTAGACATACACACACACACACTACACACACCACACACACAAACACACACACACGCTCGCGCGTACACACACGGGCGGGGGTGCGTGTGTCCAGGGGGGAAATGTCCGGGGGGGGGGGGGTGTCCGGGGGGCAAATGGTCCGCAAATGGTCATGGGGGGAAAATGGCCGGGGGGGGGGGGGCAGAGAAACGGCAGGGGGGCAAATGTCCTTGGGGGGGGGGGGGGGGGGGCAAATGGCCGAGGGGGTGGGGGGGGGGGGGGGGGGGGGGGGGGGGGGGGGGGGGGGGGGGGGGGAGTGGCTTAGACCCATATTTCTCACATCAGTTTTATCTGTTCCTACAGGTGGACAGAACAAGAAGTTTGGGATACATACAGTCCCTGTATCACTTTTTGTCTCTCAGGAAGATCTGACACAGGGAACGAAGATAATATATCCAATGGTACTACTGTACCCTACTGCATAAAACCGCACGTCATGAACATAGGCCTATAAAGGGACTTTGAACAGACCCTTCCGCCTTACCTCTCCAGAGCTCTTCACACCTACACTCCTTTCCGCTCACTCAGGTCCTCAAACACAAAACTTCTGAAAGTTCCAAAAACAAATCTAAAATCATTTGGTGACCGCAGTTTCAGTTTCAGTGCCCCTGCTGTTTGGAATTCCCTCCCAGTCGATCTCCGCCATGAACCAACTATCTCTACTTTCAAAGCTAAACTCAAGACGCACTACTTTCAAAGCTCATTCGGTTTGTAAATGTTTCCTTCTTGATCTTGTACCTGGGTGAATGAATGGGTGATAATGTTTTGTGCGACTGCGGGTGTATCAGTGAATGGAAGCGCCTTGAGTGTAAAATAATTATAGAAAGGCGCTATAGAAATACTATCAATTATTATTATGATTATTATTATAGTCCATATTTGGGACTCAGCACCACGAAAAGGACATTAAGTGTCAAAATAACCATTCTGAGAAAACGATATAGTTGGAATCTTCAGACCATTCTCTTTCTAATGATGGAAGAGCCATTCTTGTATCTTTTGCCGTTCCAGTGTTATGAGCATTTAAAGTTGGCAGGGTGAGAATCAGCCATTTTGAGAAAACGCAGTCTAAAATATAGCCTAGCTGTTGACAATGCATTGACCTACTCGTTTTAAAGCACGTTTAAGAGTATTTAGAGACCATATTGAAGATTACCCTTTATAGATATGAAAGACGAGAAGTTAGAGAACACAAAAATACCCATAACTCAAAATTGATAAAAAAATTTGACTTTTCAAGCCTGTTGAGAGAAACTAGCCTAGCGACTTAATGTCCCTTTCGTTGTGCCGGGTCACATTTGGGTGCGCGCATGTTTATATTCGTTTGTTTTTACTTTGAGTTTGTGTTTGCGCACGAAGTGGACATCAGAACACATACAAATGAACATTTCAAGGTTATCGAGAGGCCAACTCATAAATAACGAGAACAATCAGACTGAGGGCACGTGATAAGAAACATACTCATGATCAAGTGGGTCAGCGGAGTATCCGACGTAGGGTTAACCCTTTTACCGCCAGCCATTTTTCAGCCCAAAAAAAACATTAAAAAAATACTATTAAAATTACCTGGGTAGAGAAAATTAAAAATCTGCAATACTGCTAATTCCACTGTGACATGTATAACATTATGCCTATCCTTACCTCCAGAAATTACGAAAATAGGGTCTTCAGATAACAGGCCCTGATTTGATGCTTTTGGGTGAAATGGGTGTTTAACCATTGTGGTGCAGAAATGCGACATTGGCGGTGAAAGGGTTAAAGCTCAATGCTATTGAATCATGTGCAGTCAAAGCTCCCTCTCCATCTCCTTAGCTCGCCTTCCCCACTGTCCACATTGTTGTTGTTGTTGCTTTTAGGTCTACTCTTCTCTCCACCCCGTCCTCGATTTGTCTGTATGCATTTATTTTATCAGACCGCAATTATAGCCCATCTGTGTGTGTGTGTGTGTGTGTGTGTGTGTGTGTGTGTGTGTCAAGTCAAGTCAAGTCAAAATGATCTTTTTTGAGGATAAAGGAGTAAGCTTGACAGCTTTGTTTTCATCCTGTCCTCAGAATGAAAAGTAATACGAAGAAAAATAACTCAACATGCAAAACAAAACATTCCAAACTACTAAACATTAGCCTACTAATATAACGCATTGAAATAACTCATATTGAGAGTGTGTGCGAGAGAGAGAGAGAGAGAGAGAGAGAGAGAGAGAGAGAGAGAGAGAGAGAGAGAGAGAGAAATGAATAGGAGATTGAAGTGAAAATTGTTCCTACCTCGGAGTTTGTGTGTGTGTGTGTGTGTGTGTGAGTGTGCTGTGTGTGTGTGTGTGCGTGCGTGTGCGTGCGTGTGCGTGCGTGCGTGACCACACAGGCGTGTCCCAGGTTTAATGGCACAAAGAGGAAGACTTCCAAAAGTCAATGCACATTTTTTTTATTTCGTCAAAATCTACGTGCAGCATAAATGAAATATTCCATATTCTTTGTTTTTTTCTTTAAAAAAAAAAGTCCTTAAAACGTTTTTTGGCATTTGGTATTTTGGTACTTTAGTCTTCTCATTTTTTCACACACACACACACACACACAGACACACATACACACACACACAGACACAGACACACACACAGAATTCCGAGGTAAGAACAGGGTGCAAAATTAATTCAAACAAAAACGTCAGGGTACATGAATTAAATTCTGCTTAACGCCCTCTGGTCTGGAACAACACATATGACACATTAGTAGATATAACTATGGTGGGAACGATCCTGGAGGCAATGCCCGGAGGCAGTGCAACACCAGGAAAGTCCCGAATTTTTAACAATACAGATGCATTATGAGTCAGGGTACACTGCAGGGGTTGTGTTGTTATAATCTCATGGTGGTTTCTTGTTAATGTTTCAAACCTCCACCAAGGAGGTTCATTTGTATTGTTGCTTTAGACTGTCTGTTAATTCGTTGATGGACAAAATAAGATAAAAACTTCCAACTATTTTTCTTCTTTTTTTTAAAAACATGAAGCGTATGTACAGCGTGTGTACAAATATTTTACATAAACGTTTTAGTTTTGATTAAGATTAAGATTAAAATTATAGCCCCGTCGACAACAAATGCCATGTCAGGGCTGTCACCACGTTACATCTTCCTTAGTTTAAAAAAAAAGAACATGGACAACGTTGAACAAAAGTATGATACATTCTTTTAAATAACAAATATTCTGAATATGAATTGTACATCAATGCGAATGTAACTGTGTTATTGGTATTACTATAATGACAGTTATATATTATCGTAATGACAGTAAATAAGCTCTATTATGTCATATAATGTGATGAACGTGACAATGATTACATACAGCCTGTGTGGATAAAAAAACCCACCACCCACAAAAACGTCATCTCTCTGTGATCTTTATAACATAAATATTTACAACTCTCCTCTCTCTCTCTCTCTCTCTCTCTCTCTCTCTCTCGCTTAATTAGGCCATTGTCAATATATTAAAAAAAATGTGTCTGAAGCGTCTCTCTCTCTCTCTCTCTCTCTCTCTCTCTCTCTCTCTCTCTCTGTCTGTGTGTGTGTGTGCATGTGTGTGTGGGGGGGGGAGGGGGGGGACAGGTTTGTGGTGTTAGACATGGTGATAGTGATGGTGGTGCAATATCTGCTCTCTCTCTCTCTCTCTCTCTCTCTCTCTCTCTCTCTCTCTCTCTCTCTCTCTCTCTCTCCTCGATAGCAACTATTTACAATTATTGCTCTCTCTAGCGCTCGCTCTCCGTTATTTACAACAGAAATAATCACAACCTCTCTCTCTCTCTCTCTCTCTCTCTCTCTCTCCTCGATAGCAACTATTAACAATTATTGCTCTCTCTACCGCTCGCTCTCCGTTATTTACAACAGAAATAATCACAACCTCTCTCTCTCTCTCTCTCTCTCTCCTCGATAGCAACTATTTACAATTATTGCTCTCTCTAGCGCGCACTCTTTGTTCTTTACAACATAAATAATCACAACCTCTCTCTCTCTCTCTCTCTCTCTCTCTCTCTCTCTCTCTCTCTCTCTCTCTCTCTCTCTCTCTCTCTCTCTCTCTCCTCGATAGCAACTATTTAAAATTATTGCTCTCTCTAGCGCGCGCTCTTTGTTCTTTACAACAGAAATAATCACAACCTCTCTCTCTCTCTCTCTCTCTCTCTCTCTCTCTCTCTCCTCGATAGCAACTATTTACAATTATTGCTCTCTCTAGCGCGCACTCTTTGTTCTTTACAACAGAAATAATCACTCTCCTCTCTCTCTCTCTCTCTCTCTCTCTCTCTCTCTCTCTCTCACTCTCTCCTCGATAGCAACTATTTACAATTATTGCTCTCTCTAGCGCGCACTCTTTGTTCTTTACAACAGAAATAATCACAACCTCTCTCTCTCTCTCTCTCTCTCTCTCTCTCTCTCTCACTCTCTCTCTCTCCTCGATAGCAACTATTTAAAATTATTGCTCTCTCTAGCGCGCACTCTTTGTTCTTTACAACAGAAATAATCACAACCTCTCTCTCTCTCTCTCTCTCTCTCTCTCTCTCTCTCTCTCTCTCTCTCTCTCTCTCTCTCTCTCTCTCTCTCTCTCTCTCTCCTCGATAGCAACTATTTAAAATTATTGCTCTCTCTAGCGCGCGCTTTGTTCTTTACAACATAAATAATCACAACCTCTCTCTCTCTCTCTCTCTCTCTCTCTCTCTCCTCGATAGCAACTATTTAAAATTATTGCTCTCTCAGTCTAGCGCACGCTTTGTTCTTTACAACATAAATAATCACAACCTCTCTCTCTCTCTCTCTCTCTCTCTCTCTCTCTCTCTCTCTCTCTCTCTCTCTCCTCGATAGCAACTATTTACAATTATTGCTCTCTCTAGCGCGGGCTCTTTGTTCTTTACAACATAAATAATCACAACCTCTCTCTCTCTCTCTCTCTCTCTCTCTCTCTCTCTCTCTCTCTCTCTCTCTCTCTCTCTCTTAATTAAAAAGTTTCCAATCAACCAATCTAGATATACTAACAATATTGTTATTCCAAAACCTAGAACTGATCTTTTCAAAACAAGCTTAACATACTCAGGTGGTACTCTTTGGAATTCCTTAACAACTAATCTTAAGCAGAAAAGCAGCATTACTTCTTTCAAAAACGCGTATCAAAATATTCTATTTCAGAGATTAAAAGAAAACATGTGAATGATGATATTTATGATTGCTGATTTTGTTATAAAATGTGATAACATATATGTGTTTGATACTTTTGTATGATATAACTTGATTTGTTTATTACTATCTTACTATTACTGATAATGATGAGGAGTGTTATCCTTTGCTCTTTTTATGTTTGCATGATGTGACTTTTTTCTTTCTTTGTTTCCTGTACTTTAAATTCCAAAATGTCCCCATCCTTATCCCCCTCTGTGCCTCTTCCCCCCCCCCCTCCTCCCTCCCTTTTATTCTCATTTCTGCATGTACATATATTATTTAGCTTTTTTGTTTGATTTATTTTATTTTTCCCCAGGGCTGGGTGGAAAACAACATGTAACTTGCTTATCTCATGTTCCCTGGTTAAATAAAATTTCGTTTTCGTTTTCTCTCTCTCTCTCTCTCTCTCTCTCTCTCTCTCTCTCCTCGATAGCAACTATTTAAAATTATTGCTCTCTCTAGCGTGCGCTCTTTGTTCTTTACAACATAAATAATCAAAACCTCTCTCTCTCTCTCTCTCTCTCCCTCTCTCTCTCGTATTTAAACTAACCCTAACCCTAACACGAGAATACTCGTGTAGACCGCAATACACGCGAATCAAATAAAAAATGTTCGATACAAAAATAATAATAAGATATTTTATCAAATTCGTGTATTACAAATAATAGTGAAAATAACTAGTAGAATTTCATTCAGATTTATGTAGACAGTAGAATTTCACGGCCATCATGCTTCGCAAACTGTCAAATTCGGATCGTAGTGAATCGAATCGTGTACAGTGTAGCAGGCCCTTCAGTCGGCTTTATTCCGCCATCTTAGTCACCGCCTCAGATCCTAATGGATTCTGTACTACCCGGAACACCCACAGAGTCTGCTCCTGCTGCTGATCCTGACGCTGATCATAGCTGGCTATTCACCCGGGAAGCCAGAACACCAGCCGGAGGAGAACTCATCATCACCAAACTCGAAACGGCTGGCCTCTTCTCCCGATAATCTCCGACCGTCACCACGGCTTCTTCTTCTTCTTCTTCCAAACCTCCAGCATCCTTCTTCCCACCTTCAGTAGTCGTCGTCTTCTTCGTATTAGATTTGCTGTAGAGCGATTCCCTGGCCGTGGCAATCTTCCGCTGGAGCTGCTCGACGTTGACGTCGCCCTGGCGGTCCGAGACGGGCACGTGCACGCCCACGAGCCGCGCCTGGCGCAGCATCTGCATGTAACCTTTGCGGAGCACCCGGATGTCCGGGTTGTGCAGCAGCGTGTAGGTCACGTGCCAGTTGAAGCGCGCGGCCACGCGCCGACGATGTTGCTGCTTCTCCTCCGCTGCTGTGTCGTTGTCCGTGGAGGTGGCGAACTTGTCTGGTTGTTGTTGTTGTGGTGGTGGTGGTGGCTCATTTCTGTCGTTGGTGGGGATGTGGATTTTGAAGCTATCACTGTTGTTGTCGTTGTAGCTACTGTTGCCTAAAAAACAAAACAACGTTTTCTGCATATGAGGTACCCCCCTGTGGGGATACCGGGGGGGGGGCGGCTTTTGTATAAATAGTCCCCCCACCTTCTGGAAGTTCTGTGCTTGTTACTTCTTCTAATTTGTCACTCTCTTCTTTGACTCTGCCTTTTCCCTTTGCTTACTGTCATCTACTATCCTTCTGCCTTACCCGGGTCCATTCTCCTGCCTTTTTTTCTTCTTCACGAAACGCTTTCAAAAAGATTTCCTCCGGCCGAAGTCGGACTTGCTGGGCCTAACTATTTCTTAGTCAGGCGCATAACGGCAGCATTATTGACAGGAAACTGTCTGAGCGATCGAAGAAGAAGAAAAAGAAGAAGAAGAAGATGAACGTAAGGTTACTGGGATTACTGTTCAGTTTCTGTGGTGTTTGTTGGAGAAGGGAGTGCAGGTAGAAGTGGGGACAGAGGTACACGCGTTCGCCTCGTATGCAATAAACCCGAGTTCGAACCTGGGTACAGTGGATTTTTTCCTCTCTCCCTGCACTAGGTCTTACGGTCTTACGGTCTGAACGTGGAGTCTTTCGGGTGAGACGATAAACCGAGGTACTGTTTGCCCATGCACTTAGCACACGTTAAACCCAGGGAAAAGTTGTGATTTGGTCAAAGTTTACACCCTCCCCTTCCTTCCTCATCAGTCACACAAACATCGCATGCACACAAAAAAAAGGTGGTGCGCCTCTGGCTACGACGCGCTCTTCAGGTGGGAGCAACCCGAATTTCTGAGAGACGCGTCTGTGACTATAAAGTACCAAATACCAAATATAAATTTACATTGATAAGTACGTTTCAGAAAAAAATATTTTCAATAACTTCGCCCGTTTTATAATTGTAGACCTCTAAGTAGCGTGGGTGTGGGTGTGCGTGAGCATGTGGGTTTGTATGCGTGCGTGCGTGCCGTGTGTGTATGTTTGCTCGCGCGTTGCTCTTCACTGTTTGCTCGCGCGTTGCTCTTCACTCTCTCTCTCCCCCGCCCTCTCTCTCTCCTCTCATATTCCCATCTTATCTAAAAAAAATTCTTCCTTAAAAGTGGTATTATTCTAAAAATATTGTCATTGTCTCAGAATTGTTTCCCCTTTTTTTGTACTCAATTTAAACCACCAATTCAAGTTCACCATTGCTAATTATTATCCATGTTTGCTTTAAAATTCCCATAAAAAAAAAAAAAAAATCAATTATTTCATGTGCCCATTTTTGTCCCATTTTCTTGACTTGGTTGTTTTATGTCAAATTGTCTTTGCTTGATGCATGGTATGAATGTGTGAGTGAGAGGGCAAGGTGCAAAAGAAGCTATTGTAGCTTATACTTTTTACCTTCAATAAAACATTCGAATTCGTATTCACTGCGTATAACGTTGTGAGTGAAGGGGTAGGTTGGGGATAAATGACGTCTGTTTAGATCGATAGTGAGGCAGTGTTTAAGTGTGTGTTAGAATACTATGGCCAATTGGGGGGTAGGGTGGGGTGAGAGGGTATATCTCGTGATATTAAAAATGAGAGATTTGGCTTGTAAGTTTTTTTAAAATAAAATTATTTTAATGCACGCATTTAATTTGTAGTTATTAATTTGCGTTGTTTCTTTTATATGTGTGTGACGTTCCGCGAGAAAACTATCCGGTACTTGAGGACATAACAAATAATTGATTGATTGATTGATTGATCTGACATAAAAAGGTAAGCCTAATAAAGAAAACACACACACACGCACACAGACAGCACGACAAAATTTTGTTCGTTCGTTTCTCCCCCCCCCCCCCCTCTCTCTCTCTCCTCTCATATTCCCTCTCATATAACATATATTATAAAACAAAATATAGATATGGCCTGACGAAAAGTGAGCAATTCACTTGAAAGAAAATTTGCCACAAATGATATGATAAGCGTTTGCACAGCTGTTTTGGGAGGATCATTTAGTTTATCTATATTTTCAGAAGTTGTTTCAAGCCAACTTTAGTTTACCATAAGTTGCTTTTCATAAATTACAATCACGAATATGTTGTAGTATGTGACTAAATTACTTATATTCAGTGGATATTGCTAGATGTTCACTCATGGGCAATTTAATTTATGTTTGTGTATTATTCAAGAACATTTTCTACTAAATATGTTGTATGATACTGCTCAACAAAATAAGTTTTTACCATAAATCTGACGGAAGAAATATATTAAAAATACAATGAAGAACATACAGCCCAAATATTTTGACAAGCAAAAGATTGGTGCAGTTTTTATCTAAGATTTCTAAATTCAGTCTTGTAACTAAATAGCTTGATTTTCTATGGGGTGGAACAGCTGTGTTTGTGTTTAGTCTACAAAACAACAACATTATATGACACAACATTTTTTGGATTGGACTGAAACATGGATGAGATTGGATTCCGTTCGACTATCCTGCCGGTTGTACTACGCTGTTCTGTAGCTTATCTGTTTGCAAGTGTACAGTGGAACCTCCCTTATAAGACCTCCCATTATAAGACTCCCTCCCATATAAGACCTACTTCTCTGATACATTGCCCTTCTTTGTAAGTATTAAAACCACCTCCCTTATAAGACCCCTCACTTATAAGACCTCATTTTGGATGATTTGTTAAGGTCCTATAAAGGAGGTTCCACTGTATTAACACACACAAATGAATACTCACCCAAACCATCAGCTTGTTTACTATCGCCCGTCCTGACCACCAGCTCTACCTTGTCGAGGGAGGAAGATCCAGCGGTAGCAGGTGCGTCGTTCTTCTTCTTCTCTTCCTCTTTCTCCTCCCTGTCCCGTTTGTCGCTCAACCCCAGCAGCATCAGACGACAGAAGACGTTGAGCACCGGGTGGGTGTGCTCAGCTTCTATGTGCATGTAGCCGATGTAGGCTTTGAAACCTACAACACAACAGTTTTTGAGGGTTTTGGTGGTTGTTTTTCAAAATGGCTTGTACCCACGTGTCGTCATATCCGGCCACAAGGAGCGCCATATTATGGGAGACCGCCATCTTAGTCACTAACTTTGTTTGAAAAATGCCAGATCGATGCTGCGAATTTGGCTGTTCCAATTCGAAACTTATTTAAACTGTATTTATAACATCTGGATGTTTTCTTTACACATTTAGATAACATTTTCACTTTGTTTACACACAAATAAGGACTAAGATGGCGACACTTCCGTTGGAATGGTCGAGATGCGCACGCAGGTGGGGGGGGGGGGGGGAGCCATAGGCCAGAAATGATCAATGTAATGATCGCGGTCTTTAAGGAGGAGAACAATTTAATAATAATAATAACTTTTGTGGTTACCGTGTAACCATGTTAAAGAAGAAGAAGAAGGCAAGGCAAGGCAAATTGTTTATTTCATACCCACTTGGGGCACAGAAATATAAAACAAAGCACACACATATTTCAACACTCAAAAATCAATACAGAGTGATGTCTATACTAATTACTATCAGAAACGACAAACAATACAAACAATGTAACATCATGAACAAATATGCTTGTACCATAATACAAAAAATCATGTTACATTTTATCCATATAAATCATCGAAAAGAACTGTTTATAGCTGTAACGAAGTGCTTAAGTTTAATCAATCAAAAGTTTCTTATTTCTTGAAGAAGAAGAAGAAGAAGAAGAAGAAGAAGGGGAAGTTGGGTCGTTATCATGTAATCATGTTTAAGAAGAAGAAGAAGAAGAAGAAGAAGTTTGGTTGTTATAATGTAATCATGTTTAAGAAGAAGAAGAAGAAGAAGAAGAAGAAGAAGGAGAAGAAGAAGTTTGGTTGTTATAATGTAATCATGTTTAAGAAGAAGAAGAAGAAGAAGAAGAAGAAGAAGAAGAAGAAGAAGAAGAAGAAGAAGAAGAAGTTTGGTTGTTATAATGTAATCATGTTTAAGAAGAAGAAGAAGAAGAAGTTTGGTTGTTATAATGTAATCATGTTTAAGAAGAAGAAGAAGTTGGGTCGTTATCATGTAATCATGTTTAAGAAAAAGAAGAAGAAGTTTGGTTATTATAATGTAATCATGTTTAACCCTTTCACCGCCAAAGTCGCATTTTAGCACCACAGTGATTTAACACCTATGCCACTAAAAGGCATCAAATTGGGGTATATTATCCAAAGACCCTATTGTCTTAGTTTTGGGAAGTAAGGATAGACATTATTTTATATATGTCACAGAAGAATCCCCAATACTGCAGATGGATTTTGTTCTCTACCCAGGTAAATTTAATGGAATTATTTGGCAGAAACATGGCTGGCGGTGAAAGGGTTAAGAAGAAGAAGAAGAAGAAGTTTGGTTGTTATAATGTAATCATGTTTAAGAAGAAGAAGAAGAAGTTTGGTCATTATCATGCAATCGTGTTTAAGAAGAAGAAGAAGAAAACAAAGAAATAGAAGTTTGGTCGTCATCATGTAATCATGTTTTCCAGAAGAACATGAAGAAGACAAAGCAGAAGCAATGCAGAAGAAATTTGGTCGTTATCATGCAATCATGTTTAAGAAGAAGAAGAAGAAGAAGAAGAAGAAGAAGAAGAAGAAGAAGAAGAAGAAGAAATAGAAGATGAAGAAATAGAAGATGAAGAAGACAAAGCAGAAGCAATGCAGAAGAAGTTTGGTCGTTATCATGCAATCATGTTTAAGAAGAAGAAGAAGCAGACGTTTGGTCGTTATCCTGTACTCATATTTCAGAAGAAGAAGAAGGAGAAGAAGAAGAAGAAATAGAAGATGAAGAAGACAAAGCAGAAGCAATGCAGAAGAAGTTTGGTCGTTATCATGCAATCATGTTTAAGAAGAAGAAGAAGCAGACGTTTGGTCGTTATCCTGTAATCATATTTCAGAAGAAGAAGAAGAAGAAGAAGCAGAAGAAGTTCGGTCATTATCATGTAAACATGTAGTTCATCATGTCAAGTCATACAATGACAAGGCACACATCTTAACCCTTTCACCGCCAGCCATATTTCAGCCTAAAATGTCCATCAAATTTACCTAGGTAGAGAACAAAACCCATCTGCAGTATTGGGGATTGTTCTGTGACAGATATAAAATAAGGTCTACCCTTACTTCCCAAAACTAAGACAGTAGGGTCTTTGGATAATAGACCCCAATTTGATGCATTTTAGTGACATAGGTGTTAAACCACTGTGGTGCTAAAATGCAACATTGGCGGTGAAAGGGTTCATGGGAAATGTATAGAATAATTATAATGCGTTAACTCTATTATTATCTGAAACAAAACATCAGTTGATTCAGAACTTTCATTACGTCTAGTCTTCTTGTGAACCATTTCAATGGGCGCAATCAATGACTATGATGGGCCGCAATTGAGACATGCGCAATTGAGTATAGGGGTAATTGAAACAGGCCGCAATTGAGAGGCCCCGACCCTCACCCGGGTCCATAAACTCGAACCTCCTGGAAAAGGTGCTGTTGTCAAGGCGACTGAGGAAGGCGAAGAAAGAAAGTTAAAAAGAAAGAAAGTAACGAAGACAGAAAATTGAAGAAGGTACAGAAATGAAAAAAACCACATTTTAAATATGAAACCTCACCCGGGTCCATAAACTCGAACCTCCTGGACAATGAGCTGTTGTCAAGGCGACTGAGAAAGGCGAAGAAAGTTAAAGTTAAAGAAAGTAACGAAGACAGAAAATTGAAGGAGAAACAGGAAAAAACAAGGCTTTTAAATATGAAACCTGACCTGGGTTCATGAACTCGAACCTCATGGACATGGTGCTGTTGTTCAGAGGAAGGCGAAGAAAGAAAGAAAGTTAAAAGGAAAGAAAGTAACAAAGACAGAAAATTGAAGAAGGTACAGAAAAAACCCCGCTTATGGCCTATGTTTTTTTCTCTTTTTTTTGTTTTTTTTGTTTTTGGGGGGGGTCTTTTCTATATATTTTCTTCTTACTTAATACTATGATAATATAAGACAGGGAAATGTTATGTCAGCGATTACTATTTATATTTCATTTTTCGGTTACTTCTTCGTTTGTTTGTGTATTATGTATGAAAATTGTATGATGAAAAAAAATGCTTAATAAAATTATTTAAGAAAAAAAAAAATGAAACCTGACGCTCACCCGGGTCCATGAACTCGAACCTCCTGGACAGGGTGCTGTTGTCCAGGCGACTGAGGAAGGCGATGCCCAGCAGCGTGGCTTTGAGGATGCGAATCACGCAGGACACCAGACCCAGGAAGATGTTGTAGAAGAACATGAAGTAGGTGAAGTTGAAGTACACGCTCCTGAGCACAGAGACACAGGACCGAATCACAGACTTTTGAAGGGGGGGGGGTGGGGGTGCTTGCTTGAAACCGTTTTTTAGGCCTGGGTCCACCCCGGTGGGGTCCAGGGGCAAAGCCCTGGTGGGGGGTCCACGAGTTTTCAACATTTTAAAACTGTTTTGTGGCATCTCCTGTGAGCTCAGAACAGAACTTCTAAAGAGCGTTGACAGCCGAGGGGGGGGGGGGGGGGGGGGGGGGGGTGGTGGTGGTGCTGCAGCACCATCAGCACCCCCCCTAGATCCGGCCCTAAGACAGGTTGTGAAAGTCAATTATAAGTAAAGTAGTTTAAGTACAAGTTCCTTTTTGGAATAAAAGAAAGTATGTTACGCGTGTGCGCGCGTTGCACACACACACACACACACACACACACACACACACACACACACACACACACACACACACACACACACACACACACACGCACACACACACACACACATACACACACACAGGCAGTAGTCCCCACCCTCACACACACACACGTACACACACACATAATCGCAAATATGAACACAACGCATGCACAATAAGCACATCCACAGATTAGGTTGTGATAACAAATACAAGAAGCTCGGAGAAGTTAATCATAGTCACATCATAAACCTACTCAGGTGAAAGGTCCCAAAAGGATATCTTCACTTCTTTCATGAAATGCATCGCAGTCAGACAGACACACAAAGCATATAGACAGACAGACAGACAGACAGACAGACAGAGAAACACGATTTCTAAGCTGACCTGTTGTCCAGGGCTAAGTATTGGCCACGGTCTTGGAGGAAGACGAACCTGGCCAGTAGGTATTGTACCACCATCACTATCACCATGGTCAGCACCACAGGCC
>CM065698.1:12765580-12780580 GCA_017654935.2 Phymorhynchus buccinoides | reverse complement strand
GATTGATAAATAATGCTAAACAGTGCAGAGTTTCAAATGCAAATTGAGAAATTATTTTAGAGGCAAGTTCTTTTGGGGGAAGAAAATATCTCATGAATACAATATTTGATAAAAACTAAAATGTCGATAGATTTAGCACTCAATCTCACTTTTCCCCCCCCCCCCATCCCCCCCCCCCCCCCCCCCACACCACCCCCCCTCAAACAATCCTTTTCTTGTGGACATAATTAAGAGCATCCTCCAACGGGGCATCAAGGAGTTGTTTACTGTAGTTCTGTGCTTTAGGACATTTTTGTTCACACACAGACACAAGACGTTCAATCAGTACTGTTTTCCAAATATGGAAAAGACGTCCAAATATGAAAGATGACGTGAGTCGCTTGACCGTGTGGATGTTCAATGAAAGTTTAGACTCTGCATCTTTTAACCTTGCAAACTGGCACTAAACATGACCCTAACCCTAACCTTCAACAGTCAACACACACAGAGAAATAAAACTTTACTAAATAACTGAAACGCCTGACTGGAAGATCACCATGTGCAGCATTGAACGTTTCAAACACCTACCGCCCGCCCCCCCCCCCCCCCCCTCTACCCTCACACACGTATAGACCGTTAATAAAAAAAAAGATTAACCCTTTCACCGCCAAAGTCGCATTTTAGCACCACAGTGATTTAACACCTATGTCACTAAAAGGCATCAAATTGGGGTCTATTATCCAAAGACCCTGTTGTCTCAGTTTTGGGAAGTAAGGATAGACCTTATTTTATATATGTCACAGAAGAATCCCCAGTACTGCAGATGGAATGTGTTCTCTACCCAGGTAAATTTAATGTCAATTTTTGGCTGAAATATGGCTGGCGGTGGAAGGGTTAAAACCCCAGTATGATTAAAGAGAGATAACTCACGCAGTGACTGATGTTACTGGAGTTGGAGGCTGGAGGAATCTGAGAGTGGTCGCCCTTGTACAAGGCCAGAAGATTGGCCCTGGAATAAAATCATGTTTAAAAAAAAGTATTTAAACAAAATTAACGTTTATTCATATGGAAACATAAGAAGAAGACAGTTAGAGCCAGAACAAGCTCAAACCTTATACAGCAGAACCTCCTTTATTAGAACTCCCGTTATAAGACTCCCTCCCACATAAGACCTACTTCTAAGTATTAAAATTACCTCCCTTATAAGACCCCTCCCTTTAAGACCCCTCCTTTACAAGAACCTCATTTTGGATGATTTTGAAGGTCTTATAAGGGAGGTTCCACTACACTGTGTTCCAAAGTAATGATTGCTCTCCCACCCCTTTTTATGCTTCCCCGTTGTGTGTGTGTGTGTGTGTGTGTGTGTGTGTGTGTGTGTGTGTGTGTGTGCGTGTGCGTGCGTGTGTGCGTGCGTGTGCGTGTGTGTGTGTGTGTGCGTGCGCGTGCGTGTGTGTGTGTGCGTGTGTGTAGGTGTGTGTGTGCGTGTGCGCGTGCGTTAACGTCTTAGCTTCCTTTATTATTTCTACAGATTTCCGACTTCTTATTGTTACAGTAAATTTACCAAACCAGTAAATTTGCGAATGTCCTCAAATTTTCAGTAAATTCGCAATTTTTCCGTTTCACTCAGATTTTACAAATTTCCTCTTTAAAAAAAAATCAGACAATTTGCGAATTTCCTAACAAATTTTGCATACACTTTTTGTTGACGAATTCATTGAAGCATGGACCATATATATTTTTTATATTATAATGTTCCGTAAATTTGTAAAACTCTTCATAATGGTTCAGAAACTGAAAATAAAATTCAATTGCTTATGTGGGGATACCGGGGGGTCTTTCTGGAAGTTCTGTGCTTGTAACTTCCTCTAATCTGTCACTCTCTTTGACTCTGCCTTTTCCCTTTGCTTACTGTCATCTACTATCTTTCTGCCTTACCCGCGGTCCATTCTCCTGCCTTTTTTTTCACGAAACACTTTCAAAAAACATTTCCTCCTCCAGCCGAAGTCGGACTTGCTAGGCCTAACTATTTGTTAGTTAGGCGCATAACGGCAGCATGACGCATCTGCGCTCCTAATTGACAGGAAACTGTCAGAGCGTTCAAAGAAGAAGAAGATTACGTTCAATTATTATTATGTTCCGTTATACAGACCTGTAGCTGGACAGAGTGTGTAGAACGTTGAGCAGAGCGAAGAACGTGGCTAGCACCGTGGACACGATGATACAGGCTGAAAACACATACGTTACACACGTGCATAAACACATGCAGATACACACACACACACACACACACACACACACACACACACACACATTTAAAACTTTCATGTTCTGCTTGTTTTTTTAATTTGATTTCTGTTTTGTTACGGATGCCTTGATGTAAAACAAAAAGCATAATGTAATGCTTATTCGATGTGCATCTGGAAATAAAATTTTGATTTTGACTTTGACTTTGACATGCATGCACAATCACACACAAACATATATAGACATGCGTGAGCGTCCAGGCACGTACGCACGCACAAAACGCATGAGCGCATGCGCCCACGCATATTCACGCATACATACACACGTAAGCATGCACACACGTACAGAAGCACACACAAACAAACGCATGCATGCACACACACACACGCACACACACACAAAAGCATGCGCTGTATACCCACTATTCAAGTTCGAAGAAACTTTTACAACTCTACACTCTATCTATTTAGTGCTAAAATAGTAAGATAAATATACCACCGAAATCTGAAATTTGGATACAATTTTGGTGAGGGGGGTGTTAAAGTACAAGATTGCCAAAATATTGCCAGGAGACCATAATTATGATGTAGAGGAAGGTGCACGTGTCGGTGGTCTCCTGGCAATCTTTTCGCAATCTTGTACTTAAACACCCCCCTCACATTTACTACCCTCAAGCTCAGTCATTTGTTGGCAATCTTGTACTTACCACCCCTCCCCCGAGTTAGCATGGAAGGCTTTGCCTCTTGTTTTCTTTTCGCGAAACAACAACCACCGCTTAAACAAATTTCCTCCACAAAATGACATTTCCTCACTTCTGACGACGTTAATGCCCCATATGGCGATGTAGAGGAAGGTCCACGTGTCGGTGGTCTACTGGCAATCTTTTGGCAATCTTGTATTTAAAAAGCCCCCCCCCCGCCCCCCCCCGCCCCCCCCCCCCCCCCCCCCCCCCCCACATTTACTACCCTTCAAGCTCAAAGTCATGTGTTGGCAATCTTGTACTTAAACATCCCCCCTCATGCTTACGACCCTCAATCTCAAAGTCATTATTGTTGGCAATCTTGTATTTAAACACCCGATGTGAGCCTTGAAGGCTTTCCCTCTTGTTTTCTTTTCGCCAGTGCTTAAAAAAAATTTCCAAAAATGACATTTCCTCACTTCTGACGACGTTGATGCCCTATATTATATGGCGATGTAGAGGAAGGTCGCCGCGCGCGTGTCGGTGATCCCCTGGCAATATTTTGGCAAATCTTGTACTTCAAACCCCGCCCCCCCCTCACATTTACTACCCTCAAGGCTCAGTCATTATTTTGTTGGCAATCTTGTACTTTAACCCCCCCCCCCCCCTCACATTTACTACCCTCAAAGCTCAGTCATTTTTGTTGGCAATCTTGTGCTTAAAACATCCCCACCTCGTGTCTCCGACCCTCAATCTCAGTCATTATTTGTTGGCAAATCTTGTACTTAAGACACCCCCCCGGACCCCCCCCCTCACATTTACTACCCTCAAGCTCAGTCATTTGTTGGCAATCTCCCCCGAGTGAGCCTTGAAGGCTTTGCCTCTTGATTTTTCTTTTCGCCAGTGTTTAAAAAAAAACAAAACCCAACATTTCTCCAAAAAATGACATTTCCTCACTTCTGACTACGTCGATGGCCCATATGGCGATGTAGAGGAAGGTGCGCGTGTCGGTGGTCTCCTGGCTCTCTCCGGGCTGCTCCTCGGAGCCCAGGGTGTTGTCGATGTACCAGGTGACACCCCTCCGGTGTACGCGTCCAGTATCGGGGGGAAGAGCATCAGAATCTCGAACGTCAGCTGGTTTGAAAAAAAGCCGGTAAGGGTAAACGATGTGCCATCCCCCCTGCATTTCTCGGTTAATTGAAATTTATGTTTTTGCCTTTCTTACCAAACATAAAGCTGTATTTTAGGAACCTTTTTAGCTAATAAACCTTTTTGGAATACTAACCCTATCCCTAAACCTAACCCCCACTGCAGTACATCGGCGCGATTTGTCACAGTTGTGGTTCGTTGCGTTTTCCCGTCTTATATGGTGAGGGGTAGGGTTAGGGTTAGGGTTAGGGCTAGGGTTAGTATTCCAAAAAGGTTATTAGCTAAAAAAATGTTCCTAAAATACAGCTTTATGTATGGTAAGAAAGGCAAAAACGGAAAAATACAATTAACCGAGAAATGTAGGGGGGGTGGCGCATCTTGACCTTTAAAAAGACTCACAGAGAGATGAGGATAGGAGCGGGTACAGGTACTAAAAGGGCTTAACCCTTTCACCGCCAACTGTTGCATTTTCGCACCACAGTGCTTTAACACCTATGTCACTAAAAGGCATCAAAATGGGGTCTATTATCCAAAGACCCTATTGTCTTAGTTTTGGGAAGTAAGGATAGACCTTATTTTATACATGTCACAGAAGAATCCCCAATACTGCAGATGGATTTTGTTCTCTACCCAGGTAAATTTAATAGCAATTAGTGGCTCAAATATGGCTGGCTGTGAAAGGGTTAATTGTTGTTTGTGAGCTGTTATGATGTCAATTCTACGCCAAGACTCCTGCTGCAAAGGTTTATGACAATAAGTACCGAACTACGACTTCAGCCTTCCTGATCATACACGAGACGAGTCTACGCCAAGACTCCCACTGATTTTACTACAGCGCCTCCCAACCCGACCCTTTCCCAAGACCAACGTTGATGAACCCAATACCAGGTGTACCTGCTACATCGAAGACTACAGCACCAGAATTACTTGTCCCTAAGAGCAACTGCTATGAGGACGTCAAACCTTCTACTAACAGCAACAAAATGTGTGCTGTTGTATTCGTTTGGGGGGGCTAATCGTTCGGGTTGGGGGTGTGGGGTGAGGAAGGTTTACTTACCATGTAGATGACGATGATGGCAGTGGTGAGCACAGAGATGATACGGGCTGGATAACGGAAGCCTGCAACCACCACCACCATCATATTCATCATCATCATCACCACCACCACCACCACCACCACCACCATCATCATCATCATCACCATCACCGTCCTCAACACCGTTATCATCATCACCATAATCATCATTGAAACCATTAGGCCGTGTACACACATAAGCGGATATTCCATGCGGAAACCCGTGCGCAATCCATAAATAAGTGAAACAAAGAAGGGAAAAGATTTGCGCACGTGTCCGAATTTCCCCTATATGCGTAAACTGTTATCCTTTCTTACACTTATTTAAGGTTTTCCGTACGGAACGTACGCGTCTAGTGAGAACCCGGCCTTATTCCCATCACGATCATCATCATCATTATCATCTTCATCAACAACAACCACCACAACAAAGATTCTACCTTAATCCTTATGTTGTATGTATCCACGTACTGGTAACCTGCGTAATCCTAAAATAACTACTTTATACTCATGCATGCCAAATGTCAATGTCTTTATGCACTTAATTCATGTTTGTAATACTCATTCATCTTTGTAATACTCATTCATCTTTGTAATAATCATGTGACTTGTCATCCAAAATTGTGCATGCTGAATGTCAATGTTTCTGTTGTACGGCATCTGAACGAATTTATCCTTGAGAGATAATAAAGTGAATATGAATTTGAATTTGAATTTGAACAACAAAGTGCCTTTGTGTATACATGCGTGTGTTTGTGTGTGTGGGGTCGTTTTCTTTGTGTGTGCGTGTGGGTGGGTGCGTGTGTGTACGTGTGTGTGTGTGTGTGTGTGTGTGTACGTGTGTGTGTGTGTACGTGTGTGTGTGTGTGTGTGTGTACGTGTGTGTGTGTACGTGTGTACGTGTGTGTGTGTGTGTGTGTGTGTGTGTGTGTGTGTGTGTGTGTGTGTGTGTGTGTGTGTGTGTGTGCATGTGTTTGCGTACGCGTGAGGTCTAGCAACTGGTTACCTCTCTTCCTCTTATAAAAGACCCGGTGTACCAGGGTTCGTACGATTCTCAACATCTTGTCCTTGGTTGTTGTAGGAAGTCTGAAAAGACAAGTCATAATAATAATCAGGCGTTGGCAATGCACTGTTTGTATAACTTAGTTTCATGAAAGCAGACAAAACTTTCAATACAAGGCTGCAGAATTAAAAATGAGATATAGTCTAAAAAAAAGCGCAAGAAAATGTAGTTGCTTTTTACCAAAAAACCACACACACACACACACACACACACACACACACACCACACCACACACACACACACACACAAAGATACACCCCTCACACACACACACACACACACACACACACACACACACACACACACACACACCACACACACACACACACACATACACACACACAAAGCTACCCCTCACACACACACACAAACAACACCATATCAAACAAATACAATTTGCATCGTGATCAAGTAAGTAAACCCCCAAAAATAAAGCCAAAAAAAAAGAAGTCGGAAAAAAACACACCAAAAAACCAACCGAACACAAAAACAAACAAAAATGACAGATTTCAATTAATGTTACTATCTATTCTAACTAAATACTGACCAACACTCAAAACAATAGCATAAACATCAACAATCTGGAAACCAAATGCCACAGCATATAGCAAACCGGGTAAAGGTCAAGATGTGCCAGCCCATCGCCCCTACATTTTCTCGGTTAATGTATTTTTCCGTGTATTGCCAAGCGTAAAGCTGTATTTTATGAACATTTTTAGCTAATAAACTTTTTTGGAATACTAACCCTATCCTAACCCTAGCCCTAACCCTAACCATACCCAAGACCTATATGAAGACGGAAAAACGCAACGAACCACAACTGTGACAAATCGCGGTGTAAACTGCTAGTACATAGTGGGGGGTAGGGATTAGGTTTAGGGCTAAGGTTAGGTATTCCAAAAAGGGTAATTAGTATTCAAAAATGTTCCTAAGATACGGTTTATGTATGGTAAAGAAAGGCAAAAACGGAAAAATACAATTAACCGAGAAATGCAGGGGTGTGGGGGGTGGCACATCTTTACCTTTCAAAAATGAACTTTTGGTTGATGCTTGGCGGGAGTTGTATCTATCAACTACAAAAAAAAACAAAAAAAAAACAAGAACGACTTACGGTTTGATTTCCGGCTTCCGGAAGAGCTTGGTGACGTAATGTCCGGCGTAGGAGGCCCGGATGTCGTGAAGGGAGGTAACGACCTGACCGTCGTGGGCCCAGGTGAAGTAGTGTCCCCTCCTGAAGGCCACCACCAGCCGGACGGGGATGGTCACGCTGAGGTAGGCCAGGCACACGATGCTGGGCAGCACCCGCAGCAGAGTTAACCCTTTAGCTCTCTGCACAACAATAATTAGCAAGAAGGCAAACGCCTTATCAACGTACTCCCAGTTCTCGTCTATTTGTCTTCTCGCTCTCACTGTATTATCGGGTTCTTTTCAAAGACTAGACTAATTAGCGACTTAGGGGGGGGGGGGCAGGGGTCTCCCCAGGGGGCATACACGCTCGAGAAGGGGCTTATTACGCATGATATTCTTAGTTGGGGGTAGGGAGAGAGAGAGAGAGAGAAAGACGAGAGAGAGAGAGAGAGAGAGAGATGAGTAGAGAAGAGAGAGAGATTGTAGTAGAGAGGAGAGAGAGAGAGAGAGAGAGGGTTGGACTCCTCCTTATCTCTCTCTCTCTTTTTATCCCCAACTAAGAATATAGCGTGATAAGCTTCTTTCCGTACTCGGAGCAGTCCCTTCCCCTGGCGGGGAAAAACAACCCCCACTGAAGAGCCCGCATTGAAGAGCTTGGGAGCAAAACAATCACACACACCCTTTACACTCACACCGCCCACCGCAACAAAAAGAAACAACGAGACAAAATTTGTTAATTTAATTAACGATATTTTAGCTAACTCGACAACCATTTTTACTCCTCTAGTTTACCTAGCGTGTTCCCTCTCCATGTAAGCAAGCATGCCTGTCATCACCTTGTTCATTTTTCGACCAAATTTGTTACACATTTTTTGGTTTAAATCTAAAGATGGGTAACATTTCAAAGAAGACTATGCTCTCAAACGTTGGGAACCTTTGCAACCGGCTTCTGGTGCCTGGCAGCAAAAAGGAATGGGTTGGCATTTGGCGACCCTTGCCCAAAACGCCAGCTGTCCCCGAATCGCTTTAGGGCGAGAGTTGGGGATGTACCCCGGGCTGGGCATTCCCACATAACAATTCAAGCCCACAGGCCAGAACAGCGTCTGACCCCTATCATGGTTCCCAGGGCTTTCAGCCATCCCCCAAGTAAGGAACTGTAGGCCTAGGAAAATGTTCATCTTTTAGCCAAACGATCTTGAAAGGAACACTTTCCCAGCATTGTGAACAATGTCTAAGCAGATAACAAAAACTATGGCTGACACGGATACAGGTTTCTCGCAAAGAAAAAAACTGAGACACCAGATGAAGAACGAGATTTCATCCAGTTTCCCTTGACAAACTCGTGCGGTGCATCGTTTGTCTGCTAAGTGGTCAGTTGAAACGGGAAGGTGGGGGAGGAGGGTAATGTGGAGTATGTGCTGAGCGATGTTTCTCAAGTGTAAAAAGTGCTGCTTCTGCGATCTATTTTTGAGTATGGTCTTGCTGCTCAGGGCAGGTTTTGGCAGCTGTCAGTACTTGTAAGGACCTTGAAGCGAATGTAGGCATTTGTGAGGCCTTACTTGGATATTTCAATTGGTCAAGACTAATAAAGACTGGTAAGGCCCCTATGAACCCTGCCCTCTGCTTCTGGCGGGCATGGTCGGAAACGAATGACTTACCAAGGGGGCTGTCTGGCACTCGAAGATCCTGTAGATCTGCACTGCAGTGAGCATCCAGACGTAGAGGGCCCCTCTGGTTGTCAGCCCGTAGAGCGAGGCCCTGCCAGAGAGGTTAAGAGCAGGGGTAAGAACACCATGCCGTAGATGAACATGGACGCCACATGGCGATGAACGCTGGGGATGGAGGAGAACAACAGTAATGGAAGAATACACACACAGAGAGCATTTAGAAAACGAAACGAACGAACGAAACGAATCATTTAACCCTTTCAAGCCTCCAATCGTACCGCATTTAGCACCAAGGACCGGTGAAGCAGTGTCCACAATGGTTTAACACCCATTGCCTCTAACAGGTATCAAACCAGGACCTGTTATCTGAAGACCCTATCTTCTTAATTTTGGGGAGATAAGGATAGGCCTAATGTTACACATTTCACGGATGTAAATTCCCAATACTGCAGATACATTTTAATTTCTACCCAGTTAAGTTAAATTTAATGATATTTTTTGGGCTAAAACGTGGCTGGCGGTTAAAGGGTTAATGACGTAAGGCACTTTATGCCCATAAGTCATAAAGGAACAGGGGGGGTGAGGGAAAGAAGAAGAAAAGGAAATGAAACAAAATCACATAATAGCAATACATAATCACAAATAGAAATTGAAACCAAGGGTAACTACTCTCTTTCTTCTAATTAACTCCCGTCCACAAAAAGTTGATTACGATACCAATCAACTAACAGTGCGTGGGTTCTTAGGATTTCAGTTCCTCTCGTCATCGTTTCTCAGTCCCCAGCAGAACCAGATGTGAGACAAACAAAACATCAGTTCTCAAAAAAGAATAGTGGCCAAGTTCTCCTTTATTACCCTCCACCACATCAATAGTATAGCGTGCATCCAACAATTGGTGGAGAGGATAACATACAAACAAATCAACACATGTAACAAAAGAGTGGCATAGCCTCTCGAACCTTGCATATATTATTTTGTCCCTAAATAACACACACAACACAGTAAACAAACTGTAGTCTTGCCCTCAAAAGATATGTTTGTGGTTAAATCAAAGAATGGTATAGACACCTTTCACCGAAGCAACATTTGTCATATCACATATATCTAGAGTACCTGAAAAAGTCAAATGGAGTGACAAGGCAATGACTTGCACAAGAGAGAAGAGATAGAGAGAGAGTAGACTGAGAGAGAGAAGAGAGAGAGAGAAAAGAGAAGAGCGAGACAGGAAGGTAAGAGGATTTGAGGGATTGCGTGAATAGTGAATGGGAAAGAAGTGGGGTTACAGTTAGTTAAACATAGAAGTAAAGGACGGGCTGAGTGAGTGGAGGAGTGAGGACGATGAGGAAAAACACCATGAAACGTAGTATGAGACCTATGGACGCCATGGCGATGAACGCTGTAAATGACGACAAACAAGGCACAGAATGCAGGTACAGTGGAACCTCCCTGATAAGACCCCCCCCCCCCCCCCCCGATGTGGGGGATTCCGGGTGGGGGTGGTGTCTTTTGTATAAATAGTTCCCCAACTTTCTGGAAGTTATGTGCTTGTAATTCCTTTAATCTGTCACTCTCGTTGATCTGCCTTGTTCCGTGCTCCACTACTGGACATCTTTATAATATTTCTGCCTTACTGGTCCATTCTCCGGCCTTTTGTTCTAGAAACTCTCTTTCAAAGATTTTCTCCAGCCGATGACGGACATGCTGGGCCTAAAAGTATTTCTTAGTGGCGCATAACGGCAGCATGACGCCATCGGAGATCATCATTGACAGGAAACTGTCTGATCGATCGAAGAAGAAGACACCCCCCCCGCTAAAAAAAAAAAAAGACCTTCCTCCCACTTAAGACTACTTCCTTTGAGACATCGCCCTTCTTTTGTACGTATCAAAATTTCTCCTTAACAACTCCATCCTACTTAAACTTTAGTTGGAATGGTTTTTCAAGGTCTTAAAAGGGAGATTCACTGTCGAACTCAAAGGCGTGTTTCCAAGGCAATTGTGACGTAAATTACAAAATCGAAGAAGATTATCACCCATGCCGTAGCGAACATGGCTGCCATGGCGATACACGCTGTGTAGCAATGGACAATAAGATAAAAAGGATAACAAGATATTAAAAAAAAAATAGATAGAAAAGCAACAACAACAAACACAGCCCACACACAAACACACATCTACACAATCTCTGCTGACACAAACACTCACATTTCACACAACGCACATAGAACAGACAAACTCCGCACTATCACGACAAAGACAACACGCACACTCTCTCTCTCTCTCTCTCTCTCTCTCTCTCTCTCTCTCTCTTCCTCATCGTCTCTCTCTCTCTCTATCACACACACACACACACACACACACACCACACACACACACACACCACACACACACACACACCACACAAACAGACATACACACTATGCTCTCTGACACACCAAACAAACGTTCACATGCCGTATATTATACTGCATACATGTACACCACACATACCTTACACTATCGCACAAAGACCCATACACACCACACACTTTCGCTCACACACACAAACATGCACAGACGCACACATACTCACGACACACACACACACACACACACCATAACACACAAACTCACACTGTCACACAAACACAAGCAAACACAACGCACCCCCACATCACTCACCCTCACACACTCCCACGCCCCCCCCCCCCACTCCACGCTCACACCCACTACGCGACCCCCACATGCCCAAACTCCCTCACATTTGACGGCGCGGTCGACCCTTCATACTGGTGGGTACTTTCTGCTCCAGCAAGGCGATCTCATACACCAGGAACGCCGTGGCCCCGAAGCACAGGCGTAGGAGATCCGGAGGACGACCTCGTCAGAGTTGTCCATAGGCTATAGGACAGATGAAATAAATCAGAGAAAATTCCCCGAAGACGGAGGTGTGGCTTCCACGTGGCCGGGTTAATAAAAAAAAAACTGTCACACGCGTAAATGTTCTCATCCTAGCATGCAACTTTTGTTACCATATGTGTTCAAGTCCTTCCGCTGTGGGAATGATCCTGGAGTCCTTTTACCAGGGGAAGCCAACAACCACAACATAACGAGAAAATCGTTTGGCTTAACAACCTATGCGTGAAAAACAGCTAGATCAGCAGCAACAGTATTTTGTTTGTCTCCACTGACCTTGAACCTTTGACCAATTGAAATGACTCGTCCTCGAACTTGGTATAGATACACCTACCTACCCATGCCCATTGTGAGAGTCTAGGTCCTCTGTTCGAGAATTAAGATCGTGAGAACCCTATATCAACAGTGGTGGATCCAGAGACCTTGACCTTTGACCGATCCCTTCATCTTCGCACTTGTCCTAGATACCACTCAGTAACCTACCCCTATGCCCATTTTGAGAGTCATAGGGCCGCTCTAGTTTCGCGATTAGATCGTGAAGAACCCTAGATTCAACCAGTGGTGGATCCAGTGACCTTGACCTTGACCGATGGACCTTCATCTTCGCACTTGGCCTAGATGCACTCCACTACCTACCCCCATGCCCATTTGTGAGACTCTAGGTCCCTCTGTTCGACAATTAGATCGTGAAGACCCTACATCACCAGTGGTGCGGCAGCATTTTCGGATCCATGACCGTGACATTTGACCGATGACCTTCATCTCGGAAACTTGTCTAGATATCGTTCACTACCTTATCCATTTGCAAAACGTGAGTGTGATGGGTACCTCCGTTCAAACGCTATCGTGATAACACATATAGATACATATAAATTATACTATATTACAAGCATAGTCAGATCAGTCAGTGAGGAAGAGACAGACAGCACAATAACATATCAGGTTCTGCTTCGCCCGCCTGTCTGGTCAAATTCCCCATACAAAAAAAGTTAATTAAGAAAGTCTCAATTTCGCGGCCTGCTCAATAACACAAACACCCACACACACACACACACACACACACACACACACACACACACACAAACACACACACACGCGCGCGCGCGGCGCGCGCCGCGCGCGCGCGCGAGATTGCGGAAACAAAGACAGACAGAATGACAGACACATGCACACACGTACGTGCTGATCAGTTGGGCTAGACTCCAAGACAGCAGAAGAGGGCAATTGCTAAACAAGAAGGAAGATATCAATAAACTCTCTCTCTCTCTCTCTCTCTCTCTCTCTCTCTCTCTCTCTCTCTCTCTCTTCTTCGCGTGTACTCACAAAACGAGTCCTGGTCGACCGTTCCAAAGATTCCGCAACACATTTCGCCTGTGCTTGGTGACGGTGAATGACAAGGTGATCAGCACCTGTTGCGTTTGGAAACAGTCCAGTTACAAATGCTGTTTATTAATTAAACATAACGTGTTTTTAAGACACTTGTTAGTTAGAATAATTATAAATTAAAACCCACGCGCGCACTGTTAACGGTACATTAGCCAGCCATATTTCAGCCAAAAATCCCCATTAAATTTACCTGGGTAGAGAACAAAATCCATCTGCAGTATTGAGGATTCTTCTGTGACATATCATAATATATAAAAAATAAGGTCTATCCTTACTTCCCAAAACTAAGACAATAGGGTCTTTGGATAACAGACCCCGATGTGATGCTTTTTAGTGACATAGGTGTTAAATCACTGTCGTGCCGAAATGCTTCTTTGGCTGTGAAAGGGTTAATTAAACATAACTTGTTTTCAAGACACTTGCTAGTTAGAATAATAATAAAATTAAAACCCACGCGCGCACGCACTGTTAACAGTACATTATTAAAGAGTGAGGGGGAGGGGGAGAGAGAGAGAGAGAGAGAGAGAGAGAGAGAGAGAGAGAGAGAGAGAGAGAGAGAGAGAGAGAGAGAGAGAGAGAGAGAGAGAGAGAGAGAGAGAGAATGAATGCATGAATGAGTGAATGATACGAAATATATAGTATGGCCTAATCAACGCATAAACTGTCATGGAAGCCATGACAATGTCTCTTCTTCTTCTTCTTCTTCTTCTTCTTCTTCTTCTTCTTCTTCTTCTTCCTGGATTGGACAGGCCCAATATAATATAATTATGGCATTTGATGTCCAGAACTTTAAATCACGCTGGGCAGGCGGCGTGTGCTTTCGGTTCTTTAATAAAGATGGATTAAAGTCAGCTCTAAGACTTGTGCTAAAACTATGTACATTCATAGAGACATTCTGTCTCTTGTTTTCGTTTTCATAAATCCGAAACCCAAAGCGATATCAAACTCACTGCGGTGTGGTCTGTGTCACGATGCTGCCGACACGCTGTCATCCCGTGTAGAAGACGATTAACCCTTTCACCGCCAATGTCGCATTTTAGCACCACAGTGATTTAACACCTATGTCACTAAAAGGCATCAAATTGGGGTCTATTATCCAAAGACCCTATTGCCTTAGTTTGGGGAAGTAAGGATAGACCTTGTTTTATATATGTCACAGTAGAATCCCCAATACTGCAGATGGATTTTGTTCTCTACCCAGGTAAATTTAATGGACATGTTTTGGGCTGAAATATGGTTGGCGGTGAAAGGGTTAATCCGTGAGTGAATGTCGTGGAGTTTTAGCAATCCGTGAGTGAATGTCGTGGAGTTTTAGCAATGCGTGAGTTTCCACGTGCTCCGTCCTCTTGACCTCCTTTCTCTTTCCGAGTTCAGCTAATTCCACACGCTCTTCTGCTATACCTAACACGTTCCTTTCCTGTTGTTTTGTGTACCAGTACACGCAGTCGTTGTCTGAGGAGGATTGTCAGGAATATTCTAGTACCGAGTTATATGATTAGAAAATCAACACAATCTTGTCTTGATCGGCAAAAGCAGCACTTTTATTTTTATTTTTATGAACTCTCTGTTTCTTTGTTTACGTCTTTGGAGTGCATGATCAGTCAAGGTCGCTACTCACATAAAATGTGCACCTTATACTAATATGTTTACAAATAGTCTGGATGCATTACCAACATTTTTAGAAGCTATGACTAATAATTCTTTATTAGGAAAATGTATGCCGCATCAACCTTGACCG
>CM065698.1:12758080-12760580 GCA_017654935.2 Phymorhynchus buccinoides | reverse complement strand
CCCCCCCCCCGTGGGGATACTGGGGTGGGGGGGGGGGTCTTTTGTATAAATAGTTCCCCCACCTTTTGGAAGTTTTGTGCTTGTAACTTCCTCTAATATGTCACTCTCTTTGACTCTGCCTTTTCCCTTTTGATTACTGTCATCTACTATCTTTCTGCCTTACCGGTCCATTCTCCTGCCTTTTTTTCACGAAACAACTTTCAAAAACATTCCCTCCAGCCGAAGTCGGACTTGCTGGGCCTAACTATTTCTTACTTAGGCGCATTATAACGGCAGCATGACGCATCTGCATAATAATATCTGACGCATCTGCGCTCATAATTGACAGGAAACTGTCTGAGCGATCGACGAAGAAGAAGTTAGAAGAAAATGACGGGTTTTCCATTGCTACGTCCTTAGTAACCCGAGACATTTCGGGATGTGTTCAAGAAGTTCAGACAGTGTGCGTTTGTTAAACGAAGAATGCCCCACATACCACACACAATAATGTTAAAAAAAAAAAAAAAAAAAAAAAAATATATATATAAGCTATCCACAAAAAGTTAAGGATCACTTGCAAACTAATTCATAACTTTCCAAATAAGAAAGCCAATGCGTTGAATTTTGGCCAACATTTAATTCAATGCTTTGGTGATAACGATACACAATTGCCTTCAATTTCGAGCAATCGTTTGGTCTGTACATTTGATCAAAGTGGGTACGTATCGAAATTTGATTTCCCAAAGTCATTGAAATCACAAGACAGGGCATTCTGATGCTCCCAAAAGTTCAGTAATGCGTGTATCCGCCATGGCTGTTCTGGCACTCGACGCAGCGAGTCCTCATGGAGTTGACCAGGGTGGTGAAGATCCTCTGTGGAAGCGCCTGCCACTCAGCCTGCAGCATCTGGTAGAGGTGCTGGGCATCCCTGGGAGGGGGGTGGTTGCTCCTCACTTTGCGATCCAGCTCATCCCAGAGGTTCTCAATCGGGTTGAGATCGGGACTGCATGCTGGCCACTCCATTCTGTTGACTCCAGACTGCTGCAGGAAGTCGTTGACCACCCTTGCCCTGTGGGGGCGAGCGTTGTCATCCTGGTAGACAGCCGGCGGTCCCATCTGCTGCAGTGTAGGCACAGCCAGCGGTCGAAGGATCTCATCCCGGTATCGGAGGCCAGTCAGGTTACCCTGTACATGATACAAGGGTGTTCTGTGGTGAAGGCTGAAGGCCCCCCAGACCATTACAGAACCTCCACCAAAGGCCACCTTTTCTTGGACAGTGGCGTCAATAAAGCGTTCCCCTGGGCGCCTCCAGACCCTCAGTCGGCCGTCGTTGTGGTTCAGGGTGAAGCGTGATTCATCACTGAACAGGACCTGGGACCATTGCTGACGTGTCCACCTCACGTGACGTCTGCAGAAGGCGCGGCGTGCTGCCCTATGGGCTGGAGTTAAGCGTGGCCGTACAGCTGGGCGACGAGAACGGAGGTTAAACCCATGAAGGCGGTTCCGTATGGTCTGCTGGCTGATGTTGATGTTAGTAGCCACCCTCAGCTGCCTTCGAATGATGCTGGAAGAGGCTGTTCTTGTCTGCAGGGCTTGTCGTTCAATGAGACGATCTTCACGTGGAGTTGTCTTCTTCGGTCGACCAGATCTGCGTCTTTCATGGACCCTCCCAGTGGCTGTGAAGCGTTGAATCAGTCTGACAATGACCGAGATGGACACCTGAAGTCGCCTGGCCACTTCTCGCTTGGGAACACCATCTTGGAACCATGCAACAGCTCGTCCCCTATCCAACTCGCTCAATTTTCGTCGTGGAGGCATTGTCAAATCAGGCCTAATACTGGTGGTATGTCTTCTTATAAAGCCAAGCAAGAGACAGCATCTCACACATAAACAGCAGTGCTTGCACGTGCATAATGGTTTTTCCATCTGGCTTGTGCAATGTGTTCATGCAGAACGATCCAAAACAAGGTCCTTTTTCGCAAGTTTCCGCTTTTTCTTTTGCTGCCAAGCTCAGTAATAGAGAATCACGTGCAATGTTTCCACTAACACAACATCGCCCACTTACAGCTGAACAAGAATTCATAACAATTTGGCTTGACTGAGAAATAAATAACAGGAGCGAACGGAGTTTATTGCGCACCTGTTTTCTCATAGTGATCCTTAACTTTTTGTGAGTAGTGTATAAAGGAAAAAAAATCGAAGATACAAATGAGTAGATAATCAACTAATTTAATGAGATTGGCAATTGTCAGCTAGACTCAACACACCATAAAATACAAAATTATGAAAATGCCGGAAATGGAGCAACTAACGTGTCAACGTCTGTTTTTCGTGTGTGCGGCGTACGAGCATGTGTTTTTGTTTTGTTTCGTTGTGCGTGTGTGTGTGTGCCTTATTCGGAAACAATAAACAACAATGCAGGTATACATAAGCTTACATATATATTAAGGCAACGCTTAATAGACACTCTGAAGAAATAATTATATTGGCCTAAATTCAATAAATGTTCAAGTTGAGTAAA
>CM065698.1:12743080-12753080 GCA_017654935.2 Phymorhynchus buccinoides | reverse complement strand
ATATTTGCACGCTACAGAGCCTACGTAGTACGTACCCACGAACACGAATCTTGGCATTTTGACAGCGTTACTCTGCCAACAGAAGAAGAAATAAACAAAGAATGAATGTACTGTATACACACACTTTTCGTGGAGTTTTAAACATATCCGTGCATTTTGTGTTCAACAGATCACAACAGACGATATTCAGCAGACTAAAGAGCTAAGAAAAGAATTTGAAGCAGACGACTTCGTTTCACTAAAATGCTTGAGAGTTTCTTCCTCCCAGTTGGAAGAGCGACCAGCGCAGGTATCTTTTGTTATGCGCACTGCTTTATTGTAGTGCGTGAGATCGCTCCGAATAAGCCTGTTATTATGGGTATGAGTAATATTATTTTGCGTCGAGTTTTTTGTACGTAGAGCAGAATGGTTTAGAAGAAGGGGACAGATTGCAACAGGGCCTACGTGTTGAGTAAGTATACCTTGCACAAATCAACGTCGCGGGCTTGGAAATGGCCGTTGTTTAATCGATAGGGATATCGATTTTTTGGATACGAGTCTCTCCCTGTGGGGATACTGGAGGGGGGGGGATGTCTTTCGTAAAAATATTTCCCCCACTTTTTGGAAGTTCTGTGTTTGCAACGTCGTCTAATTTGTCACTCTCTTTGACTGCGGTTTCCCTTTGCTTTCTATGACCCATCTCTCTGATTTATTGGCCCCTTTCTCCTGCCTTGTTTCTTCTTAAACAACATCTTCCAAATGATTTGTCTCCTTTGAGCTCTTCCGAAATCAGAATGTAGGGGAAGACGGGGTAAAAAGCGCATGGGCGGGTAAGAAGCCCACCCTAATTATCTCATGAAATAAAGAAAATGTCAGTCAAATTTGCCCATGAGACGAATGCTAGACATTAAGGCTCGTCTCATGGGCAAAATGAGACTGAAATTTGCTTCATTTCATGAGATAATTGGGGTGGGCTTCTTACCCGCCCATGCGCGTTTTACCCCGTCTTCCCCTATCGGCTGTGACGCAGCGGGGAGAGAAGTGAAAACTGAAAACCGGACACATGCGTACCACAGCACAGCGTAGAAAGTATTAGTATTATTAGGTATTAGGTACTTCATAGCCACAGAGGCGTCTCTGTGAAATTCAGGTTGCTCCTACCTGGAGAGCGCGTCACAGCCAGAGGCAACCCATTTTATTTTATTTTTGCATGTGATTTTGGTGTGACTGATTAGGAAGGAAAGGGTGGGTGTGTGTGTTAAATTTTGACCAAATCACAACTTTTTTGTTGCCACTGGGTTTAACGTGTGCTAAGTGCATGGGCACATGGGACCTCGGTTTATCGTCTCATCCGAAAGACTCCACGTTCAGACCGTAAGGCCTAGTGCAAAATGAGAGGAAAAATCCCCTGTACCCAGGCTCGAACTCGGGTTTTACTTGACACGAGGCGAACGCGTTACTTCTGTGCCACTGTACACTGTAGTGAGTGTGAATCAGTCAGTCAAACCATTTACAAGCATACAAAGATACACACATATTTCAACTTGCAGTCAATCGTGCCTAAAAAACTAAGTCAATCGTGACAAGACTTAAAATCTGTTACTTTCAGAAATAAATTCATGAACAGTTTCAAATAATTTTATCAAAGTTTTCGAATTGATGTGTAAAGCAGGGGTGCCCTTCAAAGGTGCTTCATTTATACAATATTCTGATTTCTATTCTTTCATTCCATTAGGGGCAGAATTTACCAGTTTCTTATTATCGGAAAGAGCAACAAAAAGCAACAACACATGGAACAAAATGGAGGGAGGGGAAGACAACAACAAGCAACAACACATGGCCTTACCCATTATGGCCACATGGCCTGGGGAACGCGAGAACAAGAAGAATCCTTGGCAAGGCATTTAGTAGGGGAAGACGGGGTAAAAATCGCATGGGCGGGTAAGAAGCCCACCCCAATTATCTCATGAAATGAAGCAAAATTTCAGTCTCATTTTGCCCATGAGACGAGCGTTAATGTCTAGCATTCGTCTCATGGGCACATTTGACTGAAATTTGCTTTATTTCATGAGATAATTGGGGTGGGCTTCTTACCCGCCTATGCGCTTTTTACCCCGTCTTCCCCTATGCATAAATTCTAGCCCAGCCTGCCGGAATAGCATCTGCCCGACTGCTTTTTGGCACCCAAGGTCGGAGAACTGACTGGCATAGCCTACATGTGGTGCGTAACAGTTTAGATACAGGACTAGAAATCCCCACCCTTGTCTGTTTTGTTGATCTAGATGGTGGCAGTGATATTGATAATAATGTTGATGACAAGGATAATAATCGTATACTTATTCAGTTATTATTAAACACTAGACACACACGCACGTGAGCGCGCGCATCGCATGATGACGCACGAAAGCGCACACACAAACGCATTGAAGCACACACGCACACACGCGCGCGCACGCACGCGCACACGCACACGCACACGCACACACACACACACACGCACACAACAAAACACACACACACACACATGCGCGCTCGCACATATACATATATGTCGTGCCAAATCTGCGTAATTGGATAAGCTTGAACAGCTTGTTCTGGATCTGAATAGAAAGTGTGCCAAGAATACTAAGCTATCCACAAAAAGTTAAGGATCACTTGCAAACTAATTCATAACTTTCCAAATAAGAAAGCCAATGCGTTGAATTTTGGCCAACATTTAATTCAATGCTTTAGTGATAACGATACACAATTGCCTTCAATTTCGAGCAATCGTTTGGTCTGTACATTTGATCAAAGTGGGTACGTATCGAAATTTGATTTCCCAAAAAGTCATTGAAATCACAAGACAGGGCATTCTGATGCTCCCAAAAGTTCAGTAATGCGTGTATCCGCCATGGCCGTTCTGGCACTCGACGCAGCGAGTCCAAAAGGAGTTGACCAGGGTGGTGAAGATCCTCTGTGGAAGCGCCTGCCACTCAGCCTGCAGCATCTGGTCGAGGTGCTGGGCATCCCTGGGAGGGGGGTGGTTGCTCCTCACTTTGCGATCCAGCTCATCCCAGAGGTTCTCAATCGGGTTGAGATCGGGACTGCATGCTGGCCACTCCATTCTGTTGACTCCAGACTGCTGCAGGAAGTCGTTGACCACCCTTGCCCTGTGGGGGCGAGCGTTGTCATCCTGGTAGACAGCCGGCGGTCCCATCTGCTGCAGTGTAGGCACAGCCAGCGGTCGAAGGATCTCATCCCGGTATCGGAGGCCAGTCAGGTTACCCTGTACATGATACAAGGGTGTTCTGTGGTGAAGGCTGAAGGCCCCCCAGACCATTACAGAACCTCCACCAAAGGCCACCTTTTCTTGGACAGTGGCGTCAATAAAGCGTTCCCCTGGGCGCCTCCAGACCCTCAGTCGGCCGTCGTTGTGGTTCAGGGTGAAGCGTGATTCATCACTGAACAGGACCTGGGACCATTGCTGACGTGTCCACCTCACGTGACGTCTGCAGAAGGCGCGGCGTGCTGCCCTATGGGCTGGAGTTAAGCGTGGCCGTACAGCTGGGCGACGAGAACGGAGGTTAAACCCATGAAGGCGGTTCCGTATGGTCTGCTGGCTGATGTTGATGTTAGTAGCCACCCTCAGCTGCCTTCGAATGATGCTGGAAGAGGCTGTTCTTGTCTGCAGGGCTTGTCGTTCAATGAGACGATCTTCACGTGGAGTTGTCTTCTTCGGTCGACCAGATCTGCGTCTTTCATGGACCCTCCCAGTGGCTGTGAAGCGTTGAATCAGTCTGACAATGACCGAGATGGACACCTGAAGTCGCCTGGCCACTTCTCGCTTGGGAACACCATCTTGGAACCATGCAACAGCTCGTCCCCTATCCAACTCGCTCAATTTTCGTCGTGGAGGCATTGTCAAATCAGGCCTAATACTGGTGGTATGTCTTCTTATAAAGCCAAGCAAGAGACAGCATCTCACACATAAACAGCAGTGCTTGCACGTGCATAATGGTTTTTCCATCTGGCTTGTGCAATGTGTTCATGCAGAACGATCCAAAACAAGGTCCTTTTTCGCAAGTTTCCGCTTTTTCTTTTGCTGCCAAGCTCAGTAATAGAGAATCACGTGCAATGTTTCCACTAACACAACATCGCCCACTTACAGCTGAACAAGAATTCATAACAATTTGGCTTGACTGAGAAAAAAATAACAGGAGCGAACGGAGTTTATTGCGCACCTGTTTTCTCATAGTGATCCTTAACTTTTTGTGAGTAGTGTATTACAGCGTTCTTGTCCATGCTCACTTGCACGATCTATTCTTGAAAAACTGAGACAAGGGAGAAAACTGCATGTGTAGAACATCTTCTCTGGCTCGGATAAACAGTGATGTCCCCTTATTAGCTGCTGTGGCAGGACCGTAGGATCATGGGATGTCGATGGACCTCAGTCAATTAGTTTTCAATTGGGTGAGTGAGAAGTGGGTGGGTTGGTGGGGGGGGGGGGGGGGTGAACAGGAGGGCGAAGGAGGGCGGGGGTGGTTGCACTGAAAGGTAAGGATTTGCTTCTGGAAACTATATTATTTTCATCTGCTTGCATTTACTTCGTCACAACTACTTGTGCTTTTTGTTTCGTTTTCTTTTCGTGGTACGTGCTTACTGTCGCATGAAAAAAGGTAGCTCGTAAAAATAAAAAGCTCGCTACTATGAGAGTGTATTTGCGACAACCACAAATTTCACTTTTTCTGTACTTTAACCATTTTACCTAACCCTAACCCTAACCCTAACCCTAACCCAATCCCTAACCCTAGAAAAAAAAAAAACGTGAAATTTGTGGTTCATGCTCAATGAAATTCTGTCGCAAATATACACTGTCATAGGTAGCGAGCTTTTTAATTTTACGAGCTACCTATTTTCATGCGACACTTACCACTTCTGTGTCAACAATTACTTTGATGGTTTTACGACAAATAGAGTTTGAGTTTGAGTTTTTATATCCCGCTTTGCGGCAGATGGCCAAACCAAGACGGGGGTGTGCCATTGCCGAGCAGGAAGGATGCAAAGAAGATCTGGCTCAGTGGAAACTGGCGTGTCTATAAATATTGCAATGCGGCTGTTGTTTATTCTTTGCGAGAAGACAGCCCAGTCTTCAAGGATAACGTCCATAAGGATCTGCGATCAATTGGACGATAAACTCACCCTCTTCGTCCTTTATACTTTACTAGGCGACTTTAATTGGTGCCGGAAAATGACTCTTGGTGAAGGGGAGTTAATTACAGAGAGAGTTACCTTTCTTTATTTTACTAATATCCTCTATCCTTGCCTCTACTATTTGTATCTTTGGTTCTGAACCCAACTTCTATCGAAGCATACCAGTTTTGCTCTGTGTTGTGTGTTGTTTAATTGTAACATAATTCAAGACAAAATTGTCCCTAATATAAGGGCGTTCCGCCATGAGGACGTAAAACCTCCACTCAGCAACGACTAGAAGGCTACGCCATTCTTGAATTAATGTTCATTTGTTTGCGCTGGGTCATTCTTTTTTTTTTATAGCGATGATACCTGGGGTCTGTCTCAATGTGGCTGTTGTTTATACTTTGCTAGGCGAATTGGTGCCGAAAATAATTTTGGTGAAGGGGGTTAATTACAGAGAGTTACCTTTATTTGCTTTACCATTATCCTCCCTGCTTTCCTCGCTATTTCTATCTTTATAAAATTATACAGAACAAAAAGCTCCAGAAAAGTAATACTAATGCCCACGCGTCCAAGTGCAGACGTACGATTGTGCAACTGTGACTTCTGTGAGGGAAGAAATCCTCCTCCTCTTCCTCCTCCTCCTAATCCTCCTCCTCCTACTCCTCCTCCTCCAATACATACTACTACTACTACTATATCTACTAATGATTACTACGACTACTACACCATCCTCTATCTATCTCTATCTCTCTCTCTCTATCTCTACCTCTCCGTCTCTCTTCTCTCCTCTTCTCTCTCTCTCTTCTCAAATGTTTCTTGTTTGCATAAATTGTTGCTGTTTGACTTCGTTATCGATAATTGAATGACTTGCGAGTGCAGTCAATAATTATGATGATCCATATCCCTTTTGTTTGTTATATTCTTATAAATATACTTATTTTCCCCGCTTGCTTTGATTATAGTTAATTTCAAATCACGTTTCCCCTTGCCATGAAGATTGTTTTGTCAAAGGCAATTAAAACATTGTCAAGTGTCAAGTCTGTCTATCTCTCTAATCTCGCGCTCTCTCTGTTATACCTCTCCTCCTCTCTCTCTCTCTCGCTACTCTCCTTCCTCTCTCTCCTCTCATCTCTTCTCTCTCTCTCTTTCTCTTCTCTCTCTCTCTCCTTTTTTTTTCTTTTCTCTCTCACTCTCTCTTCTTCCTCTCTATTCTCTCTCTCTCTCTCTCATCTCTCTCTCTCTCTCTCTCTCTTCTCTTCTCTCTCTCTCTCTCTCTCCATCTCTCCGTCCTCTCTCTTCTATCTCTCTCTCTCTCTCTCCTCTCTATCTCACTCTATCTCCTTTCTCTCTCTCTCCTCTCCATCTCTCTCTCTCAATGTAGTTTTGTACTATTCAGGTTTGAATTTGACCGTATTGGTTTTTTGCCTTTTTAAATGTCTACTTACTACTATGGCACTGGCGTAGAAAACGGGGGGGAGGGGGGGTGGCAGCTGCACCCTCCTCCCCCCCCCTCCCCCCCTGGCTTCGAGGAGGGGAGGGCAGGACGTATCATCTCTGCCCCCCCCCCTCCCACCCACCCCCAAATTTTCCAGAACGGCAACAAAACAAAAAAAAGAGAAAAAAAACAAAAGGACACCATGGACACGAAATAGTTAATAGTCTCAGCCAATTCACTACACATTGCTGTCATGGACTTGGTACTGCATCAAAGATGGATTGGAGGGGGGCTACAGGGGTTCCACCCCCTCAGAAAAAAAAAAGAAAGTGGAAAGAAAAAGAGGGAAGAAAAATTGTAGTTCCATGCTACAGTTATACTCTCACGAAAAGCCTTGATTTCATCTTTTACATTCAAATCATCACCAGCTTCTGGTAGACAAATCCCCCCTGACTCCTCACCCCACCCCAAATGACCACTTGGAGTTACCCCCTCCCCTCTTCCATGAATGGCTGATCCGCCCAAACCATGGTTGGATTATTATGCTTTTTTGTTGTCGCCTTTCAATACACATCATGCTTTATTCCACATTCATAGATTTTTTTTTTGTATATGATTGATTATGATATGTTTTTAAAAATACCAATAATAAAGTATTTTGTCGGATTTACTAAGTCATGTAGTTTAACCTATCCATCCATTCATCTTGTCTGTTCCCCCAGTTTGTTGGTAATCCTGCCCCCCCTGGCTTGAAAACGTTCCACGCTACTGTATGGTTTTTGTTTTTTTCAAGAGGCTTGGATGTAAAAAATCATGTAATTGCTTAATTTCCTATTATCCTGTATACATAAAAGTAAGTCAATTCATTCTTTTCAATTCTCTCTCTCTCTCGTCTCTCCCGTCTCTCCTACATCTTCTCCTCCAGACATCCTCGCTCCGTTGACTCCTCCTCTCATCTCGTCTCTCTCTCTCTCTCCTCAGCTCTCTCTCTCTCTCTCTCTTTCTCTCTCTATAATATAATAGTATGTTATAAGTTTTCTTTGTATAAGTCTGTTTTCTGTCTCACGGACAGATTGTACGAATAGCCCTGGCCTAATATCTCAATCCTTGCGTATAAAGTTTTCAAGTGTCCCAAGTGTCAAGTGTCAAGTGTCTCTCTCTCCTCACTCCACTCTCCCGCTCTCGTCCCTCTCTCTCTCTCTCTCTCATCTCTCTTCTCTCTCTCCTCTCTCGTCTCTAATACACACAAACAACACACGCATGCACACGCTGTCTCTATCTCTCACTCACGACACCCACCGAAAGGAAAGACAACTCCTCTATTTGTGTCGTCATTTACAATACTAAATAATGAAAGTTGTTTCCCTTGCAACGTGTATAGCGGTTGAGCGCTACCTTTTTTACCTTCCTTTTTTGTTGTTTGTGGCACAAGCCACAAACCTATAACTCGCTTTGTCTGTCGGTTCTGTCGGTCGTCCAAAATTGTCGCACGCCACAACGATTGCGAATCGCGCCGTGTTTTTTCTCCAGCTCTCTCTCCGCTCTCTCTCTCTCTTATCTCTCTCTCTCTCTCTCTCTCTCTCTCTCTCTCTCCTCTCTCTCTCTCTCTCCTCTATTTTTTATGCTGCTGACAGACATATGATCACAAACAACGCGCGCAAGAACACACACACACCACACACGTCCCACACACACACACACACACACAACACACACACACAATCACACACTCACACACGCACAGCCACACACGCACCCGCCACACACACACCACGCACGCACGCACGCACACACACCACACACACACACACACGCGCGCGCGCGCGCGCGCGCGCCACGCACCGCGTGCATACGGGTGGGTTTTTGAGTTTGCTTTCAAAGCAGAGAGGGTCGGGGGTCGCTGACGAGGGAAAGAGGACACCGAGTGCAAGCACATGCACAAAAGTATACACCGCGCCGACCACAACCACACACACACAAACACACACACACTACACGCACGAGCGTGCGTGCGCGCGCACATGGATCACGACACACCCACTCGAATTGAGGCACGAAAGGCATGCCCCGCGTCTCACTTGCCTATGCATCGACTGTCTGTGTGTGTGTGTGTGTTTGTGTGTGTGGTGTGTGGGTGTGTGTTGTTTGTGTGTGTGTTATGTGTGTGTGGTGTTGTGTGACTCGGCGCGCGTGTAGGTGTGCATGTTCTTGCGCGCGTTTGTCCTCTTCCCCTCCGTCAGGCGACCGACCCTCTCTGCTTTGGAAAGAGCAAACCTCAAAACCCACCTGTTCCCCAGGGCGGGGGGGGGGGGGGGGGGGGTCATTCCGCTCTTTTCTCTTCTCACTGCCATTAGGTCTGTTTCTGCTGTATTCCATTAATTGTATCATCCCTGGTGGTTCCCGCTTTGTATTGCGTTTTTGTTTGAATGCTAACGTGTGTGTGCGTGCGCTTGAATTTGATTTCTTCAAGATCAGCGCCGAATAATCCGTATGTTGTTGTTGTTTGTTGTTGTTGTTGTGTGTGTCCTGCCGCACCGCGCACGCGTTCTGTTTGTGTGTATGTGCATGCATGTTTGCATACATATGTGTGTGTGCGTGCGATGCGTGCGTAGTTTCCAATGAGAAAGTAACACTACTATTAAACTTGCTAGTAAAGTATTGTAGCCCGAAGAAAAGGTTTCTTTCGCTTTAAAAATGTTTTTTTTTTACGTTCGTTTACAGTCGGCTTTAAGCGTATTATATTATGATAATTACGTATGTTTTGCGTCTTACTCAAGATTACCTAATGTAACATGTAACTGTATTTGGATATCAAAATGTTAACAAACAGCGCGAAATCGCAATATTTGTGCACTCGTCTATTTTTACCACTCCATCATGAGTAACCTCCCTGGCTTTTCAATTATTTTAATCTGTAAACCAGAATGTTATCTCTGCACCCTTTCGTGCTTTTATTCTTTGGAAAACTTTTACAACTATGTATCCTAACTTATACTCATCAAACAGAGCACCGCATACTCGGCGTGTCTGTTGTAGTGTCCTGTATTACGTATTTTATTATTTTGTACGCTTTTAAAATACATCATTTAAAGAGCGTCCTCAAGTTGAGCGTGCTCCGAGTTGACGTGCGACAATTTTGGACCGACCGACCGACAGACCGAACAGACACCCGACCAAAGTGAGTTTGGTTTGTGGCTTGAGCCCAACAAAAACACAAAAACTCTTTCGGTTCGTAGTGATATTGCTACGTATCGAAAGAAACTACCTTGTTACGGCCCATAGAGAACAATAATTAGAATGATGACTGTGCCAATCTGTCTTTTGAATTCCCGACAGCCTAACCCTACCCTATCCTAACACCTATCCTGAACCTTTTTCGTACCTAACCCTATTCGTTACACTAAGTTT
>CM065698.1:12732364-12742580 GCA_017654935.2 Phymorhynchus buccinoides | reverse complement strand
CTCTTTTAACAATCTCAAGGCCCCGCTTTATCTTTCAAATCGTGCCGCCCCCGGAGGCACCAGCCGTCCCCTTTAGCGTTCTCCCTCTCCACGAAGCTACCCCTTACTCTTGTTCCACTCCCGCGTCCACCCAGCCGAGAAAGCGCGCCGCAACTCTCCACCCCCCTCATATACCTTCCCCGGCGCGCATCAACGTACCTCCACTACACCTGTCCGCCAAGCTCCCCCTCCCGTCCATCCCCCTAATTTCCCGAATCTCACTCAAAACTCATCTCTTTGTGTTTTTTCCCTTCTCTTTCAATGATGGAAGAGCATTTTGTATCTGTTGCCGTTTCCAGTGTTATGAGGCATTTAAGTTGGCAGGGTGAGATCAGCCATTGAGAAAACACAGCTAAAAGTATTAGCCTAGATGTTGACATGCATTGACTACTCGTTTTAAAAGCACGTTTAAGAGCATTTAGATACCATTGAGATGCCCTTTATAGAATGGAAAGAGAGAAGTTAGAGGAACACAAAAAACCCATACTCAAAATTGATAAAAAAAAATTGACTTTGCAAAGCCTGTTGAGAGAAACTAGCTAGCGACTTATGCCCTTCTTGGCCGGGTCACATTGGGTGTCGCGCATATTATTCGTTTGTTTTTACTTGAGTGTGTTGTTTGCGCACGAAAGTGGGACACAGAACACATAACAAATGAACCTTCAAGGTTATCGACGCGGCCAACTCATAATAACGAGAACAATCAGGACCGAGGGCCACGTGATAAGAAAAATACCTCATGACAAGTGGGTCAGCGGAGTATCCGACGTGGGTATACCCTTGTACCGCAGCAATTTTTTTCAGCCCAAAAAAAAACATAAAAAAATACTATTAAAATCTAAACCTGGGTAGAGAAATTAAAAATCTGGCAATACTGCTAATTCCACTGTGACATGTATGACATTAAGGCCTATACTTACCTCCCAAAATTACCCCCTCAAAATAGGGTCTTCAGATAACAGGCCTGATTTGATGCTTTTGGGTGAAATGGGTGTTTAACCATTGTGGTGCTGAAATGCGACATGGGCGGTGAAAGGGTTAAAGCTCAATGCTATTGAACATGTGCAGTCAAAGCTCCCTCTCCACTCTCACCGAGCCCGCCTCCCCAACTAGTCCACACTTGTTGTTGTTTTTAGGGTCTACTCTTCTCTCCCCCCGTCCTCGATTTGTCTGTATGCATTTAGTGTATCAGACCGGCAATTATAGCCCATCTGTGTGTGTGTGTGTGTGTGTGTGTGTCGTGCGTGCGTGTGCGTTGTGTGGAGTGTGCGCGTTAGCGTGTCAAGTTCAACGTCAAGTCCAAATGATCTTTTGAGGTATAAAGGAGGAGCTTGACAGCTTTTGTTTCATTCCTGTCCTCAGAATGAAAAGTAATACGAAAGCACCGAAAAAATAAACTCAACATGCAAAACAAAAACATTCCAAACTACTAAAATAGCTACTAAATATAACGCATGAATAACTCATGAGAGTGTGTGCGAGAGAGAGAGAGAGCAGATGAGAGAGACAGGCAGACGAGAGATCGACGACCGAGAGAGAGTATGATGGAGAGAGAGAAGAGAGAGAGTGGAGAGAGAGAGTAAATGAATAGGAGATTGAAGTGAAATTGTTCCTACCTCGGGAAAGTCTGTGTGGTGGGGGTGTGTGTGTGTAGGCGGCGTCGTGCGTTTGCGTGCGTGACCACACAGGCGTGTGTCCCAGGTTTAATGGCACAAAGAGGAAGACTTCCAAAAGTCAATGCCACATTTTTTTTATTTCGTCAAAAATCTACGCGCCTGCAGCAGAAATGAAAATAATCCTATTCTTTGGGGGTTTCTTTTTAAAAACAAAAGTCATTAAAACGTTTTTTTTGTCATTGGTATTTTGGTACTTTATTAGTTTCTCATTGTTCACACAAACACACAACACCACACAACACACACACACACACACAACACACAGACACACAGAAACACCGACATGCACACAGACATGTACACACACACACACACAAAGCACAGACACACATACACACACACACACACAGACACACACACACACACACAACACACACACACACAACACACATCACACTACACACACACAAGACACACACACACACACACACACACAAGACACACACACACCCAAACACACCACACACACACACATATCACACACACCACACACACACACACACACACACACACATATATATTATAAGAGGCGTGAAGCACCCACACCAGTCACACACAGTCACAGACAAACACACACACCCACACACACACACACACACACACACAACAGACACACACACACAACACACACACACATACACACACACACAACACACACACAATACACACACACACACACACACACACACAGAATTCCGAGGTCACACACAGGGTGCACACATTAATTCCACCACACACGTCAGGGTACATGAATTACATTCTGCTTAACACACACACGACACACACACAACACACATTGGACATTAGTACACACACACACACCCCACACGACCCAACACACCATGCCAACACACTGTGCACACACCAGGACAGCCCCCATTTTTAAAAATACAGGACCCATTATGAACCACATTACACTGCAGGGGTTGTGTTGTTATAATCTCATAATATTGTTAATGTTTCAAACCTCCACCAAGGAGGTTCGTTTGTTTCGTTGCTTTAGACTGTCTGTTAATTCGTTGATGGACAAAATAAGATAAAAACTTCCAACTATTTTTCTTCTTCTTTTTAGATAAAAATCATGAAGCGTATGTACAGCGTGTGTACAAATATTTTACATAAACGTTTTAGTTTTGATTAAGATTAAGATAAAATTATAGAGAGAGAGACAGACAAATGCCATTTCAGGGCTGTCACCACGTTACATCTTCCTTAGTTTATAAAAAAAAAGAACATGGACAACGTTGAACAAAAGTATGAGACATTCTTTTAAATAACAAATATTCTGAATATGAATTGTACATCAGTGCGAATGTAAATGTGTTATGGTTATTAATATAATGCCAGCTATATATTATCGTAATGACAGTAAATAAGCTCTATGTCATATTATGTGATGAACGTGACAATGATTATATACAGCCTGTGTGAATAAACAAAACCCCACACTATCGTCATCTCTCTGTGATCTTTATAAACAGAAATATTAACACACTCTCTCATCTCTAACTCTCTCACTCTCTCTCTCTCTCTCACACTTAATCATACATGGTTAATACAACAAATGTTTCTGAAGCGCCTGAAGCGTCTCCCTCCTTCTCTCTCTCTACTATCAATACCAACTATTCACAATTAGTGCTCGACTCTAGCGCTTGCTTTGTTCTTTACAACAGAAATAATCACAACCCCCCCCTCTCTCTCTATCTCTGCTCTCTCCTCTCTCTCGTCTCTCTCCTCTCTCTCTCTCCCTCGATAGCAACTATTTACAATTAATGCTCTCTCTAGCGCGCACTCTTATGTTCTTTACAACACCACTCAAATCACATCACTCTCTCCTCTCTCTCTCTCTCTCTCTCTACCCTCTCTCTCTCTCTCTCCACTCTCTCTCTCTCTTCTCCTCCGATAGCAAACTATTTACAATTATTGCTCTCTCTAGCGCGCGCTCTTTGTTCTTTACAACAGAAATAATCACAAACCTCTCTCTCTCTCTCTCTCTCTCTCTCTCTCTCTCTCTCTCTCTCTCTCTCTCCTCTCTCTCCTCGATAGCAACACTATTAAAAATTATTGCTCTCTCTAAGCGCGCGCTTCTTATCTTCTTTACAACATAAATAATCACAACTTTCTATCTCTCTATCTCTCTCTCTCTCGAGTCTCTCTCCTCGATAGCAACTATTAAAAAAATTATTGTAAAACTCTCTCTAGCGCGCGCTCTTTGTTCTTTACAACATAAATAATCACCTCTCTCTCTATCTCTAATCTCTCTCTCTCTCTCTCTCTCTCTCTCTCTCTCTCTTATCTCTCATCGATAGCAACTATTTACAATTAATGCTCTCTCTAGCGCGCACTCTTTGTTCTTTACAACATAAATAATCACCTCTCTCTCTCTCTCTCTCTCTCTCTCTCTCTCACTTCTCTCCTCTCGATAGCAACTATTTACAATTATTGCTCTCTCTAGCGCGCGCTCTTTGTTCTTTACAACATAAATAATCACAACTCTCTCTCTCTCTCTCTCTCTCTCTCTCCTCTCTCTCCTCTCCTCTCTCTCTCTCTCTCTCTCTCTCTCCTCGATAGCAACTATTTACAATTATTGCTCTCTCCAGCGCGCGCTCTTTGTTCTTTACAACATAAATAATCACAACCTCTCTCTCTCTCTCTCTCTCTCTCTCTCTCTCTCTCTCTCTCCCTCTCTCCTCGATAGCAACTATTTACAATTATTGCTCTCTCTAGCGCGCGCTCTTTGTTCTTTACAACAGAAATAATCACAACCTCTCTCTCTCTCTCTCCCTCTCTCTCTCTCTCTCTCTTAATTAAAAAGATTTCCAATCAACCAATCTAGATATACTAACAATATTGTTATTCCAAAACCTAGAACTGATCTTTTCAAAACAAGCTTAACATACTCAGGTGGTACTCTTTGGAATTCCTTAACAACTAATCTTAAGCAGAAAAGCAGCATTACTTCCTTCAAAAACGCGTATCAAAATATTCTATTTCAGAGATTAAAAGAAAACATGTGAATGATGATATTTATGATTGCTGATTTTGTTATAAAATGTGATAACATATATGTGTTTGATACTTTTGTATGATATAACTTGATTTGTTTATTACTATCTTACTATTACTGATAATGATGAGGAGTGTTATCCTTTGCTGTTTTTATGTTTGCATGATGTGACTTTTTTTTTTCTTTTTTTCCTGTACTTTAAATTCCAAAATGTCCCCATCCTTATCCCCCTCTGTGCCTCTTCCCCCCATCCTCCCTCCCTTTTATTCTCATTTCTGCATGTACATATATTATTTAGGGCTGGGTGGAAAAAAAGCATGTAACTTGCTTATCTCATGTTCCCTGGTTAAATAAAATTTCGTTTTCGTTTTCGTTTTCGTTTTCTCTCTCTCTCTCTCTCTCTCTCTCTCCTCGATAGCAACTATTTAAAATTATTGCTCTCTCTAGCACGCGCTCTTTGTTCTTTACAACATAAATAATCAAAACCTCTCTCTCTCTCTCTCTCTCTCTCCCTCTCCCTCTCTCGTATTTAAACTAACCCTAACCCTAATTCGAGAATACTCGTGTAGACCGCAATACACGCGAATCAAATAAAAAATGTTCGATACAAAAATAATAATAAGATATTTGATCAAATTCGTGTATTACAAATAATAGTGAAAATAACTAGTAGAATTTCATTCAGATTTATGTAGACAGTAGAATTTCACGGCCATCATGCTTCGCAAACTGTCAAATTCGGATCGTAGTGAATCGAATCGTGTACAGTGTAGCCGGCCCTTCAGTCGGCTTTATTCCGCCATCTTAGTCACCGCCTCAGATCCTAGTGGATTCTGTACTACCCGGAACACCCACAGAGTCTGCTCCTGCTGCTGATCCTGACGCTGCTCCTAGCTGGCTATTCACCCGGGAAGCCAGAACACCAGCCGGAGGAGAACTCATCATCACCAAACTCGAAACGGCTGGCCTCTTCTCCCGATAATCTCCGACCGTCACCACGGCTTCTTCTTCTTCTTCTTCCAAACCTCCAGCATCCTTCTTCCCACCTTCAGTAGTCGTCGTCTTCTTCGTATTAGATTTGCTGTAGAGCGATTCCCTGGCCGTGGCAATCTTCCGCTGGAGCTGCTCGACATTGACGTCGCCCTGGCGGTCCGAGACGGGCACGTGCACGCCCACGAGCCGCGCCTGGCGCAGCATCTGCATGTAGCCTTTGCGCAGCACCCGGATGTCCGGGTTGTGCAGCAGCGTGTAGGTCACGTGCCAGTTGAAGCGCGCGGCCACGCGCCGACGATGTTGCTGCTTCTCCTCCGCTGCTGTGTCGTTGTCCGTGGAGGTGGCGAACTTGTCTGGTTGTTGTTGTTGTGGTGGCGGTGGTGGCTCATTTCTGTCGTTGGTGGGGATGTGGATTTTGAAGCTATCACTGTTGTTGTCGTTGTAGCTACTGTTGCCTAAAAAACAAAACAACAAACGTTTTCTGCATATGAGGTACCCCCCTGTGGGGATACCGGGGGGGGGGGGGGGGGGCTTTTGTATAAATAGTCCCCCCACCTTCTGGAAGTTCTGTGCTTGTTACTTCCTCTAATTTGTCACTCTCACCTCTTTGACTCTGCCTTTCCCCTTTGCTTACTGTCATCTACTATCCTTCTGCCTTACCCGGGTCCATTCTCCTGCCTTTTTTTTCTTCTTCACGAAACGCTTTCAAAAAGATTTTCCTCCAGCCGAAGTCGGACTTGCTGGGCCTAACTATTTCTTAGTCAGGCGCATAACGGCAGCATTATTGACAGGAAACTGTCTGAGCGATCGAAAAAGAAGAAGAAAAAAAGAACAAGCAGAAGATGAACGTAAGGTTACTGGGGTTACTGTTCAGTTTCTGTGGTGTTTGTTGGAGAAGGGAGTGCAGGTAGAAGTGGGGCACAGAGGTACACGCGTTCGCCTCGTATGCAATAAACCCGAGTTCGAACCTGGGTACAGTGGTTTTTTTCTCTCTCACTCTGCACTAGGTCTTACGGTCTGAACGTGGAGTCTTTCGGGTGAGACGATAAACCGAGGTACTGTTTGCCCATGCACTTAGCACACGTTAAACCCAGGGAAAAGTTGTGATTTGGTCCAAATTTACACCCTCTCCTTCCTTTTTCATCAGTCACACAAACATCGCATGCACACACACAAAAAAAGGTGGTGCGCCTCTGGCTACGACGCGCTTCTCTCTCAGGTGGGAGCAACCCGAATTTCACAGAGACGCCTCTGTGTCTATAAAGTACCAAATACCAAATATAAATTTACATTGATAAGTACGTTTCAGAAAAAAATATTTTCAATAACTTCGCCCGTTTTATAATTGTGGACCTCTAGACTAAGTAGCGTGGGTGTGCGTGAGCATGTGGGTTTGTATGCGTGCGTGCGTGCCGTGTGTGTATGTTTGCTCGCGCGTTGCTCTTCACTGTTTGCTCGCGCGTTGCTCTTCACTCTCTCTCTCCCCCGCCCTCTCTCTCTCCTCTCATATTCCCATCTTATCTAAAAAAAATTCTTCCTTAAAAGTGGTATTATTCTAAAAAATTGTCATTGTCTCAGAATTGTTTCCCCTTTTTTGTACTCAGTTTAAACCACCAATTCAAGTTCACCATTGCTAATTATTATCCATGTTTGCTTTAAAATTCCCATAAAAAAAAAATCATTTTCAATTATTTCATGTGCCCATTTTTGTCCCATTTTCTTGACTTGGTTGTTTTATGTCAAATTTTCTTTGCTTGATGCATGGTATGAATGTGTGAGTGAGAGGGCCAGGTGCAAAGAAGCTATTGTAGCTTATACTTTTTACCCTCAATAAAACATTCGAATTCGTATTCACTGCGTATAACGTTGTGAGTGAAGGGGTAGGTTGGGGATAAATGACGTTGTCTGTTTAGATCGATAGTGAGGCAGTGTTTAAGTGTGTGTTAGAATACTATGGCCAATTGGGGGGTGGGGTGGGGTGAGAGGGTATATCTCGTGATATTAAAAATGAGAGATTTGGCTTGGAAGATTTTTTTAATAAAATTATTTTAATGCACGCATTTATTTTGTAGTTATTAATTTGCGTTGTTTCTTTTATATGTGTGTGACGTTCCGCGAGAAAACTATCCGGTACTTGAGGACATAACAAATTATTGATTGATTGATTGATCTGACATAAAAAGGTAAGCCTAATAAAGAAAACACACACACACGCACACATGCAGACAGACAGCACGACAAAATTTTGTTCGTTCGTTCTCCCCCCCCCCCTCTCTCTCTCTCTCTCTCCTCTCATATTCCCTCTCATATAACATATATTATAAAACAAAATATAGATATGGTCTGACGAAAAGTGAGCAATTCACTTGAAAGAAAATTTGCCACAAATGATATGATAAGCGTTTGTTGTGTTTAGTCTTCAAAACAACAACATTATATGACACAACATTTTTTGGATTGGACTGAAACATGGATGAGATTGGATTCCGTTCGACTATCCTGCCGGTTGTACTACGCTGTTCTGTAGCTTATCTGTTTGCAAGTGTACAGTGGAACCTCCCTTATAAGACCTCCCATTATAAGACTCCCTCCCATATAAGACCTACTTCTCTGAAACATTGCCCTTCTTTGTAAGTATTAAAATTACCTCCCTTATAAGACCCCTCACTTATAAGACCTCATTTTGGATGATTTTTGAAGGTCCTATAAAGGAGGTTCCACTGTATTAACACACAAAAATGAATACTCACCCAAACCATCAGCTTGTTTACTATCGCCCTTCCTGGTCACCAGCTCTACCTTGTCGAAGGAGGAAGATCCAGCGGTAGCAGGTGCGTCGTTCTTCTTCTTCTCTTCCTCTTTCTCCTCCCTGTCCCGTTTGTCGCTCAACCCCAGCAGCATCAGACGACAGAAGACGTTGAGCACCGGGTGGGTGTGCTCAGCTTCTATGTGCATGTAGCCGATGTAGGCTTTGAAACCTACAACACAACAGTTTTTGAGGGTTTTGGTGGTTGTTTTTCAAAATGGCTTGTACCCACGTGTCGTCATATCCGGCCACAAGGAGCGCCATATTATGGGAGACCGCCATCTTAGTCAGTAACTTTGTTTGAAAAATGCCAGATCGATGCTGCGGATTTGGCTGTTCCAATTCGAAACTTATTTAAACTGTATTTATAACATCTAGGGTTAGGGATAGGGTTAGTATTCCAAAAAGGTTATTAGCTAAAAAGGTTAATAAAATACAACTTTATGTTTGGTAAGAAAGGCAAAAACGGAAAAATTGAATTAACCGAGAAATGCAGTGTGGGGTGGGGGGGGGGGGGGGGGGGGGGGGGGGGTGGGGGGGGGGGGGGGTGGGGGGGTGTTGACCTTTGGGGGGTGGGGTGGTGGGGGGGGGGGGGGGGGGGGGGGGGGGGGGGGGGGGGGGGGGGGGGGGCACATCTTGACCTTTACCGAAAATAGTATGAACAAAATGCTTAATAACATTATTTAAGAAGAAAAAAAGAAGAAACCTGACGCTCACCCGGGTCCATGAACTCGAACCTCCTGGACAGGGTGCTGTTGTCCAGGCGACTGAGGAAGGCGATGCCCAGCAGCGTGGCTTTGAGGATGCGAATCACGCAGGACACCAGACCCAGGAAGATGTTGTAGAAGAACATGAAGTAGGTGAAGTTGAAGTACACGCTCCTGAGCACAGAGACACAGGACCGAATCACAGACTTTTGAAGGGGGGGGGGGGGGGTGCTTGAAACTTTTTTTAGGCCGGGGTCCAGGGGCCGCCTAGGCCCCGGTGGAGTCCAGGGGCAAAGCCCTGGTGGGGGGTCCACGAGTTTTCAACATTTTAAAACTGTTTTGTGGCATCTCCTGTGAGCTCAGAACAGAACTTCTTAAAGAGCGTTGACAGCCGAGGGGTGGGGGTGGGGTGTGGGGGGTGGGGGGTGGGGGGGGGGGGGGTGCTGCAGCACCCAAAGCACACCCCCCCCTAGATCCGGCCCTAAGACAGGTTGTGAAAGTCAATTATAAGTAAAGTAGTTTAAGTACAAGTTCTTTTTTGGAATAAAAGAAAGTATGTTACGCGTGTGCGCGCGTTGCACACACACACACACACACACACACACACACACACAGGCTGTAACCCCCACCCTCCCACACACACACACACACACACGTACACACAACACACACACATACTCGCAAATATGAACACAACGCATGCACAATAAGCACATCCACCGATTAGGTTGTGATAACAAATACAAGAAGTTCGGAGAAGTTAATCATAGTCGTAACTCTACTCAGGTGAAGGGTCCCAAAGGGATATCTTCACTTCTTTCATGAACTGCATCGCAGTCAGACAGACACACAAAGCATATAGACAGACAGACAGGCAGACAGACAGAGAAACACGATTTCTAAGCTGACCTGTTGTCCAGGGCTAAGTATTGGCCACGGTCTTGGAGGAAGACGAACCTGGCCAGTAGGTATTGTACCACCATCACTA
>CM065698.1:12717364-12724864 GCA_017654935.2 Phymorhynchus buccinoides | reverse complement strand
ATTGCTCTCCCGCCCCTTTTTATGCTTCCCCGTGTGTGTGTGTGTGTGTGTGTGTGTGTGTGTGTGCGTGTGCGTGTGCGTGTGCGTGCGTGCGTGCGTGCGTGTGCGTGTGTGTGTGTGTGTGCGCGCGCGTGCGTGTGTGTGTGTGCGTGTGTGTAGGTGTGTGTGTGCGTGTGCGCGTGCGTTAACGTCTTAGCTTCCTTTATTATTTCTACAGATTTCCGACTTCTTATTGTTACAGTAAATTTATCAAACCAGTAAATTTGCGAATGTCCTCAAATTTTCAGTAAATTCGCAATTTTTCCGTTTCACTCAGATTTTACAAATTTCCTCTTTAAAAAAAAATCAGACAATTTGCGAATTTCCTAACAAATTTTGCATACACTTTTTTTTGACGAATTCATTGAAGCATGGACCATATATATTTTTTATATTATAATGTTCCGTAAATTTGTAAAACTCTTCATAATGGTTCAGAAACTGAAAATAAAATTCAATTGCTTATGTGGGGATACCGGGGGGTCTTTCTGGAAGTTCTGTGCTTGTAACTTCCTCTAATCTGTCACTCTCTTTGACTCTGCCTTTTCCCTTTGCTTACTGGTCATCTATCTTTCTTGCCTTACCCGGGTCCATTCTCCTGCCTTTTTTTTCACGAAACACTTTCAAAAAACATTTCCTCCTCCAGCCGAAGTCGGACTTGCTAGGCCTAACTATTTGTTAGTTAGGCGCATAACGGCAGCATGACGCATCTGCGCTCCTAATTGACAGGAAACTGTCAGAGCGTTCAAAGAAGAAGAAGATTACGTTCAATTATTATTATGTTCCGTTATACAGACCTGTAGCTGGACAGAGTGTGTAGAACGTTGAGCAGAGCGAAGAACGTGGCTAGCACCGTGGACACGATGATACAGGCTGAAAACACATACGTTACACACGTGCATAAACACATGCAGATACACACACACACACACACACACACACACACACACACACACACACACACACACACACACACACACATTTAAAACTTTCATGTTCTGCTTGTTTTTTTAATTTGATTTCTGTTTTGTTACGGATGCCTTGATGTAAAACAAAAAGCATAATGTAATGCTTATTCGATGTTCATTTGGAAATACAATTTTGAATTTGACTTTGACTTTGACATGCATGCACAATCACACACAAACATTTATAGACATGCATAAGCGTCCAGGCACGTACGCACGCACAAAACACATGAGCGCATGCGCCCACGCATATTCACGCATACATACACACGTAAGCATGCACACACGTACAGAAGCACACACAAACAAACGCATGCATGCACACACACACACGCACACACACACAAAAGCATGCGCTGTATACCCACTATTCAAGTTCGAAGAAACTTTTACAACTCTACACTCTATCTATTTAGTGCTAAAATAGTAAGATAAATATACCACCGAAATCTGAAATTTGGATACAATTTTGGTGAGGGGGTGTTAAAGTACAAGATTGCGAAAATATTGCCAGGAGACCATAATTATGATGTAGAGGAAGGTGCACGTGTCGGTGGTCTCCTGGCAATCTTTTCGCAATCTTGTACTTAAACACCCCCCTCACATTTACTACCCTCAAGCTCAGTCATTTGTTGGCAATCTTGTACTTACCACCCCTCCCCCGAGTTAGCATGGAAGGCTTTGCCTCTTGTTTCCTTTTCGCGAAACAACAACCACCGCTTAAACAAATTTCTCCACAAATGACATTTCCTCACTTCTGACAACGTTAATGCCCCATATGGCGATGTAGAGGAAGGTCCGCGTGTCGGTGGTCTCCTGGCAATCTTTTGGCAATCTTGTACTTAAACACACACACCCCCTCACATTTACTACCCTCAAGCTCAAAGTCATGTGTTGGCAATCTTGTACTTAAACATCCCCACCTCATGCTTACGACCCTCAATCTCAAAGTCATTATTTGTTGGCAATCTTGTATTTAACCCCCCGAGTGAGCCTTGAAGGCTTTCCCTCTTGTTTTCTTTTCGCCAGTCCTTAAAAAAAAACCACCAAAATTTCCACAAAATGACATTTCCTCACTTCTGACGACGTTGATGCCCCATATTATATGGCGATGTAGAGGAAGGTGCGCGTGTCGGTGGTCCCCTGGCAATATTTTGGCAGTCTTGTACTTAAACCCCCCCCCCCCTCACATTTACTACCCTCAAGCTCAGTCATTTTTTGTTGGCAATCTTGTGCTTAAACATCCCCACCTCGTGTCTCCGACCCTCAATCTCATCTCAAAGTCATTATTTGTTGGCAATCTTGTACTTAAACCCCCCACCCTCACATTTACTACCCTCAAGCTCAGTCATTTGTTGGCAATCTCCCCCGAGTGAGCCTTGAAGGCTTTGCCTCTTGTTTTCTTTTCGCCAGTGTTTAAAAAACAACAAAACCCAAAATGTCTCCAAAAAATGACATTTCCTCACTTCTGACGACGTTGATGGCCCATATGGCGATGTAGAGGAAGGTGCGCGTGTCGGTGGTCTCCTGGCTCTCCCCGGGCTGCTCCTCGGAGCCCAGGGTGTTGTCGATGTACCAGGTCACCCCTCCGGTGTACGCGTCCAGTATCGGGGGGAAGAGCATCAGAATCTCGAACGTCAGCTGGTTTGAAAAAAAGCCGGTAAAGGTAACGATGTGCCATCCCCCCTGCATTTCTCGATTAATTGAAATTTTATGTTTTTGCCTTTCTTACCAAACATAAAGCTGTATTTTAGGAACCTTTTAAGCTAATAACCTTCTTGGAATACTAACCCTAGCCCTAAACCTAACCCTACCCCCCACTATGTACTGCAGTTCACCTGCGCGATTTGTCACAGTTGTGGTTCGTTGCGTTTTTCCGTCTTATAGGGTGGGGGGTAGGGTTAGGGTTAGGGTTAGGGTTAGGGCTAGGGTTAGTATTCCAAAAAGGTTATTAGCTTAAAATGTTCCTAAAATACAGCTTTATGTATGGTAAGAAAGGCAAAAACGGAAAAATACAATTAACCGAGAAATGTAGGGGGGGGGGTGGCGCATCTTGACCTTTAAAAAGACTCACAGAGAGATGAGGATAGGAGCGGGTACAGGTACTAAAGGGATTAACCCTTTCACCGCCAACGTTGCATTGTCGCACCACAGTGCTTTAACACCTATGTCACTAAAAGGCATCAAAATGGGGTCTATTATCCAAAGACCCTGTTGTCTTAGTTTTGGGAAGTAAGCATAGACTTTATTTTATACATGTCACAGAAGAATCCCCAATACTGCAGATGGATTTTGTTCTCTACCCAGGTAAATTTAATAGCAATTAGTGGCTCAAATATGGCTGGCGGTGAAAGGGTTTAATTGTTGTTTGTGAGCTGTTATGATGTCAATTCTACGCCAAGACTCCTGCTGCAAAGGTTTATGACAACAAGTACCGAACTACGACTTCAGCCTTCCTGATCATACACGAGACGAGTCTACGCCAAGACTCCTGTTGCAAAGGTTCATGACAACAATTACCGAACTACGACTTCAGCCTCCCTGATGATACACGAGACGAGTCTACGCCAAGACTCCGACTGATTTTACTACAGCGCCTCCCAACCCGACCCTTTCCCCAAGACCAACGTTGATGAACCCAATACCAGGTGTACCTGCTACATCGAAGACTACAGCACCAGAATTACTTGTCCCTAAGAGCAACTGCTATGAGGACGTAAAACCTTCTACTAACAGCAACACAATGTGTGCTGTTGCATTTGTTTTTTTGGCTAATCGTTCGGGTTGGGGGTGTGGGGTGAGGAAGGTTTACTTACCATGTAGATGACGATGATGGCAGTGGTGAGCACAGAGATGACACGGGCTGGATAACGGAAGCCTGCAACCACCACCATCATCATCATCACCATCACCATCATCGTCCTCAACACCGTTATCATCATCACCATAATCATCATTGAAACCATTAGGCCGTGTACACACATAAGCGGATATTCCATGGGAAACCCGTGCGCAATCCATAAATAAGTGAAACAAAGAAGGGAAAAGATTTGCGCACGTGTCCGAATTTCCCCTATATGCGTAAACTTTTATCCTTTCTTACACTTATTTTAAGGTTTTCCGTACGGAACGTACGCGTCTAGTGAGAACCGGCCTTATTCCTATCACGATCATCATCATCATCTTCATCATCATCAACAACAACAACAACAACCACCACCACCACAACAACAACACAGATTCTACATTAATCCTTATGTTGTATGTATCCATGTACTGGTAACCTGCGTAATCCTAAAATAACTACTTTATACTCATGCATGCCAAATGTCAACGTCTTTATGCACTTTATTCATTTTTGTAATACTCTTTCATCTTTGTAATACTCATGTGACTATTCATCAAAAAATGTGCATGCTGAATGTCAATGTTTCTGTTCTACGGCATCTGAACGAAATTTATCCTTGAGAGATAATAAAGTGATTTTGAATTTGAATTTGAACAGCAACGTGCCTTTGTGTGTATGCATGCGTGTGTTTGGGGGGGGGGGGGTAGTTTTCTTTGTGTGTGCGTGTGGGTGGGTGCGTGGGTGTACGTGTGTGTGTGTGTGTGTGTGTGTGTGTGTGTGTGTGTGTGTGTGTGTGTACGTGTGTGTGTGTGTGTGTGTGTGTGCACGCGCGCGCGTGTGTGCATGTGTTTGTGTACGCGTGAGATCTAGCAACTGTTTACCTCTCTTCCTCTTATAAAAGACCCGGTGTACCAGGGTCCGTACGACTCTCAACATCTTGTCCTTGGTTGTTGTAGGAAGTCTGAAAAGACAAGTTATAATAATAATCAGGAGTTGGAAATGCATTATTTGTATAACTTAATTTCATGAAATTGAACAAAGGGTGAAATACTCTCTTTCTAATTAACTCCCCTCCACCAAAGTTGATTACGATGCCAATCATCTAGCAATGCGTGGGTCTATCCAAGAGTGTTGATTTGTTTGTATGTTGGCCTCTCCACCGTTGTTGATGTGTACTGTGTGGGTGAAGGGTCATAAAGGCGAACTTGGCACATTCTTTTTTGAGAATGATGCTTTGTTTGTCTCACTTTGGTTCTGACCCACGCATTGCTAGATGATTGGCATCATTCCTTAATTTCATGAAAGCAGACAAATTGTCAATACAAGACTGCAGAATTAAAAGTGATATAGGCTAAAAATTATTAAAAAAAAGTGCAAGAAAATGTAGTTGCTTTTTACCAAAAGACAACCACAGACACACACACACACACACACACGCGCGCAAACACACACACACACACACACACACACACACACACACACACACACACACACACACACACACACACACACAAAGCTACACCCCCCCCCCCCACACACACACACCAAATAACACCATATCAAACAAATACAATTTGCATCGTGATCAAGTAAGTAAACCCCCAAAAATAAAGCCAAAAAAAAAGAAGTCGGAAAAAAACACACCAAAAAACCAACCGAACACAAAAACAAACAAAAATGACAGATTTCAATTAATGTTGCTATCTATCCTAACTAAATACTGACCAACACTCAAAACAATAGCATAAAACATCATCAATCTGGAAACCAAATGCCACAGCATATAAAAAACCGGGTAAAGGTCAAGATGTGGCCACCCCCCCCCCCCCCCCTACATTTCTCGGTTAATTGTGTTTTTCCGTTATTGCCTTTCTTACCATACATAAAGCTGTATTTTATGAATATTTTTAGCTAATAACCTTTTGGGAATGCTAACCCTAGCCCTAAGCCTAACCCTACCCCCCACCCTATAAGACGGAAAAACGCAACGAACCACAACATTTTACTGTGACAAATCGCGGTGTACTGCAGTGGGGGATAGGGTTAGGTTTAGGGTTAGGGTTAGGGTTAGTATTCCAAAAAGGTAATTAGTTCAAAATGTTCCTAAAATACAGGTTTATGTATGGTAAGAAAAGCAAACACGGAAAAATACAATTAACCGAGAAATGCAGGGGGGGGTGGCACATCTTTACCTTTCAAAAATGAACTTTTGGTTGATGCTTGGCGGGAGTTGTATCTATCAACTACAAAAAAAAGAAAACAAGAACGACTTACGGTTTGATTTCCGGCTTCCGGAAGAGCTTGGTGACGTAATGTCCGGCGTAGGAGGCCCGGATGTCGTGAAGGGAGGTAACGACCTGACCGTCGTGGGCCCAGGTGAAGTAGTGTCCCCTCCTGAAGGCCACCACCAGCCGGACGGGGATGGTCACGCTGAGGTAGGCCAGGCACACGATGCTGGGCAGCACCCGCAGCAGAGTTAACCCTTTAGCTCTCTGCACAACAATAATTAGCAAGAAGGCAAACGCCTTATCAACGTACTCCCAGTTCTCGTCTATTTGTCTTCTCGCTCTCACTGTATTATCGGCCCTTTTTCAAAGACTAGCCTTAATTAGCGACTTAGGGGGGGGGGGGGGGTTCCCCGCCAGGGGGCATAACGGTCGAGAGGGGCTTATTACGCTATATTCTTAGTTTGGCGTAGTGAGAGAGAGAGAGAGAGAGAGAGAGAGAGAGAGAGAGAGAGAGAGAGAGAGAGAGAGAGAGAGGGTTGGACTGCTCCCTATCTCTCTCTCTCTCTCTTTAACCCCAACTAAGAATATAGCGTGATAAGCCCCTCTTGAGCGTCATGCCCCCTGGCGGGGAAAAAACACCCCCACTAAGTCGCCCATTGAAGAGCTGGGAGCAAAACAACACACACACCCATTTACACTCACACCCCACCGCAACAAAAAGAACAACGAACAAAATTTGTTAATTTAATTAAAATGAATATTTAGCTAACTCGACCAACATTTTTGACTCCCTCTAGTTTACCTAGCGGTTCCCTCTCCCAGGTAAGCAAGCATGCCTGTCCTCACCTTTGTTCATTTTTCGACCAAATTTTGTTTCACATTTTTTGGTTTAAATCTAAAGATGGGTACCATTTCAAAAGAAGACTATGGCTCTCAAACGTGGGGACCTTTGCACCGGCTCTGGTGCTGCAGCAAAAAGGAATGGGTTGGCATTTGGCGACCTTGCCCCAAAACGCCAGCTGTCCCCGAATCGCTTTAGGCGAGAGGTTGGGGATGTACCCCGGGCTGGGCATCTCCACAATAAACAAATTCAAGCCCAGCAGGCCAGAACAGCGTCTGACCCCTATCAGGGTTCCCAGGGCTTTCAGCCATCCCCAAGTAAGGACCTGTAGGCCTAAGGAAAATGTTCATCTTTTAGCCAACGATCTTGAAAGGAACACTTTCCCAGCATTGTGAACAATGTCTAAGCAGATACAAAAACTATGGCTGACACAGATATACAGGTTTTCTCGCAAAACGACACCAGGATAAAGAACGAGATTTCAGTCCAGTTTCCCTTGACAACTCGCGGTGCATCGTTTGTCTGCTAAGCGGTCAGTTGAAACGGGAAGGCGGGGGAGGGGGGTAAGGTGGAGTA
>CM065698.1:12709864-12712364 GCA_017654935.2 Phymorhynchus buccinoides | reverse complement strand
AGAAAAGGGCAATTGCTAAACAAGAAGGAAGATATCAAATAAACTCTCTCTCTCTCTCTCTCTCTCTCTCTCTCTCTCTCTCTAGTACATAAGTACATAATGGACAATCTTGTCCACCAGTTATGTTAATGAGTTTTACTGCAAATATCAACTTATGCCAAGATTCTTGTAAAACATTTTATGTCTCTCTGTATATCTGTTTAATGTTCCAATTTGATTCTCTGTCAATTATTTCATGTGCCAATGTTTGTTTCATTTTCTTGACTTGATTGTTTTTATGTCCATTTTTCATTGCCTGATGCATGGTGTGAGTGTGTGAGTGAGATGGCCAGGTTCAAAGAAGCTATTGTAGTTTATCCTTTTTACCCTCAATAAAACATTCGTATTTCTCTCTCTCTCTCTCTCTCTCTCTCTCTCTCTCTCTCTCTCTCTCTCTCTCTCTCTCTCTCTCTCTCCCATTATCCATTGTTCTTTTTCTTTGAGGGCCTTGCTTCAGCATGCATGCTTTGCCTAATTGTTTTGTATTAGTCTAGTTTTTATTCCAAGGACAGATTGGAAGAATGGGCCTGTCCCAAAATCTTAATCCTTATGTAATAAAGGTTTTTGCCGTCTTTCTCTCTCTCTCTCTCTCTCTCTCTCTCTCTCTCTCTCTCTCTCTCTCTCTCTCTCTCTCTCTCTCTCTCTCTCTCTCTCTCTCTCTCTCTCTCTCTGTCACGTGTCACGAGTGTGTGTGTGTGTGTGTGTGTGTGTGTGTGTGTGTGCGTGTGCGTGCGTGTGCGTATGTGAGTGAGTGTGTCTGTGTGTGTATGGCAGTGCGTATGTGTGTGTGTGCGCGTGCGTGCGTCCGCGCGTGTACTCACAAAACGAGTCCTGGTCGACCGTTCCAAAGATTCCGCAACACATTTCGCCTGTTCTTGGTGATGGTGAATGACAAGGTGATCAGCACCTGTTGCGTTTTGAAACAGTCCAGTTACAAATGCTGTTTATTAATTAAACATAACGTGTTTTGAAGACACTTGTTAGTTATAATAATTATAAATCAAAACCCACGCGCGCGCACCTGTTAGCGTTACATTATTAAAGAGAGAAGGAGGGAGGGAGAGAGAGAATTAATGAATGAATGAGTGAATTATACGAAAATATATGGCCTAATCAACGCATTTAAACTGACATGGAAGCCATGACAATGTCTCTTCTTCTTCCTGGATTTGGACAGGGCCAATATATGGCGTTTGATGTCCTGAACTTTAAATCACGCTAGGCAGGCGGCGTGTGCTTTCGGTTCTTTAATAAAGATGGATTAAGATCGGTTCTAAGACTTGTGCTAAAACTATGTACATTCATAGAGACATTCTGTCTCTTGTTTTCGTTTTCATAAATCCGAAACCTAAAGCGATATCAAACTCACTGCGGTGTGGTCTGTGTCACGATGCTGCCGACACGCTGTCATCCCGTGTAGAAGACGATTAACCCTTTCACCGCCAATGTCGCATTTTAGCACCACAGTGATTTAACACCTATGTCACTAAAAGGCATCAAATTGGGGTCTATTATCCAAAGACCCTATTGTCTTAGTTTGGGGAAGTAAGGATAGACCTTGTTTTATATATGTCACAGTAGAATCCCCAATACTGCAGATGGATTTTGTTCTCTACCCTGGTAAATTTAATGGACATTTTTTGGCTGAAATATGGTTGGCGGTGAAAGGGTTAATCCGTGAGTGAATGTCGTGGAGTTTTAGCAATCCGTGAGTGAATGTCGTGGAGTTTTAGCAATCCGTGAGTGAATGTCGTGGAGTTTTAGCAATGCGTGAGTTTCCACGTGCTCCGTCCTCTTGACCTCCTTTCTCTTTCCGAGTTCAGCTAATTCCACACGCTCTTCTGCTATACCTAACACGTTCCTTTCCTGTTGTTTTGTGTACCAGTACACGCAGTCGTTGTCTGAGGAGGATTGTCAGGAATATTCTAGTACCGAGTTATATGATTAGAAAATCAACACAATCTTGTCTTGATCGGCAAAAGCAGCACTTTTATTTTTATTTTTATGAACTCTCTGTTTCTTTGTTTACGTCTTTGGAGTGCATGATCAGTCAAGGTCGCTACTCACATAAAATGTGCACCTTATACTAATATGTTTAAAAACTATTCTGGATGCATTACCAACATTTTTAGAAGCTATGACTAATAATTCTTTATTAGGAAAATGTATGCCGCATCAACCTTGACCGAAAGGGAAATATTACCAAAAATACATAAAAAGATGGGACTTTATTTAAAAGCTTCACGGCTTGTTTGGTCCTTACCTACCTACCTACCTACCTACCTACCTACGTAGTCTTTCATTACACTAACATTGAATCCTGACACTGGGTGATCGATGACAGACAGGATCAGTGTGAAGCTGGTGTGTGTCCAAGTTGATGATGTTGCCTTCATCCGTTGGAGCTAACTGTGATTCATCTCGTTCTGGTGGGCCACCTTAGACTTTTCTTCTTCCTCGG
>CM065698.1:12684864-12697364 GCA_017654935.2 Phymorhynchus buccinoides | reverse complement strand
TATTATTGAATGCATATTTGTAACTGCCGTGAAAATGGACGAACATGAACGTTAAATACAGAAAACGTTAGAGGTTTAAAAAAATGCTCAATCTGTAGTAAGAAAGGCAAGACTGAAACCCCCCGGAAAGGACGCGAGAAACGGAGGAGGGGGTGTTGATCTGCATCTTTGCCTGAAGAAGAATGTTATTGACAGTGACTTTCACTTTAAGCTTACCTGTCACAAGCTCTGCAAATACGCAAAAGCACAGAACAGACCTTAACCTACATAGCCACGAGAAGACGGAACGCATGAGCTGCGCTGTCGCATGAAAATAGGTAGCTCGTAAAAATAAGTAGCTCGCTATTATGAGAGTCTGTATTTGCGACAACCACAAATTTCACTTTTTCTGTACTTGAACCATTTACACTAACCCTAACCCTAACCCTAACCCTATCCCAAACCCTAGAAAAAAGTGAAATTTGTGTTCATGTTCAATGTCGCAAAATGCCGCAAATACAGACTGTCATAGGTAGCGAGCTACTTATTTTTACGAGCTACCTATTTTCATGCGACACCTATTTTCATGCGACACAACACAAAACAAAGAGCCTACCTACCCACGAACACGAGTCTTGGCATTTTGACAGCGTTACTCTGCCAACAGAAGAAGAAATAAACAAAGAATGAATGTACTGTATACACACACTTTTCGTGGAGTTTTAAACATATCCGTGCATTTTGTGTTCAACAGATCACAACAGACGATAGAAGTGTGAAAGAGCTAAGAAAAGAATTTGAAGCAGACGACTTCGTTTCACTAAAATGCTTGAGAGTTTCTTCCTCCCAGTTGGAAGAGCGACCAGCGCAGGTATCTTTTGTTATGCATTCTCAACTACGCTAGTGGTGCGTGGGATCGCTCCGAATAAGCCAGCTATTATGGGTATGGATCACAACATTATTTTGCGTCGATTTGTTTTGTACGTAGAGCTGAATGGTTTAGAAGAAGGGGACAGATTGCAACAGGGCCTACGTGTTCAGTAAGTATACCTTGCACAAATCAACGTCGCGGGCTTGGAAATGGCCGTTGTTTAATCGATAGGGATATCGATTTTTTGGATACGAGTCTCTCCCTGTGGGGATACTGGAGGGGGGGGGGGGGGGGGGGGGGGGGGGTGGGGGGGGGGGGGGGGGGGGGTGTGGGGGGGGGGGGGGGGGGGGGGGGGGGGGGGGGGGGGGGGGGGGGGGGGGGGGGGGTGGGGGGGGGGGGGGGGGGGGGGGGGGGGGGGGTGGGGGGGGGGGGGGGGGGGGGGGGGGGGGGGGGGGGGGGGGGTTGGGGGGGGGTGGGGGGGGGGGGGGGGGGGGGGGGGGGGGGGGTGGTGGGGGGGGGGGGGGGGGGGGGGGGGGGGGGGGGGGGGGGGTAGGGGGGGTCTTTCGTAAAAAAAATATTCCCCACCAACTTTTCTGGAAGTTCTGTTCTTGTGCTAGTAATTTCCTCTAATGTGTCACGCTCTTTGACTCTGCGGTTTCCCTTTGCTTTCTATGACCCATCTCTGATTTATTGGCGCCATTCTCCTGCCTTTTTTCTTCTTAAACAACATCTTCCAAATGATTTGTCTCCTTTGAGCTCTTCCGAAATGGGAATGTATCGGCTGTGACGCAGCGGGGAGAGAAGTGAAAACTGAAAACGCCCCTCGGAAAGTGAAAAATGAAAACCGGACACATGCGTACCACAGCACAGCGTAGAAAGTATTAGTATTATTAGGTATTAGGTACTTTATAGTCACAGAGGCGTCTCTGTGAAATTCAGGTTGCTCCTACCTGGAGAGCGCGTCACAGCCAGAGGCAACCCATTTTATTTTATTTTTGCATGTGATTTTTGTGTGACTGATTAGGAAGGAAGGGTGGGATGTGTGTTAAATTTTGACCAAATCACAACTTTTTTGTTGCCACTGGGTTTAACGTGTGCTAAGTGCATGGGCACATGGGACCTCGGTTTATCGTCTCATCCGAAAGACTCCACGTTCAGACCGTAAGGCCTAGTGCAAAATGAGAGGAAAAATCCCCTGTACCCAGGGTTTCGAACTCGGGTTTACTTGACACGAGGCGAACGCGTTACTTCTGTGCCACTGTACACTGTAGTGAGTGTGAATCAGTCAGTCAAACCATTTACAAGCATACAAAGATACACACATATTTCAACTTGCAGTCAATCGTGCCTAAAAAACTAAGTCAATCGTGACAAGACTTAAAATCTGTTACTTTCATAAATAAATTCATGAACAGTTTCAAATAATTTTATCAAAGTTTTCGAATTGATGTGTAAAGCAGGGGTGCCCTTCAAAGGTGCTTCATTTATACAATATTCTGATTTCTATTCTTTCATTCCATTAGGGGCAGAATTTACCAGTTTCTTATTATCGGAAAGAGCAACAAAAAGCAACAACACATGGAACAAAATGGAGGGAGGGGAAGACAACAACAAGCAACAACACATGGCCTTACCCATTATGGCCACATGGCCTGGGAACGCAGAACAAGAAGAATCCTTGGCAAGGCATCTCTAGTAGGGGAAGACGGGGTAAAAAGCGCATGGGCGGGTAAGAAGCCCACCCCAATTATCTCATGAAATGAAAGCAAATTTCAGTCTCATTTTGCCCATGAGACGAGCGTTAATGTCTAGCATTCGTCTCTTGGGCACATTTGACTGAAATTTGCTTTATTTCATGAGATAATTGGGGTGGGCTTCTTACCCGCCTATGCGCTTTTTACCCCGTCTTCCCCTAGTGCATAAATTCTAGCCCAGCCTGCCGGAATAGCATCTGCCCGACTGCTTTTTGGCACCCAAGGTCGGAGAACTGACTGGCATAGCCTACATGTGGTGCGTAACAGTTTAGATACAGGACTAGAAATCCCCACCCTTGTCTGTTTTGTTGATCTAGATGGTGGCAGTGATATTGATAATAATGTTGATGACAAGGATAATAATCGTATACTTATTCAGTTATTATTAAACACTAGACACACACGCACGTGAGCGCGCGCATCGCATGATGACGCACGAAAGCGCACACACAAACGCATTGAAGCACACACGCGCGCGCGCACGCGCGCACGCACACGCACACGCACACGCACACGCACACGCACACACACACACACGCAACACACACACACACACACACACACACACACATGCGCGCTCGCACATATACATATATGTCGTGCCAAATCTGCGTAATTGGATAAGCTTGAACAGCTTGTTCTGGATCTGAATAGAAAGTGTGCCAAGAATACTAAGCTATCCACAAAAAGTTAAGGATCACTTGCAAACTAATTCATAACTTTCCAAATAAGAAAGCCAATGCGTTGAATTTTGGCCAACATTTAATTCAATGCTTTAGTGATAACGATACACAATTGCCTTCAATTTCGAGCAATCGTTTGGTCTGTACATTTGATCAAAGTGGGTACGTATCGAAATTTGATTTCCCAAAGTCATTGAAATCACAAGACAGGGCATTCTGATGCTCCCAAAAGTTCAGTAATGCGTGTATCCGCCATGGCCGTTCTGGCACTCGACGCAGCGAGTCCTCATGGAGTTGACCAGGGTGGTGAAGATCCTCTGTGGAAGCGCCTGCCACTCAGCCTGCAGCATCTGGTAGAGGTGCTGGGCATCCCTGGGAGGGGGGTGGTTGCTCCTCACTTTGCGATCCAGCTCATCCCAGAGGTTCTCAATCGGGTTGAGATCGGGACTGCATGCTGGCCACTCCATTCTGTTGACTCCAGACTGCTGCAGGAAGTCGTTGACCACCCTTGCCCTGTGGGGGCGAGCGTTGTCATCCTGGTAGACAGCCGGCGGTCCCATCTGCTGCAGTGTAGGCACAGCCAGCGGTCGAAGGATCTCATCCCGGTATCGGAGGCCAGTCAGGTTACCCTGTACATGATACAAGGGTGTTCTGTGGTGAAGGCTGAAGGCCCCCCAGACCATTACAGAACCTCCACCAAAGGCCACCTTTTCTTGGACAGTGGCGTCAATAAAGCGTTCCCCTGGGCGCCTCCAGACCCTCAGTCGGCCGTCGTTGTGGTTCAGGGTGAAGCGTGATTCATCACTGAACAGGACCTGGGACCATTGCTGACGTGTCCACCTCACGTGACGTCTGCAGAAGGCGCGGCGTGCTGCCCTATGGGCTGGAGTTAAGCGTGGCCGTACAGCTGGGCGACGAGAACGGAGGTTAAACCCATGAAGGCGGTTCCGTATGGTCTGCTGGCTGATGTTGATGTTAGTAGCCACCCTCAGCTGCCTTCGAATGATGCTGGAAGAGGCTGTTCTTGTCTGCAGGGCTTGTCGTTCAATGAGACGATCTTCACGTGGAGTTGTCTTCTTCGGTCGACCAGATCTGCGTCTTTCATGGACCCTCCCAGTGGCTGTGAAGCGTTGAATCAGTCTGACAATGACCGAGATGGACACCTGAAGTCGCCTGGCCACTTCTCGCTTGGGAACACCATCTTGGAACCATGCAACAGCTCGTCCCCTATCCAACTCGCTCAATTTTCGTCGTGGAGGCATTGTCAAATCAGGCCTAATACTGGTGGTATGTCTTCTTATAAAGCCAAGCAAGAGACAGCATCTCACACATAAACAGCAGTGCTTGCACGTGCATAATGGTTTTTCCATCTGGCTTGTGCAATGTGTTCATGCAGAACGATCCAAAACAAGGTTCTTTTTCGCAAGTTTCCGCTTTTTCTTTTGCTGCCAAGCTCAGTAATAGAGAATCACGTGCAATGTTTCCACTAACACAACATCGCCCACTTACAGCTGAACAAGAATTCATAACAATTTGGCTTGACTGAGAAATAAATAACAGGAGCGAACGGAGTTTATTGCGCACCTGTTTTCTCATAGTGTTCCTTAACTTTTTGTGAGTAGTGTATTACAGCGTTCTTGTCCATGCTCACTTGCACGATCTATTCTTGAAAAACTGAGACAAGGGAGAAAACTGCATGTGTAGAACATCTTCTCTGGCTCGGATAAACAGTGATGTCCCCTTATTAGCTGCTGTGGCAGGACCGTAGGATCATGGATGTCGATGGACCTCAGTCAAATTAGTTTTAATTGGTGAGTGAGAAGTGGGGGGGGGGGGGGGGGGGGTGAACAGGAGGGCGAAGGAGGGCGGGGGGTGGTTGCACTGAAAGGTAAATTTGCTTCAACTATATTATTTTCATCTGCTGCATTTACTTCGTCACAACTACTTGTGCTTTTTGTTTCGTTTTCTTTCGTGGTACGTGCTTACTGTCGCATGAAAAAAGGTAGCTCGTAAAAATAAAAAGCTCGCTACTATGAGAGTCTGTATTTGCGACAACCACAAATTTCACTTTTTCTGTACTTTAACCATTTAACTAACTCTAACCCTAACCCTAACCCTAACCCTATCCCTAACCCTAGAAAAAAGTGAAATTTGTGGTTCATGCTGAATGTCGCAAATATACACTGTCATAGGTAGCGAGCTTTTTATTTTTACGAGCTACCTATTTTCATGCGACACTTACCACTTCTGTGTCAACAATTACTTTGATGGTTTTACGACAAATAGAGTTTGAGTTTTGATATCCCGCTTTGCGGCAGATGGCCAAACCAAGACGGGGGTGTGCCATTGCCGAGCAGGAAGGATGCAAAGAAGATCTGGCTCAGTGGAAACTGGCGTGTCTATAAATATTGCAATGCGGCTGTTGTTTATTCTTTGCGAGAAGACAGCCCAGTCTTCAAGGATAACGTCCATAAGGATCTGCGATCAATTGGACGATAAACTCACCCTCTTCGTCCTTTATACTTTACTAGGCGACTTTAATTGGTGCCGGAAAATGACTCTTGGTGAAGGGGAGTTAATTACAGAGAGTTACCTTTCTTTATTTTACTAATATCCTCTATCCTTGCCTCTACTATTTGTATCTTTGGTTCTGAACCCAACTTCTATCGAAGCATACCAGTTTGTTCTGTGTTGTGTGTTGCTTAAGTGTAACATAATTCAAGAACAAAAATTGTCCCTAATATAAGGGCTTTCCGCCATGAGGACGTAAAACCTCCACTCAGCAACGACTAGAAGGCTACGCCATTCTTGAATTAATGTTCATTTGTTTGCGCTGGGTCATTCTTTTTTTTTTATAGGATGAACCTGGGGTCTGTCTCAATGTGGCTGTTGTTTATACTTTGCTAGGCGACTTTAATTGGTGCTGAACATAACTTTTGGTGAAGGGGGTTAATTACAGAGAGTTACCTTTATTTGCTTTACCATTATCCTCCCTGCTTTCCTCGCTATTTCTATCTTTATAAAATTATACAGAACAAAAAGCTCCAGAAAAGTAATACTAATGCCCACGCGTCCAAGTGCAGACGTACGATTGTGCAACTGTGACTTCTGTGAGGGAAGAAATCCTCCTCCTCTTCCTCCTCCTCCTCCTCCTCCTCCTCCTCCTCCTCCTCCTCCTCCCTCCTCCTACTACTACTACTACTACTACTACTACTACTACTACTACTACTACTACTACCACTCTCTCTCTCTCTCTCTCTCTCTCTCTCTCTCTCTCTCTCTCTCTCTCTCTCTCTCTCTCTCTCTCTCTCTCTCTCTCTCAAATGTTGTCTTGTTTGCATAAATTGTTGCTTTGACTTGTTTATTATAATTGAATGACTTGCGAGTGCAGTCAATAATTATGATGATCCATATCCCTTTTGTTTGTTATATTCTTATAAGTATACTTTTTTCCGCTTGCTTTGATTATTAGTTAATGTCAAGTCACGTGTACCCTTGCCATGAAGATTGTATTGTCAATGGCAATTAAAACATTGTCCAGTGTCAAGTCTGTCTCTCTCTCTCTCTCTCTCTCTCTCTCTCTCTCTCTCTCTCTCTCTCTCTCTCTCTCTCTCTCTCTCTCTCTCTCTCTCTCTCTCTCTCTATCTTTCTCTCTCTCTCTCTCTCTCTCTCTCTCTCTCTCTCTCTCTCTCTCTCTCTCTTCTCTCTCTCTCTCTCTCTCTCTCTCTCTCTCTCTCTCTCTCTCTCTCTCTCTCTCTCTCTCTCTCTCTCTCTATCTCTCTCTCTCTCTCTCTCTCTCTCTCTCTCTCTCTCTCTCTCTCTCTCTCTCTCTCTCTCTCTCTCTCTCTCTCTCTCTCTCTCAATGTAGTTTGTACTATTAGGTTTGATTTTACCGTACTTGTTTTCCTTTTTCACTTCTACTTATATATGTCACTGGCGTAGAAACGGGGGGGGGGGGGGGGGGGGCAGCTGCCCCCCCCCCCCCTGACTTCGAGGAGGAGGGGCAGACGTATCTCTCTGCCCCCCCCCCCCCCCCAAATTTAGAACGGCAAAAAAAAAAAGAGAAAAAAAAAGGACACATGGACACGAAATAGTTAATAGTTTCAGCCCATTCACTACACATTGCTGTCATGGACTTGGTACTGCATCAAAGATGGATTTGAGGGGGGTTACAGGGGTTCCACCCCCTCAGACAGAAAATGGAAACAAAAAGAGGAAGAGAAACTGTAGGTCCATGCTACAGTTATTCTCTCACGAGAAGCCTTGATTGCATCTTTTACATTCAAATTATGATCAGCTTCTAGGAGGCAATCCCCCCAGACCCATCACCCCACCCCAACTGACCACTTGGAGCTACCCCCTCCCCTCTTCCATGACTGGCTGATCCGCCCCAAACATGGTTGTATTTTTATGCTTTTTTGTTGTCTCCTTTCAATTCACATCATGTTTTATTTCATTCATAGATTTTTTTTTATATAATTGATTATGATTATGTTTAAAAATAACAATAATAAAGTATTTTTGTAGGATTTACTAAGTCATGTAATTTAACCTATCCATCCATTCGGCTTGTCCGTGCGCTTGTCCGGTTTGTTGGCAATCCTGCCCCCCCTGGCTTGAAAACGTTCCTACGCTACTGTATGGTTGTTGTTTTTCAAGAGGGCTGGATGTAAAAAAAGCATGTAATTGCTTAATATTCTATTATCCTGTATAAATAAAAGTAATTCAATTCAATTCATTTCAATTCTCTCTCTCTCTCTCTCTCTCTCTCTCTCTCTCTCTCTCTCTCTCTCTCTCTCTCTCTCTCTCTCTCTCTCTCTCTCTCTCTCTTTCTCTCTCTCTAATATAATAGTATGTTATAAGTTTTCTTTGTATAAGTCTTGTTTCTGTCTCAAGGACAGATTGTAAGAATAGGCCTGGCCTAATATCTCAATCCTTGCGTAATAAAGTTTTCAAGTGTCAAGTGTCAAGTGTCAAGTGTCTCTCTCTCACTCACTCTCTCTCTCTCTCTCTCTCTCTCTCTCTCTCTCTCTCTCTCTCTCTCTCTCTCTCTCTCTCTCTCTCTCTCTCTAATACACACAAACACACACGCATGCACACGCTGTCTCTATCTCTCACTCACACACACAAAGAAAGGAAAGACAACTCCTCTATTTGTGTCGTCATTTCATACTAAATAATGAAAGTTGTTTCCCTTGCAACGTGTAGAGCGGGTTGAGCGCTACCGTTTTTCTTCTTTTTTGTTGTTTGTGGCACAAGCCACAAACCTATAACTCACTCTTTGTTTGTCTGTCGGTCTGTCGGTCGGTCCAAAATTGTCGCACGCCACAAACGATTGCGAATCCGCGCTTGTTTTTTCTCCATCTCTCTCTCTCTCTCTCTCTCTCTCTCTCTCTCTCTCTCTCTCTCTCTCTCTCTCTCTCTCTCTCTCTCTCTCTCTCTCTATTTTTTTTATTGCTGCTGACAGACATATGACACAAACAACGCGCGCGCAAGCACACAACACACACACACACACACACACACACACACACACACACACACACACACACACAATCACACACACACACACACACGCACACACACACACGCACACGCACACACACACACACACACGCACGCACGCACGCACGCACACACACACACACACACACACACACACGCGCGCGCGCGCTGCAGCGCGCGCGCGCACACGCACACGCGTGCAGACGGGTGGGTTTTGAGGTTTGCTTTCAAAGCAGAGAGGGTCGGTCGCTGACGGAGGGAAAGAGGACACCGCGCGCAAGCACATGCACACATACACGCGCGCCGACCACACACACACACACACACACACACACACTAACGCACGAGCGTGCGTGCGCGCGCACACACACACACACACACTCGAATTGAGGCCGAAAGGCATGCCCGCGTCATCACGTTGCTATGCATCGACTGTCTGTGTGTGTGTGTGTGTGTGTGTGTGTGTGTGTGTGTGTGTGTGTGTGTGTGTGTGTGTGTGTGTGTGTGTGTGTGTGTGTGCTCGGCGCGCGTGTATGTGTGCATGGGCTTGCGCGCGTTGTCCTCTTCCCCTCCGTCAGCGACCGACCCTCTCTGCTTTGAAAGCAAACCTCAAAACCCACCTGTTCCCCCGTCATTCCGCTCTCTTTCTCTTCTCACTTGCCATTAGGTCTGTTTCTGCTGTATTCCATTAATTGTATCATCCCTGTGTGTTCGCTTTGTATTGCGTTTTTGTTTGAATGCTAACGTGTGTGTGCGTGCGCTTTGATTTGATTTCTATCAAGATTCAGCGCCGAATAAATACCGTATGTTGTTGTTGTTGTTGTTGTTGTTGTGTGTGTGCCTGCGCACGCGCGCACGCGTTCTTATGTGTGTATGTGCATGCATGTTTGCATACATATGTGTGTGTGCGTGCGTGCGTGCGTGTTTCCAATGAGAAAGTAACACTACTAGTAAAACTTGACTAGTAAAGTATTGTAGCCCGAAGAACAAGGTTTCTTTTCGCTTTAAAAATGTTTTTTTTTTACGTTCGTTTACACTTCGGGCTTTAGCGTATTATATTATAGATAATTACGTATGTTTGCGTCTTTACTCAAAGAGTACCTAATGTAACATGTAACTGTATTTGGAAATATCAAAATGTTAACAAACAAGCGCGAAATCGCAATAGTTTGTGGCACGCGGTCTATTTTTACCACTCCAATCATGAGTAACCTCCCCTGGCTTTTCAATTATTTTAATCTGTAAACCAGAATGTTATCTCTGCACCCTTTCGTAGCTTTTTATATCTTTTGGAAAACATTTAAAACTATGTATCCTACTTATACTCATCAAAAGAAGCACCGCATACTCGTCGTGTCTGTTGTAGTGTCTGTATTACGTATGTTTATTATTTTGTACGCTTTTAAAATACATCATTTTAAAGAGCGGCCTCAATTTGAAGCGTAGCCTCGATTTGAAGTGCGACAATTTTGGACCGACCGACCGACAGACCGACAGAACAACCGACAAAGTGAGTTATAGGTTTGTGGCTTGAGCCACAAACAAAAACAACAAAAAACGTCTTTCGGGTTCGTAGTGCTATTGCTACGTATCGAAAGAACTACCCGTTGTTACCACTACGACCCATAGAGAACAATAAATTATAATGATGACTGTGCCAATCTGTCAGTTTGAATTCCGACAGACTAACCCTAACCCTATTCCTAACACCTATCCTGAACCTTTTTCGTAACCTAACCCTATTCGTTACCTAAGTTTAACCCTATTTTAACCCTAACCCTTAGTTGCCGTACTGATTTAGCCCGGTAGTGTTATCGATACGTAGTAATAGCCGTACTGATTTATCTTGGTAGTGTTATCGATACGTAGTGATAGCGGGGTATCCCCTTTCTGTCGGTAGGTTTCATACAGGACAACGACCTCTGGATGAATAGGAGAAAGTTAACGATCTCCCTCTCTCTCTCTCTCTCTCTCTCTCTCTCTCTCTCTCTCTCTCTCTCTCTCTCTCTCTCTCTCTCTCTCTCTCTCTCTCTTTTTGTCTGTACTTTAAATTCCAAAATGTCCCCATCCTTATCCCTCTCTGTGCCTCTTCCCCCCATCCTCCCTCCATTTTCTTCTCATTTCTGCATGTACATATATTATTTAGCTTTCTTGTTTGATTTACTTAATTTTGCCCCAGGGCTGGGTGGAAAAAAGCATGTAACTTGCTTATCTCATGTTAAATTAAAATTTCGTTTTGGTTTTGGTTCTCTCTCTCTCTCTCTCTCTCTCTCTCTCTCTCTCTCTCTCCCTCTCTCTCTCTCTCTCTCTCTCTCTCTCTCTCTCTCTCTCTCTCTCTCTCTCTCTTTTTGGTGTGTAGTCAACAATATAAAGAGCCAGCCACACGTCAGCTAAAACTGTACGGTACGATTCGATCACGTGCTCCCGAAGCGCGCGAATCACCTTAAGTTCTTGGAGACCACGGTGATCGAATCGTATCGTACAGTCGTGCGATTGTAGTGCACGTGTGGCTGGTTGGCTCTTAGAGGAGCAACCTGAGAAGCCTATCTACATAGTACAGGCTTTGTATAATGTAGGCACAGAACTTCCTAAACTAGGTCAACTGACAAATCGTCAGAAACGAATCGTTACATATGAATGTCTTTCACAAGCTGTGCTTGGTTTGAGGGAGGGGTGGGGGTGGGATCTGGCCCTGTAGTCGTGAATGCGAATTAAGCCAGTCAACACGGGGAATAGTATGTAAGTTAGGTCAGGTCAGGTCAGGTCAGGCTTTTGAGGACAACTAGGCCTCGCGGCCTCTTGACGCGTCCTTTCTCTTGATAGTTTGTTTTCATGGGTTTGTTTTGCATTCTCACATTGGCCTATATAGCTGTGACGTGGGTTTTTTTCAATTTGAGCATTCATTGATGCGTTAATCATAAGTGTATTTCAACAAAGCAATTTGGGGATCACACTATATCTATCCAGGAAGTTTTTGAAATTTCAAGTTTTTGAAATAAATGTTTTTGAATGTTTGTTGGTTGGTTGGCTTACCCTGGCTAAAAGACTCCAGGGATCATCCCAACAGCGAGAAGCACTTGAACACTAAGGTACCAATGCATCAGCTAGGGATGAGAACATTACGTGTGTGACCGTTTTTGATTACCCCGCCATGTGGGCAGCCACACTCCGTCTTCGGGGGATTTTAGACTGATGATGTTATGCTGGGAGCTTGTCATGGCTTAAGACAATCCCCGCACAACCATTCAGAGCATAATAACATTTTGATGTAGCCTTGGCGTTCTAGCTTATGCCAACTGGTCTGACACAGCCTCATGCCAAGGCATATTCTGAATGTTTAATTCTGCTGTATTGAGTTAGTAGTTTTAATTCGCTGTTACGGGTTCTCAAAACAAATATTTGTTAGTATTGTCAGGAGTATGACATTTTATAAACATTTATCAGATCTCCTACCTCTACTCTTCTGTATTTTATGGAGGGTAAGTTCAACTTACGCAGTCTTTCCCCATATTTCAGATTTTGGTTTTATTGATTTTATTAGTTTGGTTGCTCGCCTCTGCGATACCTGTTCAATTGCTTTTCAGAAAAGGGTTCCAAATTAAGTTTCCATACTCGAGATGAGGTCTTGTTGGACGTTTGTAGAGGCTTAAGGAAGACTTCTCTATTTAATTCTGTAAACATTTTCTAATTAAACCCAAGATCCTATTG
>CM065698.1:12677364-12679864 GCA_017654935.2 Phymorhynchus buccinoides | reverse complement strand
AGTCAATAAGATATTGATATTTATTATTATTATACGCAATCTTGGCGTCAATCAACTGTCTTTTGCAACAAAGGGGTTACAAGTGCTTGGGAACTATGTTGCATTCCGATCTTATTCCAACAGGGCAACAGATGTGAGAGCGCATACATAATGTCTACCTTTTCTGATGTGTCACCCAGCACCACGAAAGGGACATTAAGTGTCAAACTGACCATTCTGCAAAAAAGTATACATTTGACAACTTCAAGCACTTCTCTTTCTAATGATGCAAGAACCATTCTCGTATCTTTTTTTCCCATTCCAGAGCCATGAGTATACATAAATAGTAAGGGGTGAGCATCGGCCATTTTGAGAAAACACTCAAAAGTCTAGCCTAGCTGAAGAAAATGCATTGACCTACTCGTTTTATAGACGATATTAAAGATTGTCCTCTATCAATATGAAAGATAAGATGTCAGAGAACATAAAAATACCCTGATCTCAAAATGGACAAAAACATTTATATTTTTGACTTTGCAAGCCTGTTGTGAGAAACTAGCCCAGCGACTTAATGTCCCTTTCGTGGTGCTGGGTCACATGTACGTGCTTGAAGATCGAGCCAATGTCTTACATGTTGGACAAAACACAACCACAACAACAACAAGATGGCCACACCTAGCAAATCGCACGAATATTCGTGTCACAGTCAATAAGATATTGATATTTATTATTATTATACGCAATCTTGGCGTCAATCAACTGTCTTTTGCAACAAAGGGGTTACAAGTGCTTGGGAACCGTTTCCAAGAACACAATTGCTCGTGCAGAGCGATCTCCTTCGTTCTCTGCTGTTAGTCGTGAAGGTAATGATAATGCATTGTATCAACTTTGTGAACGATACAATCCAGTCTGTCGACTCTATGCGCAGAGCATTTGAAACTGTTTGCAACTGTTGTGCAAGGTGTATCCGTGAAACGACTATAAATGCTCAAGGTCTGTGTACACGTTAACACTATTCACAAGATATTTATATTTCCCCACGGCAACACAGTGAGCTGTAAGTCATATTGGGGTCTGTGTACACTTAACATTATTCACAAGATATTTATATTTCCCCATGGCAACACAGTGAGACGTACGTCATCAGATGAAAGAGGAGTAACCCTGATATGCTGGCTTTTTCTCTAACACAGTCAAGAGGTCCATATCCCCAGACCATTTTGCCAGATTGGCTCTATCAGTTGTCTTTTTCATGGCATGATTTGCCCAAGGGGTTAAGGTCTGTGTACACGCTAACATTATTCACAAGATATTTCTTATTTCCCCATGGCAACACAGTGAATTGTACGTCATATCATGATCAGTGTGTTGATAAATAGAGATATCTTGTGAATAATGTTAACGTGTACACAGACCTTAAGAGCGGGCTATCACTGGGTTGCCATGGGAATATTCTACCTCATGAAATAAGTAGACATTCCTTATTCGAAGTCTTTCCTTGTCCGCCATTGTGATTTTTACGAAACTAAGTGGCATGGCTTTGTACATCGATTTTTCGGCAAATATGTAGATTTACACCCGCCTGCTCTATTTCTTGGTTCTTTCCATGGTTAGGGTTGTGGTTAGGATGGTTAGAGTTCGCATGCGAAGGGTAGATATTTCATGGGAGCTACTTATTTCTCATGACACCGGAAGCTTGTACGCAGCGAGTGGTCACGTGACAAAGCGACTTGAAGTTTTGGGAGGACGATCACGGTCAAAATGGCCGCCAAAATTAAAATTGGATATCTTTTATTTGGAGGAAAGAAACTTCCTTCAGTTCGATGATTTCATTGTTTGGGGGTGTACTTCCTCGCTATTTCGTGAAGCTATATGCTACGCTAACGTGTTGCTAATTTCCTGCCCGCAAATATACGCGAAGGAAAAGCGGTCTTATCAAAAAGCCTTACAGAGCCGTGTCAGATTCTTTTTCCTTGGGGAAGTGAGCTTGCCGTTTCCAGAAAGAATGCAATGATGAAGCCAATAGAGATGATGAAGCCAGTGTAGAATGGCACAGTGGAAGCGCGTTCGCCTCGTGTCAAGTAACCCCGCGTTCGAACCTGGGTACAGGGGAGTTTTCCTCTCACTCTGCACTAGGCCTTACGGCCTGAACGTGGAGTATTTCGGATGAGACGATAAACCGAGGTCATAGCACATAGCATACGTTAAGCTCAACGTAAACGAAAAAGTTGTCATATGGTCAAAATGTACACCCCCCCCCCCCCTTTTCTTTCCTCATCAGTTACGCAAAAATCGCATGCACAAAAAAAATCAAAATTGGGTGGCACGCCTCTGGCTGCGACGCGCTCTCCAGGTGGGAGCAACCCGAATTTCACAGAGACGCTTCTGTGACTATTAAGTACCTACTACCTAATATCATGGCATTGTTCACATAGCATCAATGATGCCTGACGAAAATGATGAAATAGGCTAGTTGAAAATTTGCCTAGAAAGTTATGGGCATGCGGTTTCTTTTACTACT
>CM065698.1:12669864-12672364 GCA_017654935.2 Phymorhynchus buccinoides | reverse complement strand
GAAGAAGGAGGAGGAGGAGAAGAATGCAAAGAAGAAGAAGGAGGAGGAGGAGAAGAAGAAGGAGGAGGAGGAGAATACAAAAACAAAAGTAGAAGGAGGAGGAGGAGAAGAAGAAGGAGGAGGAGGAGAAGAAGAAGGAGGAGGAGGGAAGAAGAAGAAGAAGGAGGAGGAAGAGGAGGAGGAGGAGAAGAAGGAGGAGGAGGGAAGAAGAAGAAGAGGAGGAGGAGGAGAAGAAGAGGAGGAGGAGGAAGAAGAATACAAAGAAGAAGAAGGAGGAGGAGGAGAAGAAGAGGGATGAGGAGGAGGAGAAGAAGAAGGAGGAGGAGGAGAAGAATACAAAGAAGAGAAGGAGGAGGAGGAGAAGAAGAAGGAGGAGGAGGAGGAGGAGAAGAAGGAGGAGGAGGAGAATACAAAGAAGAAGAAGGAGGAGGAGGAGAAGAAGAAGGAGGAGGAGGAAGAAGAAGAAGAAGAAGGAGGAGGAGGAGAAGAAGGAGGAGGAGGAGGAGGAAGAAGAATCAAGAAGAAGAAGGAGGAGGAGGAGAAGAAGAAGAAGGAGGAGGAGGAGGAGAAGAAGAAGGAGGAGGAGGAGAAGAAGAAGGAGGAGGAGGAGGAGAAGAATACAAAGAAAGAAGGAGGAGGAGGAGGAGGAGGAGAAGAAGAAGAAGGAGGAGGAGGAGGAAGAGAAGGAGAAGGAGAAGGAGGAAGAAGAAGAAGGAGGAGGAGGAGGAGAAGAATAAGAAGAAGAAGAAGAAGGAGGAGGAGGATAAGAAGAAGAAGGAGGAGGAGCAGAAGAAGAGGAGGAGGAGGAGGAGAAGAAGAAGGAGGAGGAGGAGAAGAATAAGAAGAAGAAGAAGGAGGAGAATAAGAAGGAGAAGTCTTAGGAGAAGAATAATAAAAGAAGAAGAAGGGGAGGAGGAGAAGAAGAAGAGGAGGAGGAGGAGGAGGAGAAGAATAAAAAGAAGAAGGAGAATGAGGAGAGAGAAGAAGAGGAGGAGGAGGAGGAGACGAAGCAGGAGGGAGGGGGGGGGGGGGAGGAAAAAGAATAGGCTCAAAGATGAAGGTACAGAAGAAGAAAAAATAAAATTGAAGAAACAAACAGAAAGAAAAGAAAGAAGAAGATGATGATGCTGATAATGATGTTCACGCTGTTGTAGTTGTTGTTGTTGCTGTTGTTGTTGGTGTTGTTGATGATGATGATGCTGATAATGATGTTCACGCTGTTGTAGTTGTTGTTGTTGCTGTTGTTGTTGGTGTTGTTGATGATGATGATGCTGATAATGATGTTCACGCTGTTGTAGTTGTTGTTGTTGCTGTTGTTGTTGGTGTTGGTGTTGTTGATGATGCTGATGCTGATAATGATGTTCACGCTGTTGTAGTTGTTGTTGTTGCTGTTGTTGTTGGTGTTGGTGTTGTTGATGATGCTGATGCTGATAATGATGTTAACGCTGTTGTAGTTGTTGTTGTTGCTGTTGTTGTTGGTGTTGGTGTTGTTGATGATGATGATGCTGATAATGATGTTCACGCTGTTGTAGTGTGTTGTTGTTGCTGTTGTTGTTGGTGTTGTTGATGATGATGATGCTGATAATGATGTTCACGCTGTTGTAGTTGTTGCTGTTGTTGTTGGTGTTGGTGTGTTGATGATGTGATGCTGATAATGATGTTCACGCTGTTGTAGTTGTTGTTGTTGTTGTTGTTGTTGGTGTTGTTGTTGATGATGCTGATGCTGATAATGATGTTCACGCTGTTGTTGTAGTTGTTGTTGTTGCTGTTGTTGTTGGTGTTGGTGTTGTTGATGATGCTGATGCTGATAATGATGTTCACGCTGTTGTAGTTGTTGTTGTTGCTGTGTTGTTGGTGTTGGTGTTGTTGATGATGCTGATGCTGATAATGATGTTCACGCTGTTGTAGTTGTTGTTGTTGCTGTTGTTGTTGGTTGTTGGTGTTGTTGATGATGATGATGCTGATAATGATGTTCACGCTGTTGTAGTTGTTGTTGTTGCTGTTGTTGTTGGTGTTGGTGTTGTTGATGATGATGATGCTGATAATGATGTTCACGCTGTTGTAGTTGTTGTTGTTGCTGTTGTTGTTGGTGTTGGTGTTGTTGATGATGATGATGCTATTGTTGTTGGTGGTGGTGTTGACATGCTTGTTATTGTCGTTGTTGATGATGATAATGATGATGATGAGGATGATGATGATGAGGATGATGAATGAGGATGAGGATGATGACGATGATGATGATGACGATGACGATGACGGTCTGCTGCCTTTGTTGTACATCAGTCGTCATTTATATTTCTCTAATATCCTGTGGAATTTATCCGGTTTCTTAATTAACCAAACACTGGAACTTAAGTTTTCACCATTGAAAAGAAAAAAAACAAGCGTGGTCAGATAATGGTGACAAACGTAAACTTACAAGATTGTTCTGATAACTTATGTCTCCCTCTGTTTGTGAAAATTTTGCACAGACAATGATTTCTTCTTCTGCATTCCCAGG
>CM065698.1:12662364-12664864 GCA_017654935.2 Phymorhynchus buccinoides | reverse complement strand
CTAGACGTGTTCTGAAATCAGGGCCTATAAATGATGGCACAATCTAGAGAGAGAGAGAGAGAGAGAGAGAGAGAGAGGGAGAGAGAGAGAGAGAGAGGAGGAGAGAGAGAGAGAGAGAGAGAGGGGGAGAGAGAGAGAGAGGGGGGGGGGGGAGAGAGAGAGAGAGAGGAGAGAGAGAGGAGAGAGAGAAGAGAGAGAGAGAGAGAGAGAGAGAGAGAGAGAGAGACAGAGAACTCGGAACTCAGAAATTGCAATGCAAAAAGGCCACCAGCATGTGGACACGTACACACAAATAATCATATGAAAAAGAAGAAGACAAAATGAAAATAAAAAGCATTAATATCTTCAAAGTAAGAACTCAGCCTTTTAAAGAAAACTGGCCCAAAACCCCATGGTCTCTTATATGCTGTTACCATACATCTGTATTGTTACTAATGATGGACTTTACTGGTGTTGCACTGCCTCCGGGCATTGCCTCCAGGATCGTTCCCACCATCTTTATATCTACTAATGTCCCGTGTGTGTCTGTTCCGGACCGGAGGACGTTAAACATATTTACTACTACTACTACTACTACCCATGGTCTTAAATTGAGAAAGTAAAGCTTACATAGTTTGTTGAGAGAGAGAGAGAAAGAGAGAGAGAGAGAGAGAGAGAGAGAGAGAGAGAGAGAGAGAGAGAGAGAGAGAGAGAGAGAGAGAGAGAGAGAGAGACAGACAGACAGACAGACAGATAAAGACAGAGAGAGAGAGAAGTTAACTAAGTTAACTAGAGAGAGAGAGAGAGAGAGAGAGAGAGAGAGAGAGAGAGAGAGAGAGACAGAGAAGATAGAAGACAGAGAGAGAGGAGATACTCTGAGTAGAGAGAGACAGAGACAGAGAAGATAGAATGACAGAGAGATTGTGCACATGCGTGCGTGCGCGCGCACGTACATGTCGTCACTCTGGGTACCTACACATACATACAGAGTAAACGAAACACGAATACACAAAGGCGCTAATTCAACAATAATGAGTATGCACACGTATTATTGATCAGGAATGATAAGCTACAGGCAGAACAAACAACAACAATTACAATAGTCAAGGAACTGATGTTTATGATGACTGTGTCCTCAAACAATTGTTCGCCAGTTAGTTACGTAAATGACGCCAAAGCACGTGCGTAGCCGTAGCCTATTATAACGCTCGCGCGTAACCTATTACGTTGCTTGCGTAGTCCTTACAAACGTATACAGAGTGAAAAGAAGCATACAAGCCATACAAAGCCAAATGTATGTGCTTATTCTTGCAATGGTCTTACCGTAGGCAAGACAGACACACACACACACAGACACACACGCAGACACACACGCAGACACACAGACACACACACACACACACACACACACACACACACACACACACACACACACACACACACACACACACACACATACACAGAAGCACACACACACACACACACACACACACACACACACACACACACACACACACACAAACACACACACACACACACACACACTCCTCTCTCACTCTCTCTCTCTCTCTCTCTCTCTCTCTCTCTCTCTCTCTCTCTCTCTCTCTCTCTCTCTCTCTCTCTTCTCTCTCTTTCTCTCACAGACACTCACCACGCAGACAAAAACAAATTATGGTATGTTATGAGAATGACACTTAACTGACCCTAAGCTTATCCCTAACCCTATCCCAAACCCTATTCCTATTCCTAACCCTAACTGAAACCGTCTGAAATGAATGGAAAGGACAGAGGAGGGATCTTTTCTTAACATTTGCCAAACAAAAATTCGCTCGGGAACTACTAAAAAGTACAATAGCGTAGGCGTCTACGAAAACGAAAATCGATACAGAAGGCTTCGAACAATGCATACGGTATACGCGCCGACAATGTAAGCGAAAGTTGTAGAACAATGCCAGACAATGGAAATCGAAAAACAGAGGAGTAGAGGCAGACACGATAACACGAACATCGGTTGAACGGTTTTCTCTGTCTTCTTAAAGACCCAGTACGTCGCGTGTCAAAATCACGGTTTTCACGTGTTTTCCCTCTTATAGCTGGTAAGAAATCTTATTTTGACCAAGCGTTGCTCCCATACAAATTGCCTCTTGCACGAAAACGGGACAACACTTTAAAGAGCAGCCTCGATCGTATACGAGGGAAGTCTGTATGTGGGCCACACCGACCCAGAAAAAAAGCCCAAGGGACTTAATCCAGCCGGCTCGTGTGGGTCTTTAAAGACCCAGTGACGCACCACGGTTAAGTCCCTTGTTTTGTTCTGGGTAGCTGTGACCCACATACAAACTTCCCCAACTTGAAATTGAGGCTGCTCTTCAATTTGGGGCCATATTTGTATGGGAGTCAGACTTGGTCAAAACAAGATTTCTTTCCCGTTATAAGATTGAAAACACGTGAAACCTGTGATTGTTTGACACGTGATCTGGTGGGGTCTTTAAGATCTTCTGCGTTCCCAGGCCACATGGCC
>CM065698.1:12649864-12657364 GCA_017654935.2 Phymorhynchus buccinoides | reverse complement strand
AAGTCGCCATTTTTGCCGCGTTCAAAAATCGCGCGGCAAACGGGCGGCGCAGGCGCAGCTAATAGGCGGCACTGAAGGGGTTAAGACAAAGACAAGACAAGCGGCTCTATATGAGTAGTGAGGACAGAAACCCTGATTATGCCCCCATTGAGCCATGAACATCAGCAGTAATCTAACACTGGTTGTTACTGTTTCATATATATTTTCTGGCCGTATTTGCAGCTTCCTTACCTTTCTTTAGTCTTCAGGAAACCAGAAAAAAGGTTTGCCCAAGCACTCAAATTTGAATCTGGCATTTACAAAAAAAACGTCGATTCAAATTCCAGTCTTTGGATAGAGCCGCCATTGTTAATGGGATCACGAAAGATAACCCTGTCAGCCCGGCTCGCCGTAACTCTCCCGTTGTCTGTCTTATTCCCATTACAATGTCTTTGGTTAAGATGCACAGTGTGGTATAACCTTCATAACATTGACATCTATGTCAATGCGAAAGGGTATTTTATACTGACCGGCACATGTATTGATTCGTAGACTTCGCCTATTGCCCCAAGGGCACATTTTAATTCCATTTTAGTGACAGATTCCTCATAGTCAGAAGAAGAAGACTCTGAGAAGAAGAAGAAGAAGAAGAAGAAGAAGAAGAAGAAGAAGAAGAAGAAGAAAACAAAGTTTGTTTGTTTGTTATTTATTGCATTAGACAACAAGTGCATGGGTCCAGGAACATGGATAATGAAAGGAGAGTAAAGGAAAAGACGGAGGGGTAATGAGGTATGTAGGCATGCCCAGGCATGTGTATAATCAGTGCTTGTTGCATCCAGGTGAAGGCACGTGAGCGTAATGCGCGTGGCGTGGGTGGGTGCTGCATGCACCTGATTGAGAAGCAGTCTTGCGTTTTCAATCAAGTATCTATGCATAAAATGCGTGCGTGTATGTGTGTGTGTGAGTGTGTGTGTGTGTGTGTGTGTGTGTGTGTGTGTGTGTGTGTGTGTGTGTGTGTGTGTGTGTGAGTGTGTGTGTGTATGTGTGTGTGTGTGTGTGTGTGTGTGTGTGTGTGTGTGTGTGTGTGTGTGTGTGTGTGTGTGTGTGTGTGTGTGTGTGTGTGTGTGTGTGTGTGTGTGTGTGTGTGTGTGTGTGTGTGTGTGTGTGTGTGTGTGTGTGTGTGTGTGTGTGTGTGTGTGTGTGTGTGTGTATGAGAGAGAGAGAGACAGAGAGAGACAGAGAGAGAGAGAGAGAGAAGGAACACAATGAACAATGGTTTACTGAACTGGGTCATATGCCCGTGTCAAAGGGATCTGCAGGGTAGGGCTGATATCAAATGAGAGAGAAAAAAAGAAATTAAATCAGAGAGAGAGAGAGAGAGAGAGAGAGAGAGAGAGAGAGAGAGAGAGAGAGAGAGAGAGAGAGAGCGATGGAACTGTATGATCAGTAAAGAGGCAGATTTTCATGCAACAAATTATTTAACAAATCTTTTGTTTTAGACGAACAAGTCCCTTTTGACCAGAACAGAAAGTCATTAAAGTTTTTTTTGGTTTTTTTTTCCTTCTTCTCCGTCTTCAATATTGAATGATTTCAAATACACCCGAAAAACCGCGAAATCAGCGACATTTTAATCTTGAATATCTCAAAAACGGCTTGACCGAATGAATTCATATTTTCAATATTAACTAAAAACTACATTTCTAGCATTTCCGGTATAAACCCGAACCGGAAGTACCAGCCGGAAGTGCCCTGGCTAGGAACCTGTAGGTCCATTTGTGTTAACAGAATGGCCAAAACCGGAAGTGATGTCACAAAACTAACTTTTGTTGATGATATATTAAATAATGTGGAAGTTATTCAAATTTATGTAAAATGCGTTGCATCACATTCACTGATTTCACTGTGTTATTAGTTCAATGAGTCTGATGTGTGTTAATAATGAAAGAAAGTAAACTGTGTTATTAGTTCAATGAGTCTGATGTGTGTTAATAATGAAAGAAAGTAAACTGTGTTATTAGTTCAATGAGTCTGATGTGTGTTAATAATGAAAGAAAGTAAACTGTGTTATTAGTTCAATGAGTCTGATGTGTGTTAATAATGAAAGAAAGTAAACTGTGTTATTAGTTCAATGAGTCTGATGTGTGTTAATAATGAAAGAAAGTAAACTGTGTTATCAGTTCAATGAGTCTGATGTGTGTTAATAATGAAAGAAAGTAAACTGTGTTATTAGTTCAATGAGTCTGATGTGTGTTAATAATGAAAGAAAGTAAACTGTGTTATTAGTTCAATGAGTCTGATGTGTGTTAATAATGAAAGAAAGTAAACTGTGTTATTAGTTCAATGAGTCTGATGTGTGTTAATAATGAAAGAAAGTAAACTGTGTTATTAGTTCAATGAGTCTGATGTGTGTTAATAATGAAAGAAAGTAAACTGTGTTATTAGTTCAATGAGTCTGATGTGTGTTAATAATGAAAGAAAGTAAACTGTGTTATTAGTTCAATGAGTCTGATGTGTGTTAATAATGAAAGAAAGTAAACTGTGTTATTAGTTCAATGAGTCTGATGTGTGTTAATAATGAAAGAAAGTAAACTGTGTTATTAGTTCAATGAGTCTGATGTGTGTTAATAATGAAAGAAAGTAAACTGTGTTATTAGTTCAATGAGTCTGATGTGTGTTAATAATGAAAGAAAGTAAACTGTGTTATTAGTTCAATGAGTCTGATGTGTGTTAATAATGAAAGAAAGTAAACTGTGTTATTAGTTCAATGAGTCTGATGTGTGTTAATAATGAAAGAAAGTAAACTGTGTTATTAGTTCAATGCTAAGTCTGATGTGTGTTAATAATGAAAGAAAGTAAACTGTGTTATTAGTTCAATGAGTCTGATGTGTGTTAATAATGAAAGAAAGTAAACTGTGTTATCAGTTCAATGAGTCTGATGTGTGTTAATAATGAAAGAAAGTAAACTGTGTTATTAGTTCAATGAGTCTGATGTGTGTTAATAATGAAAGAAAGTAAACTGTGTTATTAGTTCAATGAGTCTGATGTGTGTTAATAATGAAAGAAAGTAAACTGTGTTATTAGTTCAATGAGTCTGATGTGTGTTAATAATGAAAGAAAGTAAACTGTGTTATTAGTTCAATGAGTCTGATGTGTGTTAATAATGAAAGAAAGTAAACTGTGTTATTAGTTCAATGAGTCTGATGTGTGTTAATAATGAAAGAAAGTAAACTGTGTTATTAGTTCAATGAGTCTGATGTGTGTTAATAATGAAAGAAAGTAAACTGTGTTATCAGTTCAATGAGTCTGATGTGTGTTAATAATGAAAGAAATTAAACTGTGTTATTAGTTCAATGAGTCTGATGTGTGCTAATAATGAAAGAAAGTAAACTGGGTTATCAGGTCAATGAGTCTGATGTGTACATTCACTGATTTCCAATTAAGGGATGTTTAATGTTTTACTAGAATTTACTGGAAAATTGAAGGACACTATTATAATGCCACATTTTCAATATTAAGCCAATTGACCACATTTTTGCCGAACTATGGCCAAAAATGTCCACATTGTAATCTTGAATAACTCAAAAACGGCTGCACAGAATTCGTTCATATTTTCAATATTTATTGCAGAGTAACTGAACAAGACGTTTGGTATAAAACCAAACCAGAAATACCAATCGGAAGTACCCTATTGATTGGTTGAATTATGGCCCAAACAGCCCCCTCCCCCCCCCCCCCCCCAAAAAAAAAAAAAAAAGCCCTTTCTAAATTCAACCGAATTTCAGTCTTAAAAACTCATAAACAGTTTGACACAACGAGTTCATATATTACACTTGAGAAAGAAAGAAACACCCGACCAATGTATTGCTTTTAATTACAACAGCCATAAATGAAAAAAGATTGACACCCCCTCCAATAAAATTAAAAAAAAGTACCATCCATAAGTGCCACAGGGTGAGGGAGGTTGGAGAGATGAATCCTCCCATGTTTGCTCTGAAAGGCAAACTAGTTTGTTTTTCAATTGCTTTGTTAATTGTCCCCTCCTGGTGTGCCACAACTTAATTATAACGCCCTAAACTGCAACTTGACAAACAACCCCATGTTCATTAAGTGCTTATTCAGGAAAATGGACGAACAGATCTAATCAAACCCATTAATATAAACACAGTGGCTACGGGTACGCGTTGCTGCAACACTCATGTTCAGGGATAGTAATTCTCTCTCTCTCTCTCTCTCTCTCTCTCTCTCTCTCTCTCTCTCTCTCTCTCTCTCTCTCTCTCTCTCTCTCTCTCTCTCTCTCTCTCTCTTATTTTAAGGGGCCTTGGCCTATTTGAATAAATTATTCACATTCGCTTTGGCATTCGCATTCTCTCTCTGATTTCGTCAACAAATGCATGTTCTTATTTCGTATATTTAACGCATCTTCGTAAAGGAATAGGTTTAGGGATAGGGTTAGGAACATGTCAGAGTTAATGTTAGCAGATTTTGAAGACATTCGCGCGCAATTTATGCGTCCCGTGATCGAGCGCCGTACCCGTAGCCTGGAGAATGTGAAATACGGGCCCGTACCCCGAGCCTCTGCCTAATATAAACGTTGTATATTGTTGTTTCCATGTATTATTTTCCCCCCACATCCCTCTCCTTTCCATTATCCCCGGTCATAATTGATTCCAAACATATATGATTAACTGATGGTGTGTAATTAATAAAAACAGAAGCACCGAAGCCGTAGAAGATAGTAATATATAACTACACTCCGTGGCCTTGGCTCAAGGTCTCGTGAGTCCTGACTGCACGTGCTAAAATGTGCGATTCTGATTGGCTGATGCAGTGGCTCGGTGACCTTCGCAGCACATTCGTAGTGTGTTGAGCGATACCGGGAATCTTGTCACTAGAATACATTAAATGATCAAGTGGACCAAATTAAAATATATATCGTACATAAATTATATAATCTCCAGAAGTTTCCAGTAAAAAAATTTCAGCTTTACGAGAACTTTCTGGTACATTTTTTGAATCGCTTTAAAAGATTACTGTATCTCAAAAAGCTTACGAAATCAGTAGCTTGAATGGATACACATGGCTTTTAGTTTGCTACCATCTTGTTTGCTTATTTCTATCTTCTTTGTGTGTGTGCCGTTTCTTGAATTTCAATACAAAGAACATACCACCACGACTTCTTCGTGTAGGGTTGGTTATATTTATCATTATTTAGAAGTTGAATGCAGAGCGCTGGGTGTATTGCTACTATTTACGTGACTGACTGACATACATTCCTAATACCAACACACTCAACTCAACTCAACTCAACTCAAACAACTTTATTATCTCTTAGAGAGAAATTTAGCGTGGTGATGTCTGCGATTGACACTGTTAAAACAAGACACATTATAATATACGTTAAAAAACAAGATGTGCTTCTAAAACATAAACGACAATACCATTAAATCAAAACACACATGATGATAATTATCACTTGAAAGCAAAACAGCAGTGCTTGAAACAAAATGTTGCCAATATAAAAAATTTTTTTTTAAAACAGTACAGAAAACATAAATCACTTTAATTATAAGCTATCCACAAAAAGTTAAGGATCACTTGCAAACTAATTCATAACTTTCCCAATAAGAAAGCCAATGCGTTGAATTTTGGCCACAATTTAATTCAATGCTTTAGTGATAACGATACACAATTGCCTTCAATTTCGAGCAATCGTTTGGTCTGTACATTTGATCAAAGTGGGTACGTATCGAAATTTGATTTCCCAAAGTCATTGAAATCACAAGACAGGGCATTCTGATGCTCCCAAAAGTTCAGTAATGCGTGTATCCGCCATGGCTGTTCTGGCACTCGACGCAGCGAGTCCTCATGGAGTTGACCAGGGTGGTGAAGATCCTCTGTGGAAGCGCCTGCCACTCAGCCTGCAGCATCTGGTAGAGGTGCTGGGCATCCCTGGGAGGGGGGTGGTTGCTCCTCACTTTGCGATCCAGCTCATCCCAGAGGTTCTCAATCGGGTTGAGGTCGGGACTGCATGCTGGCCACTCCATTCTGTTGACTTCAGACTGCTGCAGGAAGTCGTTGACCACCCTTGCCCTGTGGGGGCGAGCGTTGTCATCCTGGTAGACAGCCGGCGGTCCCATCTGCTGCAGTGTAGGCACAGCCAGCGGTCGAAGGATCTCATCCCGGTATCGGAGGCCAGTCAGGTTACCCTGTACATGATACAAGGGTGTTCTGTGGTGAAGGCTGAAGGCCCCCCAGACCATTACAGAACCTCCACCAAAGGCCACCTTTTCTTGGACAGTGGCGTCAATAAAGCGTTCCCCTGGGCGCCTCCAGACCCTCAGTCGGCCGTCGTTGTGGTTCAGGGTGAAGCGTGATTCATCACTGAACAGGACCTGGGACCATTGCTGACGTGTCCACCTCACGTGACGTCTGCAGAAGGCGCGGCGTGCTGCCCTATGGGCTGGAGTTAAGCGTGGCCGTACAGCTGGGCGACGAGAACGGAGGTTAAACCCATGAAGGCGGTTCCGTATGGTCTGCTGGCTGATGTTGATGTTAGTAGCCACCCTCAGCTGCCTTCGAATGATGCTGGAAGAGGCTGTTCTTGTCTGCAGGGCTTGTCGTTCAATGAGACGATCTTCACGTGGAGTTGTCTTCTTCGGTCGACCAGATCTGCGTCTTTCATGGACCCTCCCAGTGGCTGTGAAGCGTTGAATCAGTCTGACAATGACCGAGATGGACACCTGAAGTCGCCTGGCCACTTCTCGCTTGGGAACACCATCTTGGAACCATGCAACAGCTCGTCCCCTATCCAACTCGCTCAATTTTCGTCGTGGAGGCATTGTCAAATCAGGCCTAATACTGGTGGTATGTCTTCTTATAAAGCCAAGCAAGAGACAGCATCTCACACATAAACAGCAGTGCTTGCACGTGCATAATGGTTTTTCCATCTGGCTTGTGCAATGTGTTCATGCAGAACGATCCAAAACAAGGTCCTTTTTCGCAAGTTTCCGCTTTTTCTTTTGCTGCCCAGCTGAGTAATAGAGAATCACGTGCAATGTTTCCACTAACACAACATCGCCCACTTACAGCTGAACAAGAATTCATAACAATTTGGCTTGACGGAGAAAAAAATAACAGGAGCGAACGGAGTTTATTGCGCACCTGTTTTCTCATAGTGATCCTTAACTTTTTGTGAGTAGTGTATAATCTTAAATGCACAACACACACACACACACACCCACACCACCCCCCCTCCCCTACCCCACCCCCGTGCTGGTGTCACTGCTCATCAATGGCACTCATCACAAACGAAGGGGGAAGAGGGGATGGGGGATGGGGGGGAGTAAGAGTATCATGGAAAGGTGTAGACATTCGCTGGAAGAAGGGTATCTTACTACTTTTGGGCCAACAGATGTGACTGTCTGCGAGTTGTCACTGACAATCGTATTTCCCTTTACGACATCTTTTTCTGTCTCTCTGTCTGTCTGTCAGAGAGACAGAGAGAGACACACACACTGTATA
>CM065698.1:12632364-12639864 GCA_017654935.2 Phymorhynchus buccinoides | reverse complement strand
CCATCTTAATATTATCCATACGCTTTGAGAGCAGTACATTGTGACCCAGCACCACTAAAGGACATTAAGTCGCTTGGCTAGTTTCTCACAAAAGGCTTGGAAAGTCAGAAACTCATTTTTTGTCAATTTTGAGTTATGGGTATTTTCGTGTTCTCTAACATCTTATCTTCCATATTTATAAAGGACAATCTTTAACATGGTCTCTAAGTGGTCTTTTAAGTGATTTAAAACGGGTAGGTCAATGCACTTTCTTCAGCTAGGCTAGACTTTAGACTGTGTTTCTCAAAATGACTGACATTCATCCTGTTAACTTTAAATGCTCATAACTCGGGAACAGAAAAAAGATACAAGAATGTTTCTTGTATCATTAGAAAGAGAATGGTCCGAAGTGTCCACATGCATGATTTTCTCAGAATGGTCAGGTTGACACTTAATGTCCCTTTCGTGGTGCTGGGCCACTATTATCCAGGCATGGTGAATCAGTCAATGGGACAAATTTGACGATGTTCTTCGTCCAACACGGGACACGGCCGCTTTGCACCACCCTACCATCAGTGACGTTTAACCCTTTCGCCGCCAGACATTTTTCAGCCCCAAAATACCATTAAGCTTAAAAACCTCTGCAATATTGCAAATTCCTCTGTGACATGCATAACACTAGGCCTCTCCTTACCTTCCAAAATTACGAAAATAGGGTCTTCAGATAACAGGCCCTGATTTGATGCTTTTTAGTGACATGGGTGTCAAACCGTTGTGGTGCAAAAATGCGACATTGGCGGTGAAAGGGTTAAAGGGGTGTTTGAATGTACGGTTTGCACACAAGTAACGTACTGACCTTGTTGGCGGACTCTGAGAAAAGAGAGTCCAAGCTTTTAAGTCAAAGTGCCTGAGAAAACTGCTGGGCATCTCATTCCCAGAACGAAAGACAAACGACTATGTTCGCAACAAGATCAAGGACCTGGTTTGGGCCGCAGGATTCACTACTATCCACAGTAGAAGCGTCGCAAGCTTGTCTGGTTTGGCCACGTCACCCGTCACGATTCCTTGTCTAAGACCATCCTCCAAGGTACTGTAGAGGGGGGAGGGGAGGTGTGTGGGTGTGGGTGTGTGTGTGTGTGTGTGGGGGGGGGGGGGGGGGGGGGGGCGAGGGAGGGGGGGGGGGGTGGGGGGGGTGGGGGGGGGGGGTGGGGGGGGGGGTGTGGGGGGGGGGGGTGGGGGGGGGGGGGGGGGGGGGGCCGTCGTGGTCGACAAAAGAAGAGCTGGGCTGACAATATCAAAGAGTGGATAAACACGAACATGAACGACCTGGTTCCTCTTGCACAGCACAGAGAGAAATGAAGGGCCCTGTCAGCTGCTGCTGCTGCCCATCAGTCCCCCCAACTCGGTTTTTGCCTTAATAAGCAATGACATGCCAATGTAGCGCCCCGCAAATAGTGTGTTTGAGTGTTAGACAGTAAGGTTGGCCGTGAAAGGAGTTTCCAGAACCACACCCATGATGTGTTTCTTAGAAAAACTCATCCTTCAGGGTGCCCCTTTAAGCAATGGCGGAAGCACCCCACCCCACCCCTAGAATCAACTGGTCCGCTCCTGACGTGGTTCATTACGGACTGAGACACCGTGACAAGGCTGTCCTCTATTGGCCACTGCAAAGAACACCTTTTGCAAGAGTGAATGCCCTTGGTGGGTGAGGGAAGGTGGTTGAGTACTGACCAAACAAGGGAATAACTCTCGCCAATAACCGTACTCGAGGCCACTGAATGGCTGGCCTTTACAAGAGCGAATGCCCTTTTGGATACTGATCAACAAGGGCTTAACTCTTGCCGTCAAAGGGCGTTAACAACCCTAGTTGCAGTGGCCAATGCCACGCTCCCTTTTCAAGTCTATCCGTTCTGGCGTTAACCAGGCCCACGGGAGAGGCAGGCGCCCTGTAGTGTTGGTCAATAAATTACAGCAACACTTCCAGTAGGCCTACAACTCTGAGTAGCTCGACTTCAGTCTTCCCATTCACTCTGGGTAGGAAGCACATTAGATATAAAAAAAAAATCCTTCAAGACTCTGAAAGACTCTGGAAAGAGTTGAACCCAGGAGGTAGGTCCCAGGCAGAAACCCACAACACTGTCACTGCGCCACTGTGATGCTTTCTTGTCCTTTGCCGATCTACGATCGCAAAGGATTCTAAATTCGTTCGTGTATGTTTCTTTTTGTTTGTTTGTCTGGGTTGTTTTTCCTGCTTTTCTGCTGTCTGCCCCAAGGATATCTCCCGAACCGCCTGACAGAATCGCTTTAAACTTTTGTGTGGTGGTGAGGCGATTCTGACAAGAGGTTCGGGATATCCTTGGGACAGACAGAAAAACAAAAGCAAAAAACCCCACCAAAACAGAAACATACACGAACGAATTTAGACTCCTTTGCGGTCGTAGATGGGCTAAGGACAAACAGTTCACTAGAACCCAACAAATACTTGTCTCCACAAAATCCTTTGTTGTACCAAAAAGCCTAAATGTTACAAAGAGTGATTACTTCGCAGCCTACAAAACTTTGCAAAGAGTGAAGCCAACTTTCTTACTTGCCACCTGGAAGGTGAAAAGGTGTGGAAGGTGGGAAGTGTTGAGTATGGTAACAGAGGCAGTGAGTGAGTTCGCAATAATGATCCACACCTGTAATGTAGGTGAAAGGGTGGGAGTTAAAAAAAAACCCGGCTTCAGTCAGCTGCGGAGTGCGAACTCTTTGTATATTCAGGCTTTTTGGCTGAACCTATTGAACGTTCTCATAAAGCGGGGCAAAAGGCCCAACTGTTTGCGTCTTGCAGCATTTATTGCGTATTGCATGCAAACATTTCTTTCAAATTTTAAACGGTTGGAATATGTTGTAGTGTGGCTGGGCCTCTATCGTTTACAGTTGATACGAAGTGTCTGTAGATTCAAAGATTAGAGACAAAGGAATTATTTCTTTGTAGAAAGGGGAGGGGGGCGTTTTGTCCCATCTGACCATACACCATGGTGTCATGGATAGGCATAGTAAAGGTCCGTGCACACGTTAACATTATTCACGATATATATATATTTCCCCATGGCAACACAGTGATAGCCCACTCTTAATAGGACTTGCAGCTCACTGTGTTACCATGGAGAAATGGAAAGCTATAAATATCTCGTGAATAGTGTTAACGTGTACACAACCATTAATGGAGGATAAGCATGCCTCTTTGAAAATAGTCTAGGGTTTCAGAAGACGTTGTCTCGTGGTGTAATCAAGGGATCAAAAGCCTTTTGTGGTGATCAGGAGGCCATTGCTCTTCAAAGGGAATATATGTAAAAAAACAATTCAAACTTGGGGGAAAAGGGTATCTTCTCAAACCTAACCCCTGGACTGCCTACAATGTATCACATATTATTGACCTGATGATGGCATCAGATGAAGAGGGATAACCCTGATATGCTGGCTGTTGCTCTAATACAGTCAATAGAGTAATATCCCTAGACCATGTTCCTAGATAGGCTCTATCAGTTGTGTTTTTCATGGCATAATTCGACCAATGACTGTTTTCTTAAATTTTCTCTGGCAGTCAAGGGGCTAAAACCCATCTGACATTTGATTTTTTGCATTCGCTTTTCTCTGCATTCAGAGAATTATCTGAACATTACCATGCCTGAAAGTTGACATAGTGTGAGTGAACCCTACTAGACTATATTTGATTGCACTCACACTGTCCCTGTCTTAGTTTTGGGGGAGAAAATGGCGTAAAACTCAGCAGCTAGCTCTAGGAACTGTGCTCTGAACTTGCTGCCAGTCAAACAGTACAGGTAGAAGGTGATGGAACTGTTAATGTACAACAAGGCATTGATGGTTGCACTGAACATTTGGTATTGTCCGTTGGCAACGCTGCCTTTCCCGATGAAGTGGTATTCACCCAACACGTAGAACAAAGCACCCGGTGCTGTCAGGGCCAAGAAACAGACACACCTAGCGACCAAGGTCACGATCAGGGAGGACACGTTCTGTTCTCTGGGATCCTGGCGGGCTTGTTGTGCAGAAATAAGCTTGTTAGTTCTGACGGATGTTATCACTGCCTTCAAGAGAACGCTGTTGCTGACAGTCAGCAACAAGAAAGGCAGGAGACTGTCTTGAAGTACGCGTATCCATCCATAGAACGCATACACGAAGTAGTTGTACGTTGTTAGTGAAAGTAAACCGCAACGCCCTCGGCGAATACCATACCCGTACAAAGTGTGGCAATTGATCAGAACGAAAACGGCGATCTCTACAGCAGCTGTAATTCGGGACATTCTCCTCGTCCACGTAGTACTGACTCGAAGTGGCCACAGCACAGAAGCGGCTCTGAGCATGGTGAGTGACACGAGCATCCATGACGACAGAGGTGTTGCTACTCGAGATATGAAATAGTACAACTTGCACTGGTAGGACCCCTGGTCCTTGAAATATCCTTCCCACGATGTATGATACACTGCGAGAAGGTATTCTGCTGCATAAAGCAAAATGAACTGATCAGTCATGGCCAGAACCATAAAGAAAGCACGGGATGTGGACGTCGGCTGACGAAGCATGATCAGAAGTATCATCAAATTACCAAAGAGACCAAAGGCATATGCGAATGGAAGGCCGATATCTCGAATGAGGAAAGATGCGTATATGTATGGTCGACGTCGATCATAGTAATCTTTAATATTGAGATGGGATATATTTTCCATTCTGTCGGTAGCCATGCACAATGTAGTTCTTTAAGGTTGTTGTAGGGCTCAGTCCAGCGATTCAGCTGAGAGATTGTATGGTATTTGAATTGAATAAAGTTTGCTTTTATATATTTCAAATACCGGCAACGGAATTGTCAAAAAGCACCTTCTATCAGGGCATGTATTCACATCGAGATAAGTATGAGACTTATCATCATGATATCTTATAAGTCCTTCTCAAGTAGTAGGACTTAATAGGACTTTGGAGGGACTTCTAAGATATCATGATAATAAGTCCCATACTATCTTGATATGAATACAGGCCCAGATCTATAGAAGACAAACCAGACACAATGAACCGTCCCCATCATTCGTCACTGAATCAAGAACTGCAGCCAAATATGACTATGGTCACACACATACACACACACACACACACACACACACGCGCGCGCGTGCGCACACACACACACATTCTCTTGGCAATTTACGTGTATATTGAACTGTTTTTCTCTCTTCCACGTTTGAATATTTTTTTGGGGGGAGGTCAATTGTTTTTCTTATCTAATATTAACACCAGACTTGAGCACGTCATTATTTTGTTCTAAGGACGGGGTGGTTTGCTTTTACAACACAAGCCAAAAAACTCTCTCATTATCTCTCGGAACTCTGCTCGGAAGTGCCTGTGACTCAAACAACACACGTAGAATTTGCCAGCACTGTTGGAGTACCACAGAACAAAGCTGGCATCATAGAATATCCAGTTGTCCCGGTTTTGCATCAGATCGTCCCAATCAAAATAGTCATAGTCTCTCGAAACATAGTAGTGAAGAAACTCATAGTCTCTCAACACTAAGCATAATGCGACAGGTGTTGTGAGGAGGACAAAGTTAATGCTTGTGGCAATCAAGCTGACAGTCAATGGAGACACTTTCTGTTTGCTGCAATTCTGCCTGGATTGTTGTTCAGGGAGGCCGCGGTTTGTTCCGATCAACGCCCACAACAGAACGCTGTTGCCAACAGCCAGAAACACCAAAGGCGAGAAATAGAACTGGAACAGGTAAGTTCCAGACAAATGCCTATTTGAAATGGTTAACTTACAATACCCTTCTTGGATGTCATATCTTCTGAGAAAGTGGCAGTTCGTCACTGAGATGACGATGGTCACCATGCCAGCGGTGACCCGTGACCTTCTCGTGGTCCACACAGCACCGACACGACGCGGCCTCAGCACAGAAGCGGCTCTGAGCATGGTGAGCGACACCAGCATCCACGACGACAGAGAACATGCTACATAATGCGCAAGTCCGTTGAACCTGCACTGCCAGGAGTTGCCAAGTGTGAAATGCATGTGATCCATTTTCCTGAACAGCAAGCTCGTTATCAACACCGACTGATCAGACACGGCCAGAACTGTGAAGAAAACGCTAGACGTGGTTTCCGGAAGACGACGCATGATCAGAATGATCATCAGATTTCCGACAAACCCGAAAGCAAACACAACAGGGTCACCAACGTCCCTGAGGAGACCAGCTGTGTTTCTGTGAGGTTGGGTGAAGTCATTCCCAGCTGTCCTGTTCTGTGTGGAACGGTCTGAACTCTCCCAGGTATTCAGCATGTTGGAGAATGGGCGAGCAAGGAAAACTGGATTCAACACAGTTATCATGGAGCTATTAACTTGGCAGAGGCTCGGGGTACGGGCCAGTATATCACATTATCCAGGCTATGGGTACGACGGGACGCATACATTGTGCGCAAATGTCTTCAAAAACTACTAATATTAACTCTGACATGTTCCTAACCCTATTACTTACCAATATGCGCTAAATATACAAAATAAGAAAATGCATTTTGTTGACGAAAAATTCAACTAGGAAGAGTTACTATCCCTGAACATGTCTGAGTGTTGTTGCAGCAACGCCGTACCCGTCGCCACTGTGTATTAACTTACTTCGTAATGATCATAATTGAAAAAAACCCCACAAAACAATTGTCTGGTAACTGGAGGTATGGTTGTGATACATGAATTGATGATTCAAAGTATTTTTATGAGCCACCATCAGCATTTTGCGATTGAGCTTTCACAAGTACTCTGTCTTATTGTTTTTATATGGATCCGCTCGAGTTTCCATTATTATAATAAAAAGCAGCAGCAGCGGAAGAAGAAGAAGAACAACAAAAACAACAAGACAGAGTAAGAATAAGAGTTCAATGACACGCAACAGAGGATGTTACTGTATAAGAACCAATTGTGACCCAGCACAACGAAAGCGACATTAAGTGTAAAACTGACCATTCTGATAAAAGCATACGGGTGACAACGTAAGACAATTCTCGTTCTACTGATACAAGAGCCATTCTTGTATCTTTTTCTGTTCCAGAGTTACGAGCATTTAAAGTTTGTAGTGTGAGCATCGGCCATTTTGAGAAAACACAATCTAAAGTCTAGACTAGCTGAAGAAAATGCATTGACCCACTCGTTTTAAAGCACTTATAAGACCATTTAGAGGCCGTATTAAAGATTATTCTTTATTAATATGAAAGATAAGATGGTAGAGAACACGAACATACCCATAACTCAAAATTGACCCCCTCAAAATGAGAGTTTTGAATTTGCAAGCCTGTTGTGAGAAACTAGCTCAGCAATGTAATGTCCTTTTCGTGGTGCTGGGTCACAATTTATCTCTGTTTCATTTTGTTTAACTTTTAGACGGTTGTGTCTTCCTGCAGAGTTTTGTCTTGCACCCACTCGTATCGTGATTGTTTTTCACGCATGACTTTTCTTTTTTCCCCCAACAAAATGCTTAAA
>CM065698.1:12624864-12627364 GCA_017654935.2 Phymorhynchus buccinoides | reverse complement strand
CGGTCGGTCTGTCGTTCCAAAATTGTCGCACATTTTGACAAAATTGTCGCACTTCAAATCGAGGCTACGCTTCAAAATTAATTGAGGCCGCTCTTTAAAATGATGTATTTAAAAAAGCGTACAAAATAATAAACATACGTAATACAGACACTACAACAGACACGACGAGTATGCGGTGCTTCTTTTGATGAGTATAAGTAGGATACATAGTTTTAAATGTTTTCCAAAAGATATAAAAAGTTACGAAAGGGTGCAGAGATAACATTCTGGGACGGTATTCATGTCGAGATAGCATGAGACTTAGCATGATGCTAACTTAGAAGCTCTTCCAAAAGTCCTATTAAATCCTATAGGACATTGGAAGAGCTTCTAAGTTAGCATCATGCTAAGTCTGCTATCTCGACATGAATACCGTCCCAGGTTTACAGATTAAAATTATTGAAAAGCCAGGGGAGATGACTCCTGATTGGAGTGGTAAAAATAGACCGCGCGCCACAAACTATTGCGATTTTGCGCTTGTTTTTACTGTAGGTCTTCTACTATACGTTCAAAGATTCAAAATCGTCAAAATGTTGATGGTGAATGTTCGAACGTGAGAAAGAAACAGCTCTGAATACCAACTCAATCTCCATACTTCTGAACGCATATTGCGTGAAAGCTGCTTTAACGATTCAAATAGAATTGTGGTTGAAGTCTAGCATAACTAAACTTCAAAAGCTGACTTTGGCATTTGTACACCATTTTGTTTGTGTGAATATGTGTCTAAATCATTGTTTGATGTGATAAATAGTTGGCGTCTACTTTTCTGAGTTTGTTTCAGCTTGCTTTACCTGAGTTCACCTTTATGTATTTGATGCTATATTAGAGTTGTTAAAGTAGTTATGACGCACATTGCGTTGAGAAATGCTGTTAGAGTTGATTTTCAGAGTACTTTTTTCTTTATTTGATGTGTGTGTGTGTGTGTGTGTGTGTGTGTGTGTGTGTGTGTGTGTGTGTGTGTGTGTGTGTGTGTGTGTGTGTGTGTGTGCGTGTGCGTGCGTGTGCGTGTGCGTGCGTGCGTGCGTGTGCGTGCGTGTTTGTGTGTGTGTGTGTCTGTGTGTGTTTGCGTGTGTCTGTGTGTGTCTGTGGGTGTAATCGTGTGACAGACGTATATGTCCCTGCGCATATGTGCATTCATGCGTGCGTGCATGCGTACGTTTTAGTGTATGTGCGTGTGTGTTGTGCATGTGAATGTGTGTGTGTTTAAGTGTGTGCGTGCGTGTATGCGTGTGCATGTTCATGCGTGTCTCAATGCGTGTGTGCTTGCGTGCTTTGCATACATACTTGTTTGCGAAGTGAAAGAGACTTTTGCCCAAGAACAGCATACTTGATTTATGGCCGCGTGAGACAAACAAACATGCATACAAACAAACAAACAAACAAACAAACAAACACACAACCAAACAAACCAAATAGTTTTTTGAATCCATGGTGTGTCGTACCTTTAATTTATTACCCCTATGCTTTTCTTTCCTTTCATTCTTTCTTTCTTTCTTTCTCTTTATTTTCATTTGTTTTCTTCGTTTATTTTTGTTCCCTGTGCGAAGTTCAAAGATGCACGTAGCTGCACGTGCCCTTGTGTTATACCGAACCCAACACTTACTCAGTCAATCAGTAGCAAATCTACTTCTTCCTCTTTCGTTCTCCTGCAATAATAAGTATGCACGCCTTGCATTGCATGTGACTTAACTTAACGTGTGTTTGTTTCGGAAGTAAGTGAGTGTACCAAAAGATCTATGTATGTTTCACAGGGAAATGTGGAATCAGAATTCCGACTTTTCCCCGGGAAGGTTCCGAATTTTCCCAAGCAAGTGGCTGCATGCTATAGAAATCATGAGAGAGAGAGAGAGAGAGAGAGAGAGAGAGAGAGAGAGAGAGAGAGAGAGAGAGAGAGAGAGAGAGAGAGAGAGAGAGAGAGAGAGAGAGAGAGAGAGAGAGAGAGAGAGAGAGAGAGAGAGAGAGAGAGAGAGAGAGAGAGAGAGAGAGAGAGAGAGAGAGACGAAGAGAGAGACGAACGAAATTTAAATTTACTTATACAGGGCAATGAGTACATAAGTATAACATACTGTTTTTTACACCCAGCCCTGTGGTAAACGAAAATATCGAAATAAACAACAATTGAAAACAACAACATCCAATGAAAGAATATAATAAACAACAACCATGAATATCATGCGAAGAGAGAGAGAGAGAGAGAGAGTTTGTAGAGAGTCGATCAGAAGAGAGGGAGAGAGAGATCCGAGAGAGGAGCTGAGAGAGAGAGAGAGAGAGAGAGAGAGAGAGAGAGAGAGAGAGAGAGAGACGCTCTAGAATTTAAACCCACTTATACAATATAAATGAACTGTACATAACCCTAACGGACGGTCCTGCTGTGGGCCAGTGCCTGCTTCGCTGTCTCTAATATCAGACATCGAGCAGACATGGACCTCACAGAGTGAATCATTTGCATCTACAAGGTTTT
>CM065698.1:12602364-12607364 GCA_017654935.2 Phymorhynchus buccinoides | reverse complement strand
TTCATCATTGACGTCAATTTCACACCTCGTGTGTCACATGAGAACATTAATATAAATACTCCCCCCTCCCTCCCCCCAGCAAAACCATCATTAATATGCAAATATTGTAATTGCACCATCACCGAATAAGAAGTAGAAGCAGACGAGGGCAGCTTGGGAGAGGAGGGAGGGGGTGGGTGGGAGATAGCGGTGAAATAATGATGGTATTAGGTATTAGGTACTTTATAGTCACAGAGGCGTCTCTGTAAAATTCGGGTTGCTCCCACCTGGAGAGCGCGTCGCAGCCAGAGGCGCGCCACCCCATTTAAAAAAAAAAAAATTTGACATGCGATTTTTGTCACTGATGAGGGAAGGGGGGGGGGGGGTTGGGGTAAATTTTGACCAAATGACAACTTTTTCGTTGCCACTGGGTTTAACGTATGCTAAGTGCATGGGCACACGGGACCTCGGTTTATTGTCTCATCCGAAAGACTCCACGTTCAGACCGTTAAGGCCTAGTGCAGAGTGAGAGGAAAAAATCCCCTGTACCCAGGTTCGAACTCGGGTTTACTTGACACGAAGGGAACGCGATACCACTGTGCCACTCTACACCATAAGGGGTGAGGGTGGGGGTGTTTATGCAAGGACGAGAAGGATGAAGAGGGGGGTCGGGAGAATGGATGACGATGATGATTATGATTATGGTGATGATGATGATTGATGATGATGATGAGATGTAGGGAAGGGATGTGGTAAGAGGGGTGAGAGGGAGGGGGATGAAGAGTGGAAGTGATAATAAGAGATTATAATGCAGAAGAGGAGGAAGCCCTAATTAACCCTGTCACCGCCAGCCACATTTCAGCCCAAAAATGTCCATTAAAATTATCTGTGTAGAGAACAAAACCCATCTGCAGTATTGGGGGATTCTTCTGTGACATATATAAAATAAGGTCTAACCTTACTTCCCAAATCTAAGACAATAGAGTCTTTGGATAATATACCTCAAGTTGATGCCTTTTTAGTGACATAGGTGTTAGATCACTGTGGTGCTAAAATGCAACTTTGGCGGTGAAAGAGTTAATAATAATAATTAATCATAATAATAATAAGAGCTGGCATACGCACTCGCTCGCTTTGCGGTGTACTATATAATAGTGACAACGCATCGCATCAACGTTAGGCCTAGTGAACGTTGTCCGTTGGCAGGTTGTTGAAATGGACGGTGTCAACACCACCACGCACCTGGCTGTGTTGTCACTTTGATTGTCCCGATGTTCTTCCGAACCCCGCTTCCCCCCACCCCACCCCCACCCCCCCCGCCACCACCACCACTGACTACCCCCTACCATGTAGGGTAAGACGAGGAAAAAAAGCCCATTGGCGGGTAAGAAGCCCATGCCAATTATCTCATGAAATGAAGCAAATTTCAGTCACAAAATTTTAAAAGCGTACAAAATAATAAACATACGTAATACAGACACTACAACAGACACGACGAGTATGCGGTGCTTCTTTTGATGAGCATAAGTAGGATACATAGTTTTAAATGTTTTCCAAAAGATATAAAAAGTTACGAAATGAGACGAATGTGACTGACATTTTTCTTTATTTCATGAGATAATTGGCATGGGCGGCTTTTTACCCGCCCATGGGCTTTTTAACCCCGTCTTCCCATATCATTCCCATACCCCTTGTTCCGTTATTTTTGTCCTCTCTCTCTCTCTATGCATCCTCTCCTCGATGTCTTCACATGCCTCTTACTTCTTATATAGCATTCACTGTCAACGTATTTCCCTTCCCCAACTTGACACACACAGTAATTGAAAAACAAAAACACACACAAACAAGCGCGAAATCGCAATTGTTTGTGGCACGCGGTCTATTTTTACCACTCCAATCATGAGTCACCTCCCCTGGCTTTTCAATAATTTTAATCTGTAAACCAGAATGTTATCTCTGCACCATTTCGTAACTTTTTATATCTTTTGGAAAACATTTAAAACTATGTATCCTACTTATACTCATCAAAAGAAGCACCGCATACTCGTCGTGTCTGTTGTAGTGTCTGTATTACGTATGTTTATTATTTTGTACGCTTTTAAAATACATCATTTTAAAGAGCGGCCTCAATTTGAAGTGTAGCCTCGATTCGAATTCTGATCGCTTCTCTTCTCGGCCTTTTGGCTAAGACAGTGATTCAGGAACATAAATTTTTGTTTATACCCTGGTTGGTTTGTTCAGCCCGTCGTACATGGCGAAAGCCGATACGCGACGTTTAAACTGAACTTCCATCACCCAGCCTCGATTTGAAGTGCGACAATTTTGGACGGACGACAGACAGACCAACCGACAAAGTGAGTTATAGGTTTGTGGCTTGAGCCACAAACAAAAACAGAAGGTAAGGGAAGAAAGAAGGAAGAAAATAATATTTCCAGACATATGAACATGCAATGCATGTATACATCTTAATAATGTCACATTACAATTTAATTTACAATTTACAATAATAATTTACAATTTATCAACCAAGTGCTTCTTTAAAGCCTGCACACAAGGCCTCTCTCTCTCTTATAAATGTTCAGACAACTGATCGCTTCTCAGCCTTTTGGCCTAAGACAGTGATTCAGGAACATAAATGTTTGTTTATACCCTGGTTGGTTTGTTCAGCCCGTCGTACATGGCGAAAGCCGATACGCGACGTTAAACTGAACTTCCATCCATCTCTCTCTCTCTCTCTCTCTCTCTCTCTCTCTCTCTCTCTTGGGGGAGAGAAAGCCTTAAACGAGAGAGAGAGAGAGAGGGGGAGAGAGGGAAGAGAGACCGAGAGAGAGAGAGAGAGTGTGAATGAAATGAATTAATTTTATTTATAGAGGGTAATAGAATAAGCAATAACATGCTTTTTTACATCCAGCACTCTGGAAAAAAATACATATATAAAAGTAGAAAATGGAAAAAAAAGAAAATAAGCACAGACAAAGCAATTTAAAGCATGCAAAATACAACCCTTTATCGCAACACATCAATAACAAAAATCAAACCTAATATTATTATTGACTATACTCATTTTTAACATTCAAAAATTAGGAAGTAAGCGCATAGGGGAAGACGGGGTAAAAAGCGCATGGGCGGGTTAAGAATTTAAGCCCACCCCAATTATCTCATGAAATAAAGAAAATGTCAGTAAAATTTGCCTCATGAGACGAATGCTAGACATTAACATGAGACTTAAATTTGCTTCATTTCATTAGATAATTGGGGTGGGCTTCTTACCCGCCCATGCGCTTTTTACCCCGTCTTCCCCTACACACGGGAAAATAAAACCAATCCTACTTTTCACACTCATCTTTAGCATTCACAAATCGAGAAGTGCACAAACACATGACAAATTCAACCCTAATCATACTTTATATACTCATCGTTAAAATGAGAGAGAGAGGGGGGGGGGGGAGACGAGAGAGAGAGAGAGAGAGGAGAGAGAGAGAGAGAGAGAGAGAGAGAGAAGAGCGAGAGAGAGAGAGAGAGAGAGAGAGAGAGACTTGAGAAACTTGAAAACTTGACTTGAACTTTATTTTTCAAAGATAAAGATTTTAGGCAACGCCTAGTCTTCCAGAGAGATGAGAGAGAGAGAGAGAGAGAGAGAGAGAGAGAGAGGAGAGAGAGAGAGAGAGAGAGAGAGAGAGAGAGATAGAGAGAGAGAGAGAGAGAGAGAGAGAATCATAATAATAATGATAATGCAACCTTTATTTTACAACGGTAAAATTATTGACATAGAGTAACCATTTGTCATACTTTCCGTTAAAAGAAAGACAGAGAGAGGCAGAAGAGAGGAGAGAGAGAGAGAGAGAGCGAGAGAGGAGAGAGAGGAGAGAGAGAGAGACGAGAGAGAGAAGAGAAGAGAGACAGACAGACAGAAAGAGAGACAGAGATAGAGGGTTGGGGGGGGGGGGGGGGGGTGTTAGAGAGCCACATAAAATGAATAACAAGGGCTAATCCCCGAGCAGCAGCAACGCATTGTGACAATGCAAACCCGGCCAGAGTTATGTCCTCTCCCCCCCCCCCACCCCCAATAAACACACCACTTTCCACCCTTACAGAACGCATAAAATACATAGCCAAAAATTTGAAGCGATTCTGTTCAGTAGTTCACGAGATACAGCTGAACTTTTATACAAACTTCCTTGCACCGAGTGATGTCCTCTCCCCCCCCCCCCCACCCCCCAATAAACACACCACTTTCCACCCTTACAGAACGCATAAAATACATAGCCCAAAATTTGAAGCGATTCTGTTCAGTAGTTCACGAGATACAGCTGAACTTTTACACAAACTTCCTTGCACTATGGTACACCACCACACAAACTTTGAAGCGATTCTCTTCACATTAGTTCACGAAATAGAGCTGGGGGGAAATTACATATAAATCCTGGGGGGAATTGACATAGCCCATTTTAATTCCTGATCGCTTCTCGGCCTTTTGGCTAAGACAGTGATTCAGGAACATAAATTTTTGACCCTTATTGGTTTGTTCAGCCCGTCGTACATGGCGAAAGCCGATACGATACGCGACGTTAAACTGAACTTCCATCCATAATGCCATAGCCGCAAAGAAGGAAATTTCGGTTTTCAAGGTCAAACTGTCAAGTGTCAAGGTCGAGCACGGTGTTGATTAACGAAAGGAAGCTTCCTTTTCAAGCTGTCTACCCCTCTGACAATTTTAATCAAATTCCAAACAGTAGTTTTTTAAGATAATCGATAAACACACACACACACACACAACTGACAGAGAACACACAGACACACAAAGCGATCGCAATACCTCGGCCTCTGGCCGGGTAAAAAGAGACAGATAAAAGAAATATAGGCAACAACAGACTAGCAGATCAGAACAGAAGAGATTCCAGACTATTCTGCAATGCTGTGTACAGTCCTGAAACCTAAAAATACATCCAATAATATTAATTATCTTATTACGCCATTCATTCCTTCGGACATTCCTGCCGAACAGATCTTCGGCAATACGG
>CM065698.1:12578568-12583568 GCA_017654935.2 Phymorhynchus buccinoides | reverse complement strand
TTCAGGAACACAATATCATTGAATAACAGACCCTGATTTCAAGGGTTTGAAAGACATGGGTGCTAAATCATTGTGGTGCAAAAATGCGACATTGGCGGTGAAAATGGTTAAAGGGACTGCTCCACGCGTCCGACTGCGGTTGTACGGCTGGCAATCCAACTGTGACATTAACTTTGTGAGGCATGCTTCTCGTGAAAAACACTACTGTCAACATGAATCTGATGAAATCTTACTAGTTTGATCCACTCTAATATTTGTTGCCCCCCACCCCCGACCCCCGTACACGAATCTGATACGTTTATATCTGTATTCGCCTTGTATATAATAAGACAAAATGACATAAGCTAGAACACCAAGGCTACATAGTAATGTTGCTATGCTATGCACAGTTATGCAGGGATTGTCTTTTAATCTTTAGCCATGACAAGCGCCTAGCATAAACTTCATCTGGGTAGAGTTTCTCTAGACGACGGTCTCCGCGCGAATCACTGTTGCGCCAAAACGGGTCTAAGAAACACTTTAGAAAACGTTTGCGGGGGAAAAATGACAAGCTCTTGTCTGATTGGTCCCCCAAAAAGGTATTATTTTAACCAAACGTTAATGGACCAATCAACAACAAGAAACGTATTAACCCCCTACTACAAGTCACGTGATAATTCCGGATAGTTCGCCGCTAATTGCTCGGTGTTTGGAAAGAACAAAACGCTACACGAACTATCGGCAAACGAAGGGTGTTTCTTAGACCTTTTTTTGGCCGATTTGCGCTAACGCTACGTAACGTTAGCCCTTGTGAAACGACCCCTAGGTGTGTGGTTTCCTACGTAGCATGGGTAGTCAAACACGGTCACACACGTAATGTTCTTGTCCATAGCAGTTGCAAGTGCTTCGGCTGTTGAGATTTAAAGGTACTCTAGTTGAGATGATCCCTGGAGTCTTTTAGCCAGGGTACGTCAACAACGAGAACGACATATCTGTATTTCTGCATAAGACATTTTTTTTTTTTAAACACCAAAAAAATCAGATTCACTTTTTGTTGTCTACAGGAATATAGTGAACAAAAATAGAAGGCGTTGCTCGATTCATTTTGCCAGCAGTATTTCATCAGAATCATGCTTCACAGATGTCGTAACACGTTGAATAGTCGCACAACTGAAATGGGACGACATTTCATCACAATCATGTCTGACATTATGTCGTCACAAGTTGGATAGTCGAGCGACTGCTGTTGGACGAGTGGGTCGGTGGGTCCCTTTATTTAGATTGTCAATCTAAGGTGCTTGTATTGTTCTTGCTTTTTGGGGGTACTTTTTTCTTCCTAAAACAAAAAAAATCCGTTCAGAATGGTGTAAAAAAAATACCCACACAGAGATAAGCAAAGTAAATAATGGAAAATAACAGGGGGGTGTTTTGGGGGACAGAAAAAAAAAACACCAAAAAAGTAAAAGAGGAGAAAGTAGAGGTGGGAAAGAGAGAGAGAGAGAGAGAGAGAGAGAGAGAGAGAGAGAGAGAGAGAGAGAGAGAGAGAGAGAGAGAGAGGTGAGGGGGGGGGGGGACGCGCGCAGGGACAGAGACTGACAGAGAAAGAGAGAGATAGTCAGGGACAGAGAAAGAGAGACAGAGACAGAGAGACAGCGACAGAGAGAAAGTCGGAGAGAGAGAGAAACACAGAGTGAGACAGAGAAGAGAGACAGAGATATAGACAGACAAATACAAATAGACAAATACGCACACAGACAGACAAACAGACAGACATACAGAAGCAGAGAACATAATTTACTGAGAGAGAGAGAGAGAGAGAGAGAGAGAGAGAGAGAGAGAGAGAGAGAGAGAGAGAGAGAGAGAGAGAGAGAGAGGGAGGGAGGGAGAGAGGGAGGAGGAGAGAGAGAGAGAGAGAGAGAGAGAGAGAGAGAGAGAGAGAGAGGGAGGGAGAGAGGGAGGGAGAGAGGGAGGAGAGAGAGAGAGAGAGAGAGAGAGAGAGAGAGAGAGAGAGAGAGAGAGAGAGACAGAGACAGAGACAGAGAGACAGAGAGGGATAGAGAGAGAGAGAGGATGCACAGGGACAGAGACTGACAGAGAAAGAGAGAGATAGTCAGGGACAGAGACAGAGAGACAGAGACAGAGAGAGAGACAGAGAGACAGAGACAGAGAGACAGAGACAGACAAATACAAATGGACAAATACGCACACAGACAGACAAACAGACAGACATACGGAAGCAGAGAACGTTGTAATTAGTAAAGAAAAGGAACGGAAAGTGTACTCACACTTATTTTGCCGCTATCCTTTCAATATAAAGCTGTCAGCATCCTTGGCACTTGGTCTGTCTGTCTGTCAGCACAGAAGGTTGGGATCCTGTGGGAAGAAGTGCGTGAGTTAGTCTGTTATACGTGGTCCCGTCAACAGCTATGGCTATGTCAGGACTGTCACCGCGTGAAATTCGACCACGTATAACAAAACACACATCAATGATTCTTAACAACGTCCAAAAACCTGAGAAAAACCCCCACCAACAACAAAAAATAAACAGTGCAATTCACGATATGGCATCTCCATCATTGTACCCTATAGCTCATAATTTCACACAGTGCTGGAAACGTTGAGCCACTCTCTACTCTACATATCGGATCCAGGTTTAAACAAAAAACAGTTTTTAAAAAAAAGGATAACAAACACATCCTAGTAAACAAAAAATATATGAAAGGCCGGTAAAGGTCAAGATGTGCGGTAATTGTATTTTTCCGTTATTGCCTTTCTTACCATACATAAAGCTGTATTTTAGGAACATTTTTAGCTAATAACCTTTTTGGAATACTAACCCTAACCCTAACCCTAGCCCTAACCCTAACCCTACCCCCCACCGTATAAGACGGAAAAACGCAACGAACCACAACTGTGACAAATCGCGGTGTACTGCAGTACATAGTGGGGGATAGGGTTAGGTTTAGGGGTAGGGTTAGGGTTAGGGTTAGTATTCCAAAAAGGTAATTAGCTAAAAATGTTCCTAAAATACAGCTTTATGTATGGTAAGAAAGGCAAAAACGGAAAAATAGAATTAACCGAGAAATGCATGGGGGGTGGCACATCTTTACCTTTACAAGGCCATATAGGAAAATATGCACTGCAGAATGGGCAACATGTGCCCACTCAAGTGCGTAAGGTCTCACGCGTGAAAGCCAGTGAACAATAAATTTTAAAAAAACCAAGCTGGCAGGTCATAAATTGTAAATGAGGATGGAGAGAATGAAAAATGGGGATAAGGGGCTACTCTTAGTTTAAAGCTCCCCCACCACGACAAGGTGAAAGCCCGAGGGGGATTTGTGGGGAAAAACAACATCAACAACCAACTGTCAAAGGTAAGCTATATAATTATCCTCCTCCTTGTCTCACTATTTGCATCTTTGGTTTTTAACCCAACTTCTATCGAGGCATGCCAGTGTGTTCTGTGTTGTGTGCTGTTGGTTAAGTGTAACATAATTCCAGACTAGAAGGCTATGCCATTCTTGAATTAATGTTGATTTGTTTGTGCACAAATTCTCTCCACCACTGTTGTTGTGTACTGTATGACTGATGGTCGTATAGGCAGTTCTGGGTCATCCTTTTTTATATGTTTATAGGATGAACCTGGGTCTGTCTCAATGAGGCTGTTGTTTATACTTTGCTAGGCGATTTGGTGCCGTAAATAACTTTGGCGAAGGGAGTTAATTACAGAGAGTTACATTTCTTTACTTTATTATATTATCCTCTCTCCTTGTCTCACTATTTCGATATTAGTTTAAGGCACAACATGTATGCAGATGCCCTAACGAAACGCAAAAGCAAGACGCTGAGAACTGTGAGTTCAAAAGTTTGCACTTTGCACATTTGTACGTATGTAATGATTGGAATCGGATTTTTTTTCTGGCCCGAAAACCTTCTCTGTCCACCCAGCAGTGAATGGGTACCTGATTCGCTCAGGGAAGGTTAAAAGGCGGCGGAAGGAGAGGGAAAGGATCCGCCTTCCATGATGCCGTGCCCTTGACACGGTGAACCTCTAACCCTTCACTGCCCCTACGGCCAATAGGCCATATGACACATTTACCTTTTTTTTTTTCTTTTTTTTTTTTTATAGCTTTAATGGCTTTTATTACTTGTTGACATCATCCCGTAGAAAGGGCCAATAGTAAATGAGAGCTGTGCTATATATTGTTTTTTTACAGTATTGGAACATCACGGTACAGCTCAGTCTTTCGTGGAAGAAGACTACGACTCTCTAACTAGGGGGGTCATTTGCACCGGCTCTAGTGATGCAGCCAATGGGATTGGTTGGCCTTTGGGGACCTTTCCCAAAGAAGAAGGTGAGGGAACTATTTGTACGAAAGACCTCCCGTATCCCCAAGGGGGAGAATGCTAGTCTTAAATTGATCTCCCTCGGCGGAGGGTTGCGCTGTTTCCGGTCCTCTCTGCCCCCCCCCCCCCCCCCCCCCCCCCCCTTTTTAAACAATTTTAGCACTCAATACAGAGAATTAAATATTAACACTATAATCTCAATTAGGGATATAAGTCAAGGCCAAGGTCAGTCAGGTTTAACCGATTTTTCTTCATTCTGAAAATACACCAAGGTATTTATATCCAGGTATATATCCTAACCACGAGTACGTCTTACACAATTAACACGAGTAGTAAGTAGCATGTGAATTAGCGTAGACAGCCGATCGGGGTTTTTTGGCCAGTGTTAGTCTAATTTACCCGCTACGACCCGGGTTACCTGTTTAAGACGCGTTCATGATTACGGTACCAGTTTGATGCTGCTTGTTCAATAGACGATTTTCGGGGGGAAAACACCTAGGGGAGATTACTTCGTGAGTTGATTATCTCGACTTACTCGGTCAAAACTATAGCAACAATGGCGGCATGGCGTCGAAGCTTGAAACCCGCAGGATGCCAGTCAGCGACTTTTTTAAAAAGAAAAATGAGGGGCGGCCAGTATCCGGAAACTGAGAGAACTTACAAAACGTGACGTA
>CM065698.1:12563843-12565568 GCA_017654935.2 Phymorhynchus buccinoides | reverse complement strand
TTTGTTCTGGCCCGAAAACCTTCTATTCTCCGTCCACCTAGCAGTGAAATGGGTACCTGATTCGTTCAGGGAAGGTTGAAAGGCGGCGGAAGGAGAGGGATGGGCTCCGCCTTCCATGATGCCGTGCCCTTGACACGGTGAACCTCTAACAGTTCACTGCCCCTACGGCCGATAGGCCATAACATGACGCATTCACCTTTGTTTTCTTTTTTTTCTCTTCTTTTTTTTAGCTTTAATGGCTTTTATCATTTGCTGACATCCCGTAGAAAGGGCCAATAGTAAATGAGAGCTGTGCTGTATATATATGATTTGGTACATTGGAACATCATGATACAGCTTAGGCTAAAGGTAAAGATGTGCCGCCACCCCTGCATTTCTCGGTGAATTCTATTTTTTCTATTTTTTTTTTTTTTTGCCTTTCTTACCATACATAAACCTGTATTTTAGGAACATTTTCAGCTAATTATCTTTTTGGAATACTAACCCTAGCCCTAAACCTAGCCCTAAACCTAACCCTACCCCCCACTATGTACTGCAGTACACCGCGATTTGTCACAGTTGTGGTTCGTTGCGTTTCCCCGTCTTATAGGGTGAGGGGTAGGGTTAGGGTTAGGGCTAGGGTTAGTATTCCAAAAAGATAATTTGGTGAAAATGTTCCTAAAATACAGCTTTATGTATGGTAAGAAAGGCTGCAGCCAATGGGATTGGTTGGCCTTTGGGGACCTTCCCCAACGAAGAAGGTGGGGGAACTATTTGTACGAAAGACCTCCCGGCATCCCCAAGGGGGGGAATGCTAGTCTTAAATTGATCTCCCTCGGCGGAGGGTTGCGCTGTTTCCGTTCTTTCTGGCCCCCCCTTTTTAAACAATTTTAGCACTCAATACAGAGAATTAAATATTAACACTATCATCTCAATTAGGGATATAAGTCAAGGCCAAGGTCAGTCAGGTTTAACCGATTTTTCTTCATTCTGAAAATACACCAAGGTATTTATATCCAGGTATATATCCTAACCACGAGTACGTCTTACACAATTAACACGAGTAGTAAGTAGCATTGTGACGTAAGTGTCCCGCGCGACCCGCTTTCTTTATTTCTTATCTACACCCCCCCCCCCCCCCCCTTTCTCCCCTCCCCCCCTCTCCTTTTCATTTCTCTGTCCGGCCGCCACGTTAATTGCCACCCACCATCTAAAGAACGCCGAATTAAGGCAATTATCTCTTTGAAGCAAGATCTATCTACCCATCACAAGAAAGTGACAACCACGGGCGGCCCCTTTGAAACCCTTCCTTTCTGAGCACGAGAAGGATTTTGAATGTCGGCACGTGATAAGGATGTAATAGGCGCGTGATTGTTCGGTACATTTAGAACAGCATCTTGTGACGTGTCGACTGCTAATAAACCAATAGCAGGCTTTCATTGTTTGAAAGTGAAGGCTATAATTGGCGTAGTGAGAAAAAGTTTTTCACACAAGACGCTGAAACTGACTAGAGCAACACCTCTCCCAGCCAGAATAGCCCACCTAGTAAGTCTTATTGATGACTGGTGATTGAGACTGGTTGTTTGTTTGACTCTAGTTTTGATCTAGATCCTATGTTCAATGATGAATAAGGAGTAGATAGATATGTTATAGAAAAGAAGTGGTAAACATTCTATTCTATTTATGCACACTGATTATTTGTGTGTGTGTGTGTGTTTTTGACTTGAACACTTTTGGTACCAGAAC
>CM065698.1:12543843-12548843 GCA_017654935.2 Phymorhynchus buccinoides | reverse complement strand
ATGATGTTTCACGTGGCATAACGTCTGACCAATTTGCACGGATCCGTTACACGTGTTTCTCCTAATGTGGCCACCGGTGTCATGAGAAATAAGTACCCACCGTGAAATAATTACCCATCAAAAGCGCACTAGAGCCATTCTTATTTCATGTGATAAAGAAGTCAACTATTATTTAAAGTGTTAATATTTAAGTGCTCAATCTACACGAAAGAACCAAGAAATAGAACGGGAGGGTGTAAATCTACATTTTTGCCGAGATATCGATATACACTTAGTTTCCTATTTTTCAAAATGGCGGACGACATAAACAACCATCCGTGCAAACAAAAATAAATAATAACAAGCGCAACGCCGAGCGGCTGCAAAGTCCCCTCGCAGCATCGCCGAGCTACTACGAAATAGGAATGTTTCGGCTGTACACACAGCGGGGAGACCATTGAGAACTGAAAACAGGACGCACGCACGGACGGAAAGAAGTGGGACATAGCGGGCCCGTGACACAAAGGGCCTAGGGCACAGCGGGCTTATCCCATGTTTAGACTAACTACATCGGTGGATAGCTTGCATCTTGGCAAACTAGTATGCCAAATTTGATGATGATAGACTGAATAGTTTTAACGGCCGGAAAGAAGTGGGACATATCGGGCCTGTGCACAAAGGGCCTAGGGCACAGCGGGCTTATCCCATGTTTAGACTAACTACATCAGTGGATAGCTTGCATCTTGGCAAACTAGTATGCCAAATTTGATGATGATAGACTGAATAGTTTTGACGTGGGACATTTCGGGCCTGTGACACAAAGGGCCTAGGGCACAGCGGGCTTATCCCATGCTTAGACTAAATACATAAGTGAATAGCTTGCATCTTGGCAAACTAGTATACCAAATTTGATGATGATAGACTAAATAGTTTTAGAGAAAAACGGACGAATAGCCGGACGGACGGACGCCGGACGGACGGACCAGACAAAAACAATAGTTCCCCGAACCTTCGGCTCGGGGACTAATAAATATTCGAAAAATATCCCTGACTTCTCAGTATTTAACGATGAATCTTATGTTCTTCCTGCACGCCACAAGACGCCTCTGAATGTATTCAGGGGCGAATCTTTCCTAAACACAGCAAAGAATTTGAATGAGGAAAAGAGTATTTATTTCATGGGTAAAATATTTGATGCAACACCGGTATTAAGTATGCTTACTACGACTTAGCCTACCATCAAGGATGGGCCCTTTAACTCAAAATGACCTTTTCTTTTCCCATTGGCTGACATTTAGCCAGAATAAGGGGTCTACAGGAAAGTGAGAGATGTACATGATTGTCTACAGTCGTGGAAGCAATCATCATAGCACAGTTTACTCTCTTGTTGAAGACTGTGACTCTCAAACGAGGGGGGATGGGGGGTGACTTAGCACCGGCTCTGGTGCTGCAGCCAGAGGGACGGGCCGGCCTTTGGGGACCTTCCCCAACGCCAGCTGTGTCCTCAAATCTCTCTGGGCCGAGAGGGAGCGGGGATGCAGTACCCTGGGCAAGGCTTCTCCGCTATAAACAAATTCTAGCCCCAGCCCAGCCGGAATAGCACCTGCCCCCTCTCCTCTGCTATCTGGTAGTCATTGTCGGAAACGACTGACTAGCATACATTCATGGTGCAGCTTAATTGTTTTTGTGTGGAAGACCACAACTCTCTAACTAGGGGGGTGGGTGGGTGGGTGGGGGGGGGGGTTGCACCGGCTGTTAAACCCTTTCACCGCCAGCGATATTTCAGCAAAACATTGCCATTAAATTTACCTGTGTAGAGAACAAAATCAGTCTGTAGTATTGGGGGATGCTTCTGTGACAGGTCTAAAATAAGGTCGACCCTTACTTCCCCAAACTAAGACAAGAGGGTCTTTGGATAATAGACCCCAATTTGATGCCTGTTAGTGACATAGGTGTTAACCCTTTCACCGCTAATGTCGCATTTTTGCACCACAATGATTTAACACCCATGCCATTAAAACTCTTGAAATCAGGGTCTATTATTCAATGATATTGTGTTCCTAAATTTGGGCGGTAAGGATTGACCCTATTTTAAATGTGTCACAGAGAAATCGCACAATATTGCAGACGAAATCGTTTCTGTAGCCAAGTAAATTTAATGGAAATGCTTGGCTCACATTATGGCTGGCGGTGAAAGGGTTAAATCACTGTGGCGCTATAATACGACTTTGGCGGTGAAAGGGTTTTAATGCTGCTGCGGAAGGGATTGGTTGGTTGGCTGGCTGGCCTTTGGGGACCTTCTCCGACCTCGACACTCAGCTTTCCTCAAACCCCTTTGACCGAGAGAGTGCATGGAGGTGTACCTTACCTGTAAGGGCATCTACCGCATACACAAATATCAGCCCCGCGCGGCTATCCAGGATAGCAGCTACCTGCTACTATTTGGTCGTCATTGTCGGACACGACAGACTGCCGTAACGGTCATCGTTTTACGTCTCGTGCGACATAGTCTCCGACCGTGTGGCACAAAGCCATTGGCATGCAGTTTCGTTTTGTTGCGAAGTCGGAATGTGTCGGCTGTACGCAGCGGGGAGACCAGTTAAAAAACTGAAAACCGGACACATAGTACGTACCTTACCCATTATGGCCATAGACCACAGAAGAAAGAAGAAGAAGAAGTGCGTGGTTATCGGGTCATTACTATCCTCTGTGTAGTTTATCGTTAATCAAGGTAACAAAGGCATGCTTAATTGATGAAGATAGATAGAGAAAGGATAGTAGCATTATTGTTATTTTTGGGACCTCAATCAATCAATCAATCAATATATTTACTGTCCATTTTTAGAGGAAATTATTGTATCAGCGATAAAATAATCAACAAAACAACGCAATAAGAGACATAGTAATGTAGAAAAGCCAAAAACATAAAATATGCGACTATTTTAACAACCGTGTGCACATACAATTATTGGTCACACACACACACACACACACACACACACACACACACACACACACACACACACACACACACACACACACACACACACACACACACACACACACACACACACACACACACACACACACACACACCAAACACATCATGCGTACACATGCAACCATTTATCTACCATCCCATCTAACTTATACACGAGATGTCCATTCAGTCTTTCACGAACAATAACATACCATGGTCAGTTTTCTCCCTCTACCCCCTTGCCCTTTGACCATTATAATGATGTTGTACATTCGTTCTAACCCCAATGCCCTTTCTCCCCTTCCACACCACTTAGCTCCTCCTCAAATCCTAGTTATTTCCTTCTATTTACGAAGAAGAAGAAGAAGAAGAAGAAGAAGAAGAAGAAGAAGAAGAAGAAGAAGAAGAAGAAGAAGAAGAAGAAGAAGAAGAAGAAGAAGAAGAAGAAGAGGAAGACATAATAGGGTCAACAAAATGGTCAGGAGGTCACGGGAGTAGCATCCATTTTGGCCACTGCAAGTAGGCTTATTAACGCCCTTGACGGCAAGAGTTAAGCCCTTGTTGATCAGTGTCCAAAAGGGCATTCACTCTTGCAAACGGCAGCCATTTAAGTGGCCTCAAATAGGGTTCCCTTGTTTGGTCAGTACTCAACCATCATCCCCCACCCACCAAGGGCATTCACTCTGGCAAAAGATGTTCTTTTCAGTAGCCAATAGCCAAGGGACGGTCTGAAGTTTATTTTACGTCCTCTTGGCCTAAGCCATGTGGGACATTACTTTTAATAAAGTTAAGTTTTTCTTTGAATAAAGTTAAGGAATTTGGAAAAAAAATGTATTAAGTACTTTAGATCTTTTAAAGTGTTTTTAAACTGGAATATTTAAAAACAAAATATGCCTTGGCTCGCTCTAGCTCTGCTCTATAAATATATGTTTTTGTTTGTGGCTCAAGCCACAAACCTATAACTCACTTTGTCGGTCGGTCGGTCGGTCGGTCCAAAATTGTCGCACATTTTGACAAAATGTCGCACTTCAAATCGAGGCTACACTTCAAATTGAGGCCGCTCTTTAACATGATGTATTTTAAAAGCGTACAAAATAATAAACATACGTAATACAGACACTACAACAGACACGACGAGTATGCGGTGCTTCTTTTGATGAGTATAAGTAGGATACATAGTTTTAAATGTTTTCCAAAAGATATAAAAAGTTACGAAATGGTGCAGAGATAACATTCTGGTTTACAGATTAAAATTATTGAAAAGCCAGGGGAGGTGACTCATGGTTGGAGTGGTAAAAATAGACCGCATGCCACAAACTATTGCGATTTCGCGCTTGTTTTAGAATAAAATACTTTAGTTGAAAATGTGCCGAAGTTTGGCTCAGGAAAATGTAAATGGAGCTTTATACTACGTCTTGACGACACAAAAGGGCGATAATTTTAGGACTGGGTTGGCCACCCAGTGACGAGTCAGGGGCAGATAATTTTCTTACATAGCTATAAGCTACTACTTCGTGACAGGCAAGGACGATAATGATAATGTAGGTGGCGCGCGCGTCCCGGTGCACGAGACAGGGGCAGATAAAAGTTCAGTTTAATTTAAGATTGAATGGTTAAAAGATACACATTCTAAATTTTCGCTAAAAAAACAGACCTTGTAACAAGGGCGTCGCCGAGCGGCAGACATGTCCGTCACCAGCAATGCCACGCACTTGCGACACCCCGTAGAGTGTCACATCCTGACACAAAATTGGAAGGGATTCTGTCTTCTAGTTCACGAGATACAGCTTGAAGAAGAAACATATAGCGCAAAGAAGGAAATTTCGGTTTTCAAGGTCACACTTCAAGGTCAAGGTCAGCATGGTGATAATTTATGCTCGGATGTTTTCTTCTCTAGGGTATACAGTACCACACACAATCTGAAGCGCTTCTGTCAAGTACCAATGTGGAAAATATGGCTTAAAACCCAATGTGTAGACCCCTACCACTTTCAAGGCCTACGGATCGCCCGGACCGTGACCTTGACCTTGATCGGTATGCC
>CM065698.1:12531343-12533843 GCA_017654935.2 Phymorhynchus buccinoides | reverse complement strand
GGGGTCGAATCAGTCACGAAGTCACAGACATCGTCGCATTCGTATCGTATTGGGGTCAGTCGAATCAGTCGCGAAGTCACAGACATCGTCACAATCGTATCGTCAGTATTGGGGTCAAATCGTATGCGGTGTGGCTGGGGGGTGTCTTAAGATTCATTCTTGCCGCGTGCTATCATTATCAAAACGAACGAAAACCAGGACGAGGGAACTGCAGTAAGAAAACAAAACCGATGGAACCGGATGGTGTGTTTATGTTTGAATGCGTTTATGAATCATGCTCACGTGTGTGTATGTGCGCCTTGATTTGATTTCTATCAGGATTCAGCGCCGTATAAACACTGTATGATGTTGTTGTTGTTGTTGTTGTGTACGAAAAGAAAAGTGGAAAAGGGAAAGGGTGGGGTGGGTGTAAGAGGGATGGGGGTGTGGGGTGTGGAAGTATATGTTCGATTAATTGATTAAAATTAATAGTAACTAGAGCAAATGCTCATGTTGATGCCCCGAAAAGGGGTGAAAGTAAACAAATAAATACTCACGCGCGCGCACAGTGATTGAGTGTGTGTGTGTGTGTGTGTGTGTGTGTGTGTGTGTGTGTGTGTGTGTGTGTGTGTGTGTGTGTGTGTGTGTGAGAGAGAGAGAGTGGGGGAGAGAGAGAGAGAGAGAGAGAGAGAGAGAGAGAGAGAAGGGAGAGAGAGAGAGAAGGGAGAGAGAGAGAGAGAGAGAGAGAGAGAGAGAGAGAGAGAGAGAGAGAGAGAGAGAGAGAGAGATATATAGAGAGAGAGAGAGAGAGAGAGAGACAGACAGACAGACAGACACAGAGACAGTCAGAGAGACAGACACAGAGACAGTCAGAGAGACAGAGACAGATATGAACATTTCTTGAGGCACACAAACATTGCAAACATGTAAGTTAACCGACATTATCTCCGATATGTGTCATGTCACAAACACAAGGAATCCTCTCAAAGACCCACAGCAACGGGATCGTATTGACGTGTCCCCATCTCTCTATTTCCCAGTCTCTATGTGTCCCCCGTCTCTATGTGTCTCAGTCTCTATGTGCCCCCATCTCTATGTGTCCCCGTCTCTCTATTTACCAGTCTCTATGTGCCCCCATCTCTATGTGTCCCCATCTCTCTATTTCCCAGTCTCTATGTGTCCCCCGTCTCTATGTGTCTCAGTCTCTATGTGCCCCCATCTCTATATGTGTCCCCATCTCTCTATTTACCAGTCTCTATGTGCCCCCATCTCTATGTGTCCCCATCTCTCTATGTCCCAGTCTCTATGTGCCCCCATCTCTATGTGTCCCCATCTCTCTATTTCCCAGTCTCTATGTGTCCCCCGTCTCTATGTGCCCCCATCTCTATGTGTCCCCATCTCTCTATTTCCCAGTCTCTATGTGTCCCCATCTCTATGTGTCCCCATCTCTATGTGTCCCCAGTCTCTATGTGCCCCCATCTCTATGTGTCCCCATCTCTCTATGTGTCCCGTCTCTATGTGTCCCCCGTCTCTATGTGCCCCCATCTCTATGTGTCCCCATCTCTATATTTCCCAGTCTCTATGTGTCCCCCGTCTCTATGTGTCTCAGTCTCTATGTGCCCCCATCTCTATGTGTCCCCATCTCTCTATTTCCCAGTCTCTATGTGTCCCCCATCTCTATGTGTCCCCATCTCTCTATGTCCCAGTCTCTATGTGTCCCCATCTCTATGTGTCCCCATCTCTCTATTTCCCAGTCTCTATGTGCCCCCATCTCTATGTGTCCCCGTCTCTATGTGTTTCAGTCTCTATATATTTCAGTCTCTATGTGCCCCCATCTCTATGTGTCCCCCGTCTCTATGTGCCCATCTTTATGTCCCCCAGTCTCTATGTGTTCCCCGTCTCTCTATGTGCCCCCATCTCTATGTGCCCAATGTCTCTATGTGTCCCCGTCTCTATCTATCTCTATATGTGCCCCAGTCTCCATGTGCCCCAGTCTCTATGTGTCCCCGTCTGTTTGTGCCCCCATCGCTATGTGTCACCCGTCTCTATGTGCCCCAGTCTCTGCGTCCCCGTCTTTATTTGTCACTCTCATTGTGCAACCGTTTCTATAAGTCCCCGTCTCTATGATTGTGTCCCCGTCTGTTTGTGCCCCCCATCTCTATGTGTCCCCCGTATCTATGTGCCCCGCATATAGAGACAGTAGAATATAAAACAGAGACCCACAGAGACGGGGACACACAGAGACGAGATTGGAGACACACAGAGACGGGGACACATGGACGGACACAGGGATGCATAGAGATGGGGACACACAGAGACGGGGACACGTGGACGGACACAGGGATGCATAGAGATGGGGACACATAGAGACGAGATTGGAGACACACAGAGACGGGGACACATGGACGGACACAGGGATGCATAGAGATGGGGACACATAGAGACGAGATTTATGACACACACATAGTGACGCGGACACATCGAGACGAAACTGGTGACGCATAGTGACGGGGGACACATA
>CM065698.1:12523843-12526343 GCA_017654935.2 Phymorhynchus buccinoides | reverse complement strand
TGGTGGGGAGAAAAATAAAAGACAAAGGAAAAGAAAGAAAGAGGAACTAGGAAGAGGCTGACTTAGTTAAAGGATAAATAATGAAGACGGGGGAATGCGTCGGCTGTACGCAGCGGGGAGACCAGTGAAATCTGAAAACGGACTCAAACGTACCTTACCCATTATGGCCTTTTGGCCCGGGAACGCAGAAGAAGAAGCATACAAGCAGGGAATCAGCCGAATGGTATATTAGGTTGTTTTACTATACCATCCTTGATAGAAGTTAGCTAGTAGCCCCCCCCCCCCCCCCACCCCACCCCACCCCCACACCTATTTTTTTGCATAATTCGTATAAAGGCTCCTCTTTGTGCCGTTTCAAATCTCCCTAAATAGCCTCAAAATATCAAATACAGCTCACATTATTACCATTATCAAGGATTTGCTTTGGCCTTCAGACAGATTACCCTGCACCCTATCAGCACCCCCACCCCCACCAATCAGAGCCTTCTCTGTGTGGATTTTTTTTTTTAACCATGGAGCAGACTCTTTGAGTTTGGCTGGTAGTTAGTTATATTTAGGTGTCCACGCGCTTTGCACGCGGGGATCTCACCGAGTTCTTTTAAATCTACCTCTTCTGATTGGCTGGAGACGTTTTGTCGGATCTTTCTCGGGAATTCCGGACCACATTATAACCAGGAAATCTGTTAACTTCCTTTGATACCCGAGAAACTGCGAATTAAATCCTCGTCCTGAGTGTCTACTCAAGGACATTTGTTTGAATGAACAAATCTAGCCCTATGCAGCATTTCAAATGTGTATTACCCAGATACTATACTACTACTACTACTACTAATAATAATAATAATAATAATAATAGTACATTTATATAGCGCTTTACCTCAAATTAGCCCAAAGCGCTTTACAATCGAATATTCACCAAGTACACAACAAAAATAGTGTTTAAAGATCCACCAGATCACGTGTCAAAATCACGGGTTTCACGGGGTTTTCCTGTTATAACTGGAGATAAATCTTGCTTTGACTAAGTCTGACTCCCACATAAATGGCCCCAAATTCAAACCGAAACATCGGATTAAAGAGCAGCCTCAATTTGAAGTTGGGGAAATTTGTATGTGGGTCACAGCAACCCAGAACAAACAAAGGACTTAATCGTGATGCGTCACTGGGTCTTTTAAGAATGACACAAACCAGCAACAACGCATAATGCAAAGCAACTCTCTCTCTCTCTCTCTCTCTCTCTCTCTCTCTCTCTCTCTCTCTCTCTGAGTCTCTCTGCTCTCTCTCTCTCTCTCTCTCTCACTCTCTCTCTCTCTCTCTCTCTCTCTCTCTCTCTCTCTCTCTCTCTCTCTCTCACACACACACACACACACACACACACACACACACACACACACACACACACACACACACACACACACACACACACACACACACACACACACACACACACACACACACACACACACACACACACACACACACACACACACACACACCACTTTTATAAGTTTTATAGATTATTTAAAACGTGCATCACCTACTTTTTCCATATCTAATCCTCTGCTCTCTCTCTGCTCGTCTCTTGTTGTTCGACTGGGGGACATCCCACTATCGCTACGTATTGATAGCACCACCAAAGGAAAATCAGTACGGATATCGCTACGCATCGACAACAGACTACCGGGGCTAAATCACTACCGCAACTGAGGGTTAGGGTTAGGGCTAAACTAAGGTTATAGTAGTTAGGAATAGGAAAGGGTAACGGTAGGACTAGGGTTAGGTTTAGGAATTAAAATTGACAGATGGGCACAGTCATCACTAATTTGTCTCTATGGGTGCTAGTGGTAACAACGGGTAGGTCTTTTGATACGTAGTGATAGCGCTACGCACCCGTGTGATTTATGCGTGTCCCATTTGTCGTTTATTGGTGCACAAAAGATAAATAAGAAAACCGAACTCAAGAAATCGGGCCACTTGATATTGAAAAACACATGCCAGCAGTTACAAACAATAATATATTGGCCAAATATTATTGTCAAAGAACGTTGTTCCCATTAAAGGAACCGCTGCTAAATGAAATACGTATCACAAATAATACGAACTTCGCTCAAGAAGAAATTTCGGTTTTCAAGGTCAAAGTTCAAGGGCAAGGTTAGCATGTTTATGATTTTATTTTCTACGGGACCATCCCTACAACCTGATATATCATCCCACAAAATGTGAAGGCATTCTGTCCATTGGTTCATGTGATACGGCTTGGACTTGAAATATATATCACAAAGAAGGGAAATTCGGTTTTATGAGTCTCCTTTGGCGGAGGTTTGCACTGAAAGTTCAAAATTCAGGATCTGAATAGGTTGTGTGATGCTGATCAAGAATATATGTGGTCATACGGGTCTACTACAGCCAGCGGTTTGGGCACAATCGCCTGAAGAGACAGACAGACGCACGCACGCACACGCACGCGCACACGCACACGCACACGCACGCACACGCACAC
>CM065698.1:12491343-12521343 GCA_017654935.2 Phymorhynchus buccinoides | reverse complement strand
CTTGGTGAAGCGAAAACATATTTTTGTCGCCGTCGAAAATAGTCTGAAAGTGGATGGAGCAAAATCATCACGCGATTGTTCAGTCAGCATGGCTTCCAAAACCGTGGAGAAACATGTGGTACTCGTGAAAAAAACGTTGCTTGCAGTTCCGAAGGCGCGATCGGGATTTTTAGCGCGATGTTTGAATAGCGCCATCGAAAATCGCCGGCGATTGTAGCGTCAATGGAATTGCAAGCAACATTTTTCGTCGCTGTCGAAATTAGCGGGCGATTTAAGCTAGCGAAAATAGCGCATATGGAATTCCAGCTTTACCCATCAAACACATACATCATAACCATACTACACATACATTTTTTTTTTTTTTTTATTTGGGGTCTAAGATCACTGTAACGTGGATAGACGTTAAATCAAAGAACGAACGAACACACACGCACGAACGCGCCTTTCCTTCAGTCTCTTGCAGGACAAATTATTTCAAACAGTAGTCATCTCAGACTAGGATTGCTGAAAATACACATTTATACACGTTATATTTGTTTTTTTATAGGTTTTTTTTTACAAACCAGTGCCCAGTTTTCTTCCCACCATCCTCTCTGATGGAAGGAAGGACGGAAGGAAAGAGTGAGGAGAAGAGGAAACAAGATGGCATAGCCATACAAATTGTACTCCCAGCTACTGATGGAAATCAGGGGAGAGATAACTTTGACTCTGGTCATTGGGTTTTTTTTGTGTTTGCTAAAACGAAACCCACTACAGTTCCTGCATAATAGGTGTGGCAATCCTAACATTAATTTTGTTTTACACACACAACAAAGTTCGTGGGTGACACTTTTTCACTTTATTTATTTTAGCTTAAGACCATCCGTACTATTTAAGATCGTCAGTGTCTTTGCAATTTAAAAAAAAAATTGGTAATTGATTCACTGGGATTACGTCGCTATGGCTTGCCATTTGGGTCAAACTGACGGTTCGCATCTTGACCAGGAATTCCATATATACTAAGGAACTACTCTGTTACGTTTTGTTAAGGTTGGTCCAGTGGTTTAGGCGCTATGGAGTGGAACATGTTCCGATGACACACAGACACGCGTACTCACACGCACATACAGACAGAGAAACGCACAGGCCCTCGTTTCCATTCCAATGTAGATAAGTACTTCCATTTTGCTAGTTGGGAGGCCGCAGGATTAGAACTGGGACTGGGGTGCAAAACCAGGGGAGGGAGGGAGTGGGATAAGGATGGTCTGGAATGCAGGAAGCCTAAACTTGCCTCACCAAGTGAGTGATTCAGCGCATGACTGTGCTGCTTACTTTGGCGTCCACTCAGAGAGAGAGAGAGAGAGAGAGAGAGAGAGAGAGAGAGAGAGAGAGAGAGAGAGAGAGAGAGAGAGAGACAGAGACAGAGAGACAGACAGACAGACAGAGAGAGAGAGAGAGAGAGAGAGAGAGAGAGAGAGAGAGAGAGAGAGAGAGAGAGAGAGAGAGAGAGAGAGAGAGAGAGAGAGAGAGACGAGAGAGAGACAGAGAGAGAGAGAGAGAGAGAGAGAGAGAGAGAGAGAGAGAGAGAGAGAGAGAGAGAGAGAGAGAGAGAGAGAGAGAGAGAGAGAGAGAGAGAGAGAGAGAGAGAGAGAGAGAGAGACAGAGAGAGAGAGAGAGAGAGAGAGAGAGAGAGAGAGAGAGAGAGAGAGAGAGAGAGAGAGAGAGAGAGAGAGAGAGAGAGAGAGAGAGAGAGAGAGAGAGAGAGAGAGAGAGAGAGAGATTCCAACGAACCTAAGAACTTTTGTCAGAGTCAGCCAAAATAAAACATTAACAATCCAGACGCGTAAACAAAGCAAACTTAATAGGAAATAAAGAGAGGAGAGAGAGCAGAGAGAGAGAGAGAGAGAGAGAGAGAGAGAGAGAGAGAGAGAGAGAGAGAGAGAGAGAGAGAGAGAGAGAGAGAGAGAGAGAGAGAGAGAGAGAGAGAGAGAGAGAGAGAGAGAGACAGAGAGACAGACAGAGAGAGAGAGAGAGCCAGACAGACACAGAGGGATGATACAGTTTCCCCTCCCTCGAGACTTTCCTTCTTTAAGACAGAGGCCGCCCCCCCCCCCCATCCCAGATCTCCACCAGAGAGACAGACAGAGAGAAAGAGAGAGAGACAGAGGGAAAGAGAGAGATTTCCTCTGGAACTGAGGAGAGAGAGAGCTAGAGAGAGAGAGAGCTTAGAGAGAGAGAGAGAGAGAGAGAGAGAGAGAGAGAGACGAAGAGAGAGAGAGAGAGATTGGAGACGAGACTTCTGAGAGAGAGAGAGTCTGTCTGAGAGAGAGTCTGTCTGTGAGACTATCTCTTGAGTCTCTTTTTGAGATTTTGCAGAGACAGATTAGGATCAAAACACAGACAGTCGACAGACAGCGGGGAGACCAGTGAAAACTGAAAACCGGACACAGACACACTCATACTAATGTTATACAGTTTCCCCTCCCTCGAAGAAGAAGAAGGTCCCCTTCTCTTCTCCCTCACATCACTGTGGCCGCCCCCCCCCCAGTACAGAATCCTTCAGGATAAATTTGCAGCCCCCCCTCAACTACTCCCCTCAAGTACCCCCCCAAAAATAACCCCCACCCACATGGAAATCCTATGGAACTGCTGACCTTGGGCTACTCTAAGAAAACGAGCTTACCGCGCAATTTCTGTGCATGCTCCCAGTTCTGTTACGAAGGAGCGAGAGTTTATTGGAATTGGAACGAGGACTTCTGCGTCTGCCTGTCTGTCTGTCTGTATTGTTCCTGAACTTGTGACTATCTCTTGTGTCTCTTTTTGTTTATTTTGCAGTACTTGATTAGGATCAAAACAGGTGTTCGGAATGTGTCGGCTGTGCGCAGCGGGGAGACCAGTGAAAACTGAAAACCGGACACATACGTACCTTACCCATTATGGCCATATGGCCTGGGAACGCAGAAGAAGAAGAAGGTCCCTTTCTCTTCTCCCTGTACATTCAACCCGTGTCCGAAGTTATAGAACAGTACAGAATCCTTCAGGATAAATTTGCAGAGGACACTCAACTACACGTTGCAGCCGAGTCCATCGCTTTCCAAACTCTGGTCTCCATGTTTGAATCTTGCTTTCAGTCCATCAAATCTTGGATGCTTAGTAACAAACTCAACTTAAATGATAAGACCGAGGCTGTGGCGATTGGCTCGCGCTCAGTATTGGACCGCGTGAACTTGTTTAGTTTTACTTTAAATTGTTAAATTGTTGCTAAATTAGTGTTGTTATGCTTCTTAATGTTTTGTAATGTTTTATTCTATTTTGTTATTTTTCTTTTATTCTCAAAACATTTGTAAAGCGCTCTGATGATGAACTGTTCATCGAAGAGCGCTATATAAGCTTTATTTATTCTTATTATTATATTGTTATTATCATTATATGTGACCCAGCACCACGAAAGGGACATTAAGTCGCTAAGGCTAGTTTCTCACAACAGGCTTGCAAAGTCAACAATCTCATACTTTGTCAATTTGGAGTTATGGGTATTGTTCTGTTCTCTAACATCTTATCTTTCACATTTATAAAGGATAATAGTTTATAATGGTCTTATAAGTGCTTTAATATGAGTAGGTCAATGCATTTTCTTCAGCTAGGCTAGACTTTAGACAGTGTTTTATCAAAATGGCTGACACTCACCCTACCAACTTCAAATACTCATAACTCTGGAACGGAAAAAGATACCAGAATGTTTCTTGTACCATTAGAAAGATGATTGTCTGAAGTTTGCAGATGAATAGCTTTTCTCAGAATGGTCAGTTTGACACTTAATGTCCCTTTCGTGGTGCTTGGTCACATATATGTCATGGGAATGCAAAAGAAGAACACAAAAATGAATGAAAGGGCAATGAAGATAACGTTTGTGCGCTGTTTGCCCCTTTCAACGAACTATTCGCAGAACATCATGCTCGAAGACCGTATTTGATGCTAGGCCTAGGCACTGTGGAATCTCAGGCACGCAACACTCACTATCTGACTGGCTGGTCAAGGCCTACATCCTCATTCTTAGCTTTACACACACGCGCGCGCACACACACACACACGCGCACACACATAGACACATATAGCACGTGCAAGTGCACGCACACACCAAAACACACACACTCACACACAACACACACACATAGACACATATAACACGTGCAAGTGCACGCACACACACACACAAACACACACACACACACACACACACACACACACACACACACACACACACACACACATACACACACACACACACACACGCAAGCACATATACACATAAGCACATGCTTCTTACACACACACCCACAAATCATCATCATATAGTAAAAAGCCAACTGCGTCTACAGATACACATAAGCTTACATGCGTATCCGCCGGACTCTCTTATCTCCCACAGGTACATGACCGGGGACCCAAAGAAGCGAATCGGTTCAGGAGGTTACGCCGCTTCAAAATTAACCAAATCGCCCCAAATTTGCTGCCAGGCTTTGCCCTGTCAGGCTTGCTATCGCCCGGGCAAAGCCTGGCAGCAACTTGGAAGGGAATCAGGAGCAGCGCCAACGGGAAACGGGGCCTTATAACTCCGCCGTTTCTAACCGAATGCTTCAAATTTGCTGTACTCAGCGTACTTGGCGTTACCATTACTAGTTACCAGTACGGTGCATTGCCAGTACTCGTTGCGCTAGTCATAATGAAAAAGCAAAAGAAACGAAACGAAACGGTACTCCTTGAAAGGGCGAAATGGGAGACATGCAGCTACTTCTTCTTCGATCGCCCAGACAGTTTCCTGTCAATCATGAGCGCAGATGCGTCATGCTGCCGTTTTGCGCCTAACTAACAAATAGTTAGGCCCAGCAAGTCCGACTTCGGCTGGAGGAAATCGTTTTTGAAAGTGTTTCGTGAGAGAGAAAAAAAGGCAGGAGAATGGACCGGTATAGTAAGGCAGAAAGATAGTAGTAGATGACAGTAAGCAAAGGGAAAAGGCAAGAGTCAAAGAGAGTGACAGATTAGAGGAAGTTACAAGCACAGAACTTCCAGAAGGTGGGGGAACTATTTATACAAAAGACCCCCCGGTATCCCCAGGGGGGGGGGGGGGGGGGGGGCAGACATGACATGCAGCAGAGATCAAAGAAAGGGCGAGATGGGAAAAGGCCAATCGGGACCTACCCGGGAAAGGTAACCCTGTATGCACCCACTGGCTTCAACCAAAGAGTGTAGAAAGCCACAGTGTCAAGTAAACCCGAGTTCGAACCTGGGTACAAGGGGATTTTTTTCCTATCACCTTACACTAGGCCTTACGGTCTGAACGTGGAGTCTTTCGGATGAGACGATAAACCGAGGTCCTGTGAGCCCATGTACTTAGCACACGTTAAACCCAGTGGCAACAAAAAAGTTGTCATTCGGTCAAAATTTACACCCCCCTCCCCTTCTTTCCTCATCAATCATGCAAAAATCGCATGCCATGAAAAAAAAAACAAAAAAACAAAACAACAAAATGGGTGGCGCCCCTCTGGCTGCGACGCGCTCTCCAGGTGGTAGCAACCCGAATTTCACAGAGACGCCTCTGTGACAGTAAAGTACCTAATACCTTTAACCCTGTTTGCTTCAACTACACTGGCTAAGATCAGATTTCAAGGCTAGTAGGGTGTTATTATATAAGGTTACAGGTAGATTATAGGGTGAATCCACAGAAGCCTGGGCTTTTGAAAATAACCCCCACCCACCAAAAATCACAAATAGGTGAAATGGGTAGGAAGTGGGTGGAGTAAAGAATAGGGACAGTAGTGGATTGCAATTAGAGACTTATCTCTGTGAAATTCGGGCTGCTCCCGCCCGGAGAGTGCGTCGCCGCAAGTGCAGCGCCTACCCAATTTATTAAAAAAAAAATTAGGGGGGGGGGGGGGCACAGGGTGAGGAGGGGGGGGGGGGGGGCACACTTTGTACTTGGAAAACCTAGCTATCAATTTGGTCGTACCAGGCAGCGGGATTTCTCCCTGCTCTTACCGACTTTGAACTGCCGTGGGATTTGTACGTGCGCTGGGTCAGACTTAGCTTTAAAGTCCCCATTCGAAGGACTGTTCGATGTTCCTGTACTGTCGAACTAGAAAGAAAGGGCGAGGAGGCCGGGGATTTCCGAACCCGGGTCACTCACTGCTGCAGTCACGCAATGCAACGCATTTGGCAGGCGAACGTCTTAACCACTCTGCCACCTTTCTTCCTTGGTGGCGTTCTCAGTCTCTGTACGACGGGTGGTGGGGTGCGTGCCTTTTCGTCCTTTCCCGTTTCGTCCTTTCCCGTTTGGTCCTTTCCCGTTTGGTCCTTTCCCGTTTGGTCTTTTCCCGTTTCGTCCTATGCCTTCAGACAGTGCCGTTTCGTCCTTTTCTTGTATTTAAACATAAATCACATGGCGTTCACTCGAAAAGGCACAAACACGTGTACAACAGGTAAAACAGTTTGCATTTATTTTAACCAGTAAAAACGGATTAAAACATAACGTTAAAAAAACTCATGGCGGTTTTGTCACCCAGCTCAGCTTCGGCGAACTAATATAACCACTGAAAAGCTGTACATTTCAAGAGGTTTAAAAACGTTAAAAAAACTCATGGCGGTTTTGTCACCCAGCTCAGCTTCGGCGAACTAATATAACCACTGAAAAGCTGTACATTTCAAGAGGTTTCATTCTCAGAGACTAAATAAAAACGTTAAAAAAACTCATGGCGGTTTTGTCACACAGTGGACACAATGTTTCAAAACTTGATGGCCGAGGAACATGCATCAATGAAGCTCATCAACAAAAATAATGTATTTCACGATAAAAAGTCAACAAAGTAATCGGTAGTAACATTTGTTACAAAAAAACATGTATTTCACGAATATGACGAATCGAAACTGGAGCTAGGACAAAACGGCACTGGGTTTAGCGTCGGCGCGATTACGTCAAACACAGGGGGAAATCGTAATATGACGTAACGGGATAGGACCAATCGGTTGGGGGGGTTGTTGATGGGGGTAGTGGGGTAGTGGTGTCTCTGTACTGATAGCACACGTAAAGCACTCAGGGTATTAACCCTTTCACCGCCAGCCATCTTTGAGACAAAAATGTCCATTAAGCTTACTTGGCTACAGAAAAGATTTCATCAGCAATATTGTGGGATTTCTCTGTGACACATTTAGAATGGGGTCAATCCTTACTGCCCAAATTTAGGAACACAATATCATTGACTAACAGACCCTGATTTCAAGGGTTTGAATAACATGGTTGTTTAAATCATTGTGGTGCAAAAATGCGAGGTTGGCGGTGAAAGGGTTAAACTGCTTGCAATCTTAGAACTTTTTTATGGAAAGGCAAGAAAACAAGTATGCAATAACATCAATCAGCTATGACTTCTGCGGGGTATTCTTCTTCTTCTTCTTCTTCTTCGCTCGCTCAGACTGTTTCCTGTCATAAGAGCGGAGATGCGTCATGCTGCCGTTATGCGCCTAACTAAGAAATAGTTAGGCCCAGCATGTCCGACTTCGGCTCAGTAGATCTTTTTTTTTTTAAAAGAAGAAGACTTTATAGACAAAAAGGCTGGAGGGAGAATGGACCAGTAAGACAGAAAGGTAGCAGATGACAGTAAGCAAAAGGGAAAAGGCAGAGTCAAAGAGTGACAGATTAGAGGAAGTTACAAGCACGGAACTTCCAGAAGGTGGGGGAAGTATTTGTACGAAAGACCCCCCGGTATCCCCACGGGGGCGGGGGGGGGGGGGGGGGGGGGCGGGGGATGCGGGGTATTAGGAAAGGAAAAAGGGCCAAATGAATGGGTAAAGAAGACTAGTTTGGCGCGAAACCCGGTACGGCGTGTGTGGGGAAAACCGGGCAGAAACAGGAAACAGGAAAATGTAGCCCTACAATAGGAGCGTTGCATAGGATAGTCGCAGCAGAGTATGATCATGAGAATAGGGAATATAGAATGGGTATCCTCCCGTTTGGGATACCGGGGGGGTCTTTTGCATAAATAGTTCCCCCACCTTCTGGAAGTTATGTGCTTGTAGCTTCCTCTCATCTGTCACTCTCTTTGACTCTGCCTTTTCCCTTTGCTTACTGTCATCTACAATCTTTTTTTTTACGAAACACTTTCATAAAGATATCCTCCAGCTGAAGTCGGACTTGCTGGGCCTAACTATTTCTTAGTTAGGCAGCATAACGGCAGCATGACGCATCTACGAATGTGTGTGTGTGAGAGAGAGAGAGAGAGAGAGAGAGAGAGAGAGAGAGAGAGAGAGAGAGAGAGAGAGAGAGAGAGAGAGAGAGAGAGATGTGTAGATGGACATGTTTGAAACGGGTGTCATCCTCTTTTGACGCAGTCAGGGTGCCATAGTTTTCGACGCATGGCGGTGGAAAAGCGCGCCATTACTTGTTGGGGTTTTTTTTTCTTTAGTGACCGACCCACCCACCCTGTTGAACTTGCAAACCGAGGTTGCATCAGACAGTTGGCGAAACTGAAGAACACACTTCCTGTCACTTATTTAGTGTTTTCTTTGCTTTAAAAAAACACACACCCCCAAAACCCTGCTTCGAGCAAAGTAGTTATTTAGCATTCACCTGTCAAGTTTTATAACGATAAAGCAAGGGAGTGTTTTGAAATCGAATCTTTTATCTGTGCGTTTTAAAGGTTTGGACACCACATTATTGTTATGCATAATAAACACCACAGAACATGTACTTCTTTCTTCTTCTTCGATCGCTCAGACAGCTTCCTGTCGATTATGAGTGCAGATGCGTCATGCTGCCGTTATGCGCCTAACTAACAAATAGTTAGGCCCCAGCAAGTCCGACTTCGGCTGGAGGAGGAAATGTTTTTGAAAGCGCTTCGTGGAAAAAAAAGGCAGGAGAATGGACCGGGTAAGGCAGAAAGATAGTAGATGACAGTAAGCAAAGGGAAAAGGCAGAGTCAAAGAGAGATTAGAGGAAGTTACAAGCACAGAACTTCCAGAAGGTGGGGGAACTATTTATACAAAAGACCCCCCCCCCCCGGTATCCCCACGGGGGGGGGGGGGGGAGAAAATGTACAACATTTGCAATTTTGTTCTTTCCTTTTGTTCGGTTAAGCGGTGTTCCACTGTAGTAGACACGAACTAGCCGAGTCAAGGGTGGTTGCCTTGGAAGCAAGCTAGGGCTGAATGAATGATGAGTGAAGTCAGGAAGCACATTAGCCTAGACGTAGCCTATCCTCAACTCACAAGGCTAACTACATTTAACGACGCCATGACCTCCCGGAATGCTTTCTTCTAACCCTTTCGCCGCCAAAGTCGCAGTTTCGCACCACAGTGATTTAACACCTATGTCACTAAAAGGCATCAAACTGGGGTCTATTATCCAAAGACCCTATTGTCTCAGTTTTGGGAAGTAAGGATATACCTTATTTTATATCATGTCACAGAAGAATCCCCAATACTGCAGATGGATGTTATTCTCTACCCAGGTAAATGTAATGGGATTTTTGGCTGAAATATGGCTGGCGGTGAAAGGGTTAAACTCCCACCCTTTCAACCTAACCCCACTTCATTCCTAGCTCCTACCCTCACCCCCCTCATCCAGTAGTATTTCCATTCATCCACCTTTTTCTTGTTAAAGCGCGGTGTACATCTGGTGTCCTGTTTTGCTTCAGTCTTGAGGTTTTTTCTCACAACATGTCATTCACATCTACTGGCGTGCGTTGTGTACGCATTTGGTCTCCACTGTCGCCCATGTTGTTTGGGTCTTCGGGAAGAGAGACCAAAAGAAGCAGACCTGCTTGTGCGCATAGCCTGTCAGCAAGTCAAAAGCAACAAGGCGTGGTGCCATTTGTCAAACAATAAACGATTTTCGGAAGGAACTAGGGGAGAGCACTTCGTGAAAAATTAGAACTGTTTACCTCCATTACTTGGTCAAATAACATAGCAACAATGCAACAATGGCGTCGAAGCTTGAAACCGCAGGATGCCAGTCAGCGACTTGCAAACTTTTTTTTTATAGAAAAATTACGGGTGGCCAGTGGCCACAAACTGATAAAACTTGCAAAATGTGACGTAAAAATATAAATGACGTAAATTTTAAAATGACGCAATGTGTTCTAAGTGATGTAAGTCTAATCAAGCACACGAGCCGAGAGCTGGGGTAGGTAGAGTAACTTCCCCCGTTTGACCGATTGAATTAGGCGAGATCACTCCCACACACCATGAAATTACTCCCCTTAATCATTTCCGAACAATTCCTATTGTCAAACATGTTGTGTAGTACCTACAACAGTGATGAACACGCTGCTTAAGATGTCCAGACACGCTACCATCACCCTCACCTGCGCTTCCCACAGCTCCCCCCCCCCCCCCCCCCCCCCCCCCCACCCCCCCCCCCCCCCCCCCCCCCCCCCCCGACACACACACACCTCTGATCTCTATAGTGAAACAAGCATACGGTATAACCATGTGGTGCCAAATTCTTTCAATATTTTCTAACCATTTTGTGTCCCACAAAACCTCTGGTTTTCTTACGACAATAATTTGTTGTTGTTCTTGTTCTTGTTCTAGCATGTTTATTGTACTTTTTCATTTCGATTGGCTTAGCATACACTGCATACGATTTGACCCCAATACGATACGATCGTGACGACGTCTGTGAGTGCTGATTCGCGTGAAATACTTCCGTCTCAAAATAACTACTATTATTTTTTCGTTCACTATACTCATGTAGACCGCAAATACACGAATCAAATACAAACTTTCGGTAAAGGTCAAGATGTGCCACCACCCCTACCTATCTCGGTTAATTCTATATTTCCGTTATTGCCTCTCTTACCATACATAAAGCTGTATTTTAGGAACATTTTTAGCTAATAACCTTTTTGGAATACTAACCCTAGCCCTAAACCTAACCCTACCCCCCCCCCCCCCCCCTATAAGACGGAAAAACGCAACGAACCACAACTGTGACAAATCGCGGTGTACTGCAGTACATAGTGGGGGGTAGGGTTAGGTTTAGGGCTAGGGTTAGGGCTAGGGTTAGTATTCCAAAAAGGGCTAAAAATGTTCCTAAAATACAGCTGTATGTATGGTAAGAAAGGCAAAAACGGAAAAATAGAATTAACCGAGAAATGCAGGGGGGGGGGGGGGGGGGGGGGGGGGGGGGGGGGGGGGGGGGGGGGGGGGGGCAAGGCTACATCTTTACGTTATCCGTTTCGTGTGCGGGAGACAAAATATAGTGAAGATAACTACTAGGACACAGTAGAAGTTTCACGTCAATCATGCCTCACAAATGTCATAAGATAATGTTATCAGTTTTGTGTGCAGGAGACAACAAAATATAGTGAAGATAACTACTAGGACACAGTATAATTTCACGTCAATCATGCCTCACAAATGTCATAAGATATGTATCAGTTTCGTGTGCGGGAGACAACAAAATATAGTGAAGATAACTACTAGGACACAGTAGAGTTTCACGTCAATCATGCCTCACAAATGTCATAAGATATGTTATCAGTTTCGTGTGCGGGAGACAACAAAATATAGTGAAGATAACTACTAGGACACAGTATAATTTCACGTCAATCATGCCTCACAAATGTCATAAGATAATGTTATCAGTTTCGTGTGCGGGAGACAAAATATAGTGAACATAACTAGAGGGATTTCGTCAGATTTACTTAGACAGTAGACTTTCACGTCAATCATGCCTCACGAACGTCAAAATCGGATCGTAGTCAATCGAATCGCATGCAGTGTTGCTAGGCCTTTAGTGTGCCTACTGCAAGTTTTGTATGGGACATACCAAGAGGGCGACTGCCCGTGTAAGTAGTGATCTTATGATGCCCAACCCGGCTAACGTTTTCAACAGTCACGGTAGTCTAGTACATTCTTGTCTCGTCTATTGCCCTAGGGCGAATGTAAACATGTAATATTTCTATGAGCTACAACAACAAACAAACAAAAACAATCAGAATTTTGTTTCAACATTTTCTTCAGGCAAAGTTCACATGCCACGCGGTACCCCCCCCCCCCCCCCCTCCCTCCCTCCCTCCCCAAGGAACAACTTGTGTAGGAATTCCAAGATGGTAGCCCACCCGCTCATCAGTTCCAAGCTATTAAAGACACACTGACCCACCACGATTAAATTCCCTTTTTTTCCTCCCGCGTAGCTGTGACCCACATACAAATTCCCCCAGCTTCAAATTGAGGCTGCTGTTTTAAAATGATGTTTCGTTATCAATTTGGGGGCATCTGTATGGGAGTCAAACCTGGTCAAGACAAGATTTCTTACCAGCTATAAGAGGGGGAAACACGCGAAAACCCGTGATTCTGACGCGTGATCTAGTGGGTCTTTTAAAAAAAAAAACCATTTCCTCCCACACTGGCACAGTCTCCCACAGTCTGCCTTCTTCCTCTAATATTAGCTGACCTTGACCTGACCTTTGACAGGGCTTTCAACCGCGGGTCACAAAGGTTACCCTTTTTATGTTTTGTCTAGCTCGTGAGAACTTGAATTTTGAATAAGACACTTACTTCCCCCGTGGGGATACCGGGGGGGTCTTTCGTACAAATAGTTCCCCTACCTTCTGGAAGTTCTGTGCTTGTAACTTCCTCCAATCTGTCACTCTCTTTGCCTCTGCCTCTTCCCTTGGCTTACTGTCATCTGCTATCTTTCTATCTCACCGGTCCATTCTCCTGCCCTTTTTTTTCTATAAATTGTTACAAAGATTTCTTCAGCCGAAGTCGGACTTGCTGGGCCTAGCTGTTTCTTAGTTGGGCGCATAACGGCAGCGTGACGCATCTACGCTCATATGACAGAAATTTGTCTGAGCTAACGAAGAAGATGCTTACTCCCTCAACTGTACACCCCCGCCCCCCCTTTCAGTCTCTCTTCCATTCAGTATCAACCGGTACTTGCCTACCCACAGTTGAAGGAGTCCACGGGCGGACCAAATGATTAGCAAAGGGGAGGGGGGGGGGGGTCCGCGGGGAGTCCATGGAGCTGCATCGGTCCTGGGTTAAAACCCTTTCACCGCCAATGTTGCATTTATCCACCACAATAGTTTATAACACCCATGTCACTAAAAAGGCATCACATCCAGACCTGTTATCCGAAGACGCTATTTCCTTAATTTTGAGAGGTAAGGATAGGCCTAATGTTATGTATGTATGTATGTCACAGAGGAATACGCAATATTGCAGATAGTTTATTTTCTCTACCCAGTTAAGTTTAATGGTATTTTTTGGCTGAAAAATGGCTGGCGGTGAAAGGGTTAAGGTGTAGTGGTTTTGTGGGGACCCGGGGGGGGGGGGGGGGGTGAAGCTCCCGTTTGCAATTTATTTATTTATTATTAACCCTTTCACCGCCAGCCATATTATAGCCAAAAATGTCCATTACATTTACCTGGGTAGAGAACAAAATCCATCTGCAGTATTGGGGATTCTTCTGTGACAAATATAAAATAAGGTCTATCCTTACTTCCCCAAACTAAGACAATAGGGTCTTTGGATAATAGACCCCGATTTGATGCCTTTTAGTGACATAGGTGTTAAATCACTGTGGTGCTAATATGCGACTTTGGCGGCGAAAGGGTTAAAGTATAAATTGAGCCATTTTCTTACTTTTTAACCTTGCAATAAGTTGTATAACGTATATACTTGGGGCAAAGGGGGGGGGGGTCCGGAAACTCTGGAACCCCCCCCCCCCCCCTCAGGTCCGCCCTTGGAGTCTACACCACAGGGGCGATTTTGCTTGTGTGTGAAAGTCTTGCTTTGCTATTTTGTTGGCACATAATAAGAAATAATAAACAAACTCTCTCTCTCTCTCTCTCTCTCTCTCTCTCTCTCTCTCTCTCTCTCTCTCTCTCTCTCTCTCTCTCTCTCTCTCTCTCATTCAGTCATTTTACGACCACTCACTGCACCTGCAGGTTGAATGGCGCAGAGGGTGGCTTTCATAAATCTTTCCACATCATTAATTTGTCATACAAGATAGGCCTACTCTCTCTCTCTCTCTCTCTCTCTCTCTCTCTCTCTCTCTCTCTCTCTCTCTCTCTCTCTCTCTCTCTCTCTCTCTCTCTCTCTCTCTCTCTCTCTTCTTCTTCTTTCTCGTTGCTTGCCATTCAATCCTTGTTCACACATATATTGCCAAATGCAAAATTGAACAAGTGCAACCCCGAGCGGCTGATAAGTCCCCTCGCAGCATCGCCGAGATACTCCGAAATCGGAATGTGTCGGCTGTACACACAGCGGGGCGACCATTGAGAAGTGAAAACAGGACGCACAAGGACGGATGGACGGCCGGAAAGAAGTGGGACATATCGGGCCTGTAACACAAAGGGCCTAGGGCACAGAGGGCTTATCCTATGAACAGACGAAGCAGCAGATATCAAAAGAAAATGTACTTACATAAAAACGCATCAAAACAGCACGTAACTGAATAGTTTTGTTTATATAATAGCCTTGGGGTTCGGACCGGTGATTTGAGCGCGCGCGAACATGCGAACATGCGCACACGCGCGCACAGAAAAATTAATGACAACAGTGTTATAGACCATTCTTCAAGAAATGTGAAAAAACCCTGCATGCAAAACTTCGCAAGATATTAGCGATTATGTGTTTCGGGGTTTGAACCCCGTAACTGGCGCGACCTTGACCTTAATGTAAAACTAAATACATCAGTGGATAGCTTGCATCTTGGCAAACTAGTATACCAAATTTGATGATGATAGACTGAATAGTATTTGAGAAAAACGGACGAATAGCCGGACGGAGGCACGCCGGACGGACCAGACAGAAACAATAAAAAAAATGGGCTATTCTACTCTCTAGTGGAACGGAATGTATCAACGTGCGTTGATTGCCTCAAGGCTTCAAGTTTAAAAGTCAAGATAGTGTGAACGACCTCTTCTGACCCGCATTGATTCTTTGGGGAAGTTAACCTTATCTGTATTGGGTTTTTTTTAAAATCGGGACTTACCTGGTGTTGCACTGCCTTCGGGCATTGCCTCCAGGATCGTTCCCAACATCTTTATCTCTATGAATGTCCCATATGTGTCTGTTCCAGACCGGAGGACATTAAATGAATTTTCATTGGGGAAGGGTACTTTTGTTACCGCATACCAACCAATATCCCCACACACCACTTGTACCATACACCGTTAATTAGACCCACACGTCGCTGTTTCCACAAAATGTGGGACTAAAGGTATGTGGAAACAAGGGTATGCGGTATGCGGTATGAGTTATATACAAGAAAGGAGGAAGAAGAACAAGAAAAGGGGAATATATTGATGAAGAAGGGTTAGAATAATGGAAAAGTCTCCATATATGATACCCTTGCCCTCTACAAAATTCAAAGAAGATTGTCATAATTTGTGTTTGAATATGCTGATAACTGACAAAGTATGATGAGAGAGAGAGAGAGAGAGAGAGAGAGAGAGAGAGAGAGAGAGAGAGAGAGAGAGAGAGAGAGAGAGAGAGAGAGAGAGAGAGAGAGAGAGAGAGAGAGACTGGACACTGGAAAACTTTATTTGACAAGGATAAAGATTTTAGGCGATGTCTATTCTTACAATCTGTCCTTGGATAAAAGAAAAACAAAGTTTAAGAAATAAAAACATTTGAAAACACACACACACTCTCTCTCTCTCTCTCTCTCCTCTCTCTCTCTCTCTCTCTCTCTCTCTCTCTCTCTCTCTCTCTCTCTCTCTCTCTCTCTCCGACTCTCTCTCATACACACATACATTCATGTAAAGAAACATTTAAAAAATACACATAGTGAAACAAATAATTGATGACAAGTAGGAGGTGAAAGCAACATCAATCCAAACACATTTAACAAGCAGTTTAAAGGCAAACCAATAAACAAAGCACAGAGAGAGAGAGAGAGAGAGAGAGAGAGAGAGAGAGAGAGAGAGAGAGAGAGAGAGAGAGAGAGCTGGCAGCAAAATGAATGTGCTATATTGACAACTTTTGTCTTCCCCTCCCCTCCCCCGCCTCGTCCTTTCGTCCATGTCCCCACCTCCCCTCATCTCCCATGCCATTTACACCGCGTTCTCTTGTCATTCATTAATTACACTTTTGACGTATATAGGGTCAGTGACAGGTCAATGCACTTGTTCGGAAATTATTTTCTTTGGGCTAAACAATTTTGTTTTCTATTCGTCATAGCCCCCACCACACACCCCCACACCCCCATCTTACCCGCTTTTCGTTATTTATGTATAGTACTAAACAAAAGTTAAGTAACGTGCTGCGTGTCGGGTTAAAATTCCTAGCTCGCTATACTATAAGACTTGACTATTTGCGGCATTTTGCGACATTGAGCATGAACGACAAATGTCACTTTTTTCTAGGGTTAGGGATAGGGTTAGGGTTAGGGTTAGGTAAATGGTTCAAGTAACGAAAAAGTGAAATTTGTGGTTGTCGCAAATAGTCACTCTCATAGTAGCGAGCTAGGAATTTTAACGAGCTAGGAATGTTAACCCTACACTGCGAACATTTCTCTCTCTCTCTCTCTCTCTCTCTCTCTCTCTCTCTCTCTCTCTCTCTCTCTCTCTCTCTCTCTCTCTCTCTCTCTCTCTCTCTCTCTTCGCGAACATTTCAGACACCGCTTTGAGTGCTTAAACTGACAGGTTTACACGTTCTGGTGCTGTAGTATTCTAGCCAAGGGTCCGACCTCTTATGCAATATAACAATATCCTGTACATCGTTACAATTGCGCCGATTGGAGTCCGTTTAAGACCGGGTGCGTAGCGCTTTCACTACGCATCGAAAGAGCTACCCGTTGTTACCACTACGACCCATGAAGAAACAACTAATGATGACTCTGCCAATTTGTCAGTTTGAATTCCGACAGACTAATCCTAACCCTATTCCTAACCCTAACACCGAACCCATTTCCTAACCTAATCCTATTCCTTACCTAAGTTCAACCCTAACCCTAACCCTTAGTTGCCGTACTGATTTAGCCCAGTAGTGTTATCGATACGTAGTGATAGCCGTACTGATTTATCTTGGTAGTGTTATCGATACGTAGTGATAGCGGGATGTCCCCTTTCAGACGGTACCACAGATTATATAGTTTCATTCTCTCTGACGGTACCTCAAATGAGCCCACGGGATGAATTTGCACACCACTTAATGAATGAAACTGCAACTTATCTTTTTTTTCCACCCTTGTCTTTAGCGTGTAAAAGTAATCCAAAGACTTGGACAAACACGCGCAATTAGCCCTCTGGCCTCTGAGAGGCCAATGATGACGTCACAGAGATTAGAAATATAATGAAAGACATTATTGTCACTATGCTCAATCGCTATAAAAAAAAGATTCAGGTAAAATAATGATTAGGTATTAGGTACTTTATAGTCACAGAGGCGTGTCTGTGAAATTCGGGTTGCTCCCACCTGGAGAGCGTGTCGCAGCAGTGGGGCAGTTCCTTAGGCATCACTAAAGCGGGTAAACCGCCATATTGAAAAGTCACGTGAGTTCTGACTGGCTTCCATGAAGCTATGACTATGTCTGAAGACCCCTAACACGTTTGCACATTAATTTGCCAACGATCCTTTCAGGAAATAATACGTGAACATCCATATTGTTTGCAAAACTATCCCATTGGCGTTTTATTGGGCCTGGTCACGTGATCAGTAACAGATTTGTCCAAAGACATTAATTGCTGATTTTTCATGATTGGAAATCATGGGAAAAGAGCAATTAGTGTTTCGGGACTGATTTGATGATTGATTTAATTTAAAGTCTGTTCACAACAATGGTGATATTAGGCTAGCCCATTGACGTTTCATTGGGCATGGTCACGTGACCAGTAACACTTTTGTGTGTCGAAAACATGAATTGCTCATTTGTCATGATTGGAAATCATGGGATAATTCATGTTTTGGGACAAATGTATCACTGTGACAAAAGTGGTACTTAACTTTTGTTGAGTAGTTTATTTATATCTCTAGTGCGCTCTCTCTCTCTCTCTCTCTCTCTCTCTCTCTCTCTCTCTCTCTCTCTCTCTCTCTCTCTCTCTCTCTCTCTCTTCTCTCTCTCTCTCTCTCTCTCTCTCTCTCTCTCTCTCTCTCTCTCTCTCTCTCTCTCTGTGAGTTCGCTTGTGGTTCAACAAACTGGAACAAACTTCCTCTCTCCCTCCGTCAGCGACCGACTCTCTCTGCTTTCAAAGCTAACCTCAAAACCCACCTGTTCCCCCGTCATTAAAGCTCCTCTCTCTTTCTCTTCTCTCTCTTGCCATTAGGTCTGTTTCTGCTATATTCCATTTTTGTTATCCGTGTGTGTTCGCTTTGTATTGCGTTTGTGTTTGAATGCGCTTTGAATGCTAGTCTATCAAGATTCAGCGCCGTATAAATACTGTATGTTGTTGTTGTTGTTGTTGTTGTTCTCTGCCACAAAGTTCACCCACCCTTCCCTACAAGACATGAGCATTTTGGTTGATGTATATAATAAAAAATAAAATTTCAAAAATCCCATTTCATCCCCACCGCGTCCCTACCCTCCTCCATTCCTCTCCTTTCCTTTATATAAGTCTGCCTTTCTTTTTTTTAGGTATATAATAGTACTTCTTTTCTGCCTTTCATATTCCATCTCCATCAACATCTCCGCGCACTGTCATACGTCTTTTCTCCTCCAAGTAAAAAAAAAGAAAGAAAAGCCTCGGAAAACCGGTGTAAGAGTAAAAACTGTGAACCCCGCGGTATATTGCCCCCCCTGGTTTAAACATTTTATTGTCTTTACATAACTAACATACAAAGCAACAAAACTGAAGCAACAACAAGATAGGCTTATGGCGTGCTCAGTATAAGAAAAAGTGCATATCAGACAACATTGACGGATTTAACCCTTTCACCGCCAGCCATATTTCAGCCAAAACGTTCCATTACATTTACCTGGGTAGAGAACAAAATCCATCTGCAGTATTGGGGATTCTTCTGTGACATGTATAAAATAAGGTCTGCCCTTACTTCCCAAACCTAAGACAATAGGGTTTTGTGGGTAATAGACCCCAATGTCATGCCTTTTAGTGGGATAGGTGTTAAATCACTGTGGTGCTGAAATGCGACTTTGGCGAGGAAAGGGTTAAATAACTATATGCTTCAATCAAAATAAACAAAAAACACAAAACCGAGTGTCAAGATAAAGAAAAATAGGGGTAAATCATAATAGAATCACCCCCTCCCCCCCCCCCCCCCCCCCCCCCCCCCCCCCCCCCCCCCCCCCCCCCCCCCCCCCCCCGGTTCATACAGTATTCTACGAAAAAAATCGAGCCGTTTTAAAATTTTAAATGTAAAAGAGGGCACTTTTTCTCCATAGAAATATGAACACAAACCACACATACAGTAGAAACTCCCTTATAAGACCTCCCATTATAAGACTCCCTCCCACATAAGACCTACTTCTCTGAGACATTGCCCCTTCTTTGTAAGTATTAAAATTACCTCGCTTCTAAGACCCCTCCCTCATAAGACCTCATTTTGGATGATTTTTGAAGGTCTTATACGGGAGGTTCCACTGTATATACGTACTATGACCCAGACCTGTACAAAGTTGATGCTGGTGAAAAACAACATTCTCAGAAGAGTATGAACCAGGGAGTGAGTTCCGGCAGTGAGTGGACGTCTCGTGCCTCCATTCGGGGAACTGGACAGCCTCGCCCTCCACGAGAGAGGGGTGTGGGGGCGTGGGGATACAGAGAAAAGTAAAGGGCTGGAAAGAAAAGGGCGGAGGTTACGAAACACAGGTTCGGCATTCTCCGTGTTTTCCGAGGTAGATTCGGCAATTTCCGACACAGCTCGGGCGATGCAGACGACACAAAATGTCAAGGAAATGTTATACATTTTGCCTTCAAAATCAACTTTCAAAAGCAAACATAGCGTTCTTCTGAATATTTGAAGCCAGCAAAAGTCCGACATTTACGCAGTATCTGAGTTTTTATAGTTCTTTTACACTTCGGGCCTTAGCGTATTATATTATAAATAAGAGGAACCAGGGAGTAAAATATTCATCAGGGATGTCAGATTTTTGTTCCGGCACCGCCGGTAGAATAGACAACCATCACCTGCCGACCAAGACCTTGATGAGGATGAAAAGTTCAACGACACTACACTGACAATACAAGGTACCCGGCGACAAAGCTTTGGAGACTAAAAGCTGGAAATCCACATCCACGTTTAGTTCCAGACGGCACGGCCGCTCAGTGACGAAACCCCGAAGTTTTGAATCCATCCAAACGGAAACTGCACGGCTCCTTTTCTGTTTGAAAGAGATGGCGCCCTGCCTATCCAAACACGATCTTCACCCCCCCCCCCCCCCCCCCCCCCCCCCCCCCCCCCCCCCCCCCCCCCCCTTTTTCCATAGCTGACTGAGGCACTTTTTAAAAAGTTCATGGCGCCGTCCCTATTTCGTGGACGGCAACGGCAGAATTCGCTACATGCTCCGAAAACTCCTGCTGTGGCGGTACTGTCGACGGTGCCGGTGACTTGCTATTGCTGTTTCGTCTTATGGGTTCAAGCAGTAGAAATTTAGTTTGAGGGATTTGGCTAACTTCTTCTCCGATCGCTCAGACAGTTTCCTGTCAATCATGAGCGCAGATGCACCATGCTGCCGTTATGCGCCCAACTAAGAAATAGTTAGGCCCAGCAAGTCCGACTTCGGCTGGAGGAAGTGTTTTTGAAAGTGCTTCGTGAACAAAGGCAGGAGAATGGACCGGTAAGGCAGAAAGATAGTAGATGACAGTAAGCAAAGGGGAAAGGCAGGGTCAAAGAGAGTAACAGATTAGAGGAAGCTACAAGCACAAAACTTCCAGAAGGTGGGGGAACTGTTTATACAGAAGACCCCCCCCCGGTATCCCCACGGGGGCGGTGGGGTGGGGGGGATTAGGCTAACACGACATCATTTTTGTGCCTTTGTCGTTGCCGTCGCCGTGCCGTTGCCGTGCATGAGGATTTCCAGCTGAAAGGATGGGGGTGGGGTGGGGATGAGGACAGATATATTTAGAAAGGATGGTGGTAGTAGCAGGAGACAGCGATGACAAAAGGAACAAAAGACACAAAAGATAAGATGGATGAGGTTAGGCCTGCACTGCAGCCTGTCTACAGGGGCAAGAAGTTATCTGTAGAGTTGAGAACCGGTTCAAAAATCTGAACCGGTTTTACCGAACCGGTTTTTGTTACCAGTACTCGCATCACCAGTTGTACCTATGCAAACACATTTATTTGTCAGAATATTCACACACACGCACGCACGCACGCACGCACGCACGCACGCACGCGCGCACACACACACACACACACACAATAAAGAAACTTATGACTTATGACACACACACACACACACTCAACTCAACACTCAGTCAAAGTAAGTTAGGCATTTTGTTGCAATTTGGATCATGTCAGGATGAAAACCAAGCCTAAAAGTGCGGTGTCAATTTTGGGTAAAGTTTAATAATTTAGATCCTCGTAAAATAAAGTTTTTCAGTTATCAGTGTTCTCTCTCTCTCTCTCTCTCTCTCTCTCTCTCTCTCTCTCTCTCTCTCTCTCTCTCTCTCTCTCTCTCTCTCTCTCTCTCTCTCTCTCTCTCTCTCTCTCTCTCTCTCTCTCTCTCTCTCTCTCTCAGATTGGAAGAATAGGCTTTGCCTAAAATCTATATCCTTGGGAAATAAAGTTTAAGTTTTCAAGTTTTCAAGTTTTCTCTCTCTCTCTCTCTCTCTCTCTCTCTCTCTCTCTCTCTCTCTCTCTCTCTCTCTCTCTCTCTCTCTCTCTCTCTCTCTCTCTCTCTCTCTCTCTCGTAGAACCACACAATAACAACAACAACAAACCCAAACTTCAACGTGTCGGCAAAACCAAAGACGCTTAGGGCAGAAGCTATATAAGCTTCTTGGGAGGAGCCCATTATGCATACAATCATCAGACCCGCCTGCTATGCGCCCCAAATGTAAACCTGACCTCGTCACGGGTCTGTGAGAATGCTTGTGTACATACATACACGTTCACAGGGCCTGTATACTAACACAGTTGGCAAGCTGAATAATACAGACAGTAACGTAGTTTCTCTGCCCTCCCCCCTTCTGCTAGGCTATGTTCCCTTCATTCTGGTTTTTTGTGTTCAGCCTCATACATTTTGTACTAGTCAAAATAAGATAAGGATCAGCCAATATCGAATTTGTGGATGCTTCAAAACGAGATACAAAAAACCCCAAAATACCAGCAAGTCTGAATGAAACATATACATACAGTACACTCTCCGCTTAGTAGGACGCCGCTTATAAGGAAATCCGCTTATAAGGAACACAAGGTTTGGGTCCCTGCCGAAGTTGTTCTTTGTTATTACTTATTGAAAGTCGGATAATAGGAAGTCGGTTATAAGGAAATGCCGCTTATTAGAAACACGTTCTTAAGTCCCCACGCACTACTGATGTCGGATATAAGGAATTTTGGTAATGTTTGTACACTAAAGAATGAAATAGTGAGGCCAAGAGAGGAGATAACGAAATTGAACAAAGGCGGAAAACTCTCTAATTAACTCCCCCTCCACCAAAGTTGATTACGATACCAATCATCTAGCAATGCATGGATCAGAGCCAAAGTGGGACAACCAAAGCATCGTTCTCAATAAAGAAAGTGCCAAGTTCGCCAAGTTGTTGATGTGTACTTGTGTGGCTGAAGGGTCATAAAGGCGAACTTGGCACGTTCTTTATTGAGAATGATGCTTTGGTTGTCCCACTTTGGCTCTGATCCACGCATTTCTAGATGATTGGTATCGTAATCAACTTTGGTGGTAGGGGAATCAATTCAGTAGAAAGAGAGTTTTCCCCCTTTGTTCAATTTCGTTACACACTAAAGTGAGGAAAAAATGTAACACAAGTGACAATTTAGCCCTTTCACCGCCAATGTCGCATGTTTGCACCACAATGATTTAGCACCCATGTCACTAAAAGCCTTCAAATCAGGATCTGCTATTCAGTGATCTTGGGTTCTTAAGTTGTAGAGGTAAGGATAGGGTTATTGTAAACATGTCACAGAGGAATCCCCAATATTACAGAGAAAATCTTTTCTCTACCCATGTCAGTGTAATACTGTACTAAAATGTTGGCTTAGAAACTGCTGGCGGCGAAAGGGTTAATGTCAGTAGACAAAAAGCCTGATGCTTAAACAAAAATGTTGATCAGTACTGTAATTGCACACTGTAACCAAAGGGAAACGCAAATGCACCAGGGTGTTTTTTTCCATGACAGTCTCTACTAGAACTAAGTCCCCCCCCCCCCCTCCCCCCGTGGGGATACCGGGGGTGGGGGTGGGGGTCTTTTGTACAAATAGTCCATCCACCTTCTGTGCTTGTAACTTCCTCTAATCTGTCACTCTCTTTGTCTCTGCCTTGTCTCTGCCTTGTCTCTGCCTTTCCGGTCCATTCTCTTGACCGGTTTTCTTCAAAGAAACGCTTTCATAAAGATTTGCCCCTACCAGGCCGAAGTCGGACTTGGCTGGGCCTCACTATTAGGCGTATAACGGCAGCATGACGCATCTGCGCTCATAATTGACAATCTGAGCGATCGAAGAAGAAGAAGAAGAAGAACTAAGCAGGGTTACCTGCAGAAAACGCCATAACTCGCGCACAAGCTGTAGACCTATTCAAGTACTCGTCCTTACCAAGAATACAGAGATTTGAACCATTGTTGCTTACTTAATAATGATTTGCATGGGGGCCATTAGGCAACCGTGCCCCATCCCAACGCCAACAATAATGTAGCTGGTGCATTTGTACCACAGTGTTCAAGTGCTTCCGCTGTTGGAATGATCCCTGGAGGAGTCTTTTAGCCAGGGTATGTCAACAACATCTTTAAACCAGAAGCCTAACCTAAGCACATAGAATCTTCAGTACGATGAACGTGGAAGATCAAACGAAGAAGAAGACGAAGAAGAAGAAGAAGAAGAAGAAGAAGGAGAAGAAGAAGGAGAAGAAGAAGAAGAAGAAGAAGAAGAAGAAGGAGAAGAAGAAGAAGGAGAAGAAGAAGGAGAAGAAGGAGAAGAAGAAGAAGGAGAAGAAGAAGGAGAAGAAGGAGAAGAAGAAGAAGAAGAAGGAGAAGAAGAAGAAGAAGAAGAAGAAGAAGAAGAAGAAGAAGATCAACAACAACAATTGTACAAGCAGAGTAAACGTGGGGTTTTTTTAAACCAAAAAAATGCTAAAGGTCCCTAACTTGTTTTGAGTAGCACAATTATATGTATTTGGCAACCTAACGCAACCTTTCTTTATTTCTAGTCGTGTTCCTCTCAGAAGTTGAGTGCATAGGGCCATCTACACCGTCCAGTAAGACTGTACGATACGATTCGATCACGTGATCTCGATGCGCCCATCACACGTTCTTTGAGACCGCGTGATCGAATCGTATCGTACAGAATTTAGTGGACGACGACGAAAATGGAGTTTTACGTGGACGTGTGGCTGGCCCTATTATATATCGGCAACCTTTGACCCCTGTACTAGCACGCCGCCTTCACGTGCTGCTCTGAGTAGAGCTCGCGCGCATCACTTGGTCACAGAGCTACAATCTGCGTAGACTCGTTCTCCTCACGACGCATGTCTGTTAAGTCCTCTCGTCGCGGTCTTTTTGTCCTTATGTGTACATTAGTCTAAAATGACCCTGTTTCTGCTTGTTTTTGTATTTTTTTTGGGCAAGAATTTATTTCATTACTCGCCATGTTGGACTACCACACAAACTTTGAAGCCATTCTGCCCGCTGGTTCATGAGATACAGCTCGGACATGAAGGAAGGAAATGTCGGGTTTGTGAGTCTTCCTTGGCGGAGCTTTGCACTGGCGGTTCAACATTCAGGATCGGAATAGGTTGTGGCATACTGATCATAAATATAATGGTTATGGGAGACCCTAGGCTTATTGTAGGTCCTGGTATCCGCGAGAGGACAAATGCTCGCGAAAGGACTTAACACATGTCTATCCCCTTCGCCCCAAACCGTCTGTATCATCTTCAAAGCGTAGCTCTGTGAGTGTCTGGAACCCTGCCCACATTTACTTACTTCGTTATTTATCTGTTGGATGTTTGATTGGTTTCTAACGTTTTCGCTCTGAGTTAGTAAGCTTTACGAGTCCAACAAGACTCATACTGGATTCTCACATAATTATAGCAGAGTTGGGATTGTTGGCTTAGGCCTATAATAGCCTATCTATCCTAGATAATTAAGATCAGATTGTGCGCGATCAGAGAGAGAGAGAGAGAGAGGTGAGCCGCATGATTCGTCTGCGGCTTTTTGAGCTTTGTGGCTCAATGTCCGCGTCAGGCCATGCCATATAAGGGTCTCGTACTAGGAACTTGTAGAATTAAGGTTCTGGCGCGCAGTTTTTCGCGCGCGTTTAACTTCCGCATTGCCACGGTTTCGCTTCATGGTCGCCAAGCACCAAGCAAACATAAAACGTCGAAGGGGGTTGGTGTAGGCTAGTGCTTTTATGTTAGGCAGCTATATTTATGTAGCTTAGGGGCAAATCAAATCAGTCCAGGGGTGTGGGTGGGGGGTGGGGGGGGGGGGGGGGTCAAATGGCTGGGTTGGGGGGAGGGGGGGGGGGGGGGTCCTCACTCTGGGAGGCTTCGCCCCCCAGAAGCTGATAATTTGAATGTAAAAGAAGTCAAGACGAATAGGAGAAAAGGAAAAAATGTAACTCTGGCTTGAATTGACATGGTATCATGGATTTTCTACCCTTTTCCTTTCTTTCTTTCTCTTTTTTACTTGTTTATTTTTAGTGGAGGGTGGGGGGAGGGTTCCGGAACCCCTGTAGCCCCCATATCCGCCTATGCATACAGAGAGAGAGAGAGAGAGAGAGAGAGAGAGAGAGAGAGAGAGAGAGAGAGAGAGAGACAGAGAGAGAGAACTTTGAAAACGTTGTAAAAAGTTTATTTTCCAAGAATAAAGATTTTAGGCAACGCCTATAGTCTTCCAATCTGTCCTTGATACATACGAACATAGACCACAAACGTGGCAAGGCATACTCTTACACATACAGATGCCGCGAAAGCGGTAGCAAAGCAGATGATATTATAATACAAACATTGTTTGCAATATGGATTTATAAAACTTGCATACGCACAAGCATAATTTTCAACACTCGCGCGTACATACATGCGTGCAACCATACACGCACGCGCACACACACGCACACACACGCGGCACGCGCGTGTGCACGCACGCACGCAAGCGGCATACATGCCTATGCGCACAGAGATATGTTGAAGCACGTATGAGAGAGAGAGAGAGAGAGAGAGAGAGAGAGAGAGAGAGAGAGAGAGAGAGAGAGAGAGAGAGAGAGAGAGAGAGAGAGAGAGAGAGAGAGAGAGAGATAGAGAGAGAGAGAGAGAGAGAGAGAGAGAGAGAGAGAGAGAGAGAGAGAGAGAGAGAGAGAGAGAGAGAGAGAGAGACTGGGGGACTTTCACTATCCTTCAGCCATGACAAGCTCCTAGCATAACATCGTCAGTCTCCAAAGAACCCCGCCTGTCGGAGTGTGGCATGCCCACGAGGCGGGGTAATGAAAAACGGTCACACACGTAATGTTCTCATCCCTAGCTGCTGCACTTGTCTTGTACCATAGTTTCCAAGTGCTTTGGCTGTTGGGATGATCCCTGGAGTCTTTTAGCCAAGGTAAGTCAACAACAACAACAACAACAACAACTATCAAGTTATTCTCACTCAGTACTTGGAACCGCAATATTCACTCATGATACTGTTCTATAGTTTTTATTTAACATGTGCCAATTCGTAATACATACTATTGTTAGAGTAACATATTTCGTGCTGTTCTTTTTCTTTTCTTGATTTATTCAAATGACTACGAGCAAGAACAACACGAAATATAATACGTATAATATTATTGTTCTTAAAGACCCACCAGGTCACGTGTCAAAATAACAGGTTTCACGTGCTTTCCCTCTTACAGCTGGTAAAAAGTCTTGTTTTGACCAGGTTTGACTCCCATAGAAATGTCCCCAACTCGAAAACGAAACATCATTTTAAAGAGCAGCCTTAATTTGAAGTTGGGGACATTCAGTGTAGATGTGGGTTACAGCTACCCCCAAAAAGCAAAGCGTGGGGCGTCAGTGTGTCTTTAAAATTAAGTAAACGTGCGACTCTAAATGGAATACTCTAACTGGAATACTCGTCTCATTGTGGAGCGGCGATCCGGAACTATGCACTTTAGCGATAAGACTGCACAGGTTCCGGTTCTGGGTTGTAAGCGACTCGCTGATTGGTCCAGCCTTTGTCTGTCATGGCTGCCACGCACGGACTGAAAAGTTCCGTGATGTCGCCTCTAGGTGCCGCGAACCAATTAATTAAAAACAACAACCCGGGGATGACGTCAATGGGAGATCTCTCTCTCTCTCTCTCTCTCTCTCTCTCTCTCTCTCTCTCTCTCTCTCTCTCTCTCTCTCTCTCTCTCTCTCTCTGAGACTCAGTCTCTCTCTCTCTCTCTCTCTCTCTCTCTCTCTCTCTCAGTCTCTCTCTCAGTCTCTCTCTCTCTCTCTCTCTCTCTCTCTCTCTCTCTCTCTCTCTCTCTCTCTCTCTCTCTCTCTCTCTCTCTCTCTCTCTCTCTCTCTGGCCCGGCCTGGCCTATCTGTTATTGCAGCCGCGTTTCAGTGTTTGCAAACAAACTGGATCCGTGTTTGTCACGTCTGATCACAGTCATTATTATCTCTCATTAACCATAATACACGAGTCTTGTGGAGCGAGACTAGGACCCGGATAATGACAAAGACAAGGGTCTTCTGTATTGGGCACATTGCCGCGAAGAGGATTCTTCTAATTCGAAACTTCAGTACGAAAATACCCATATTGGCCTCTGCATCTAGGGTTATTAACGCCCTTGACAGTAAGAGTGAACCCCTTGTTGGTCAGTACTGAAAGGGGAATTCACTCTTGCCGCGGCCGCGAAAGGCAGCCACTTAGTGGCCTCAAATTGGCGAGAGTAACTCCCTTGTTTGGTCAGTACTCAAGCAGTAACCGAGGGCATTCACTCTAGCAAGACACGGTTGCTGCAGTGGCCAACTAGACATACCGTACTTGCTCAGTAAACTGATCGAAAATTTAAAAACAAATGTTTCGGTCGCTTTTAGGCTGTATGAGCGCAGATGCCTCATGCTGCCGTTATGCACCTAACTAAAGATGGTCCAGCATGTCCATCTTCAACTGGAGAATATTCGTTTAAGAGATTCTAATTTAAATTAAAAACCAACAATATTCAATCATTGTATTCTTTTCTAGCGTAGCTTTGAACACATTGAAAGACCTATTGAAAGACCTATTGTATAAGATCCACGATACATAGTGAAGTAAATAATAATAATAATAATAATAATAATAATAATAATAATAATGATAATAATAATAATAATAATAATAAGTAAAGAAAAGTATCCCAAGTCCTTGCAGATTGAGAAGCTTCGATCAACAAAAACAAACTCAAGGACTGACTAACAGTTCAGTTACTGAAGAAAGGACCATAACTGTACGTTACACAGCCTAGGATTATTAAAGACCCACCACGTCTCGTGTATTTTCTCTCTCAGTTATGCTTGGAAGATTTCTTACAAGCGATAAGAAGTGAAGCTGATTTTCACACAATGTGCGTGGTGGGTCTTTAAAGAAGCAGACTTTGAGATTGAGGGTCGTAGACATGACTGACGGGCGTCCACAGTACACATTTGCAAGAAACAAACAAACAAACAAACACCCCCACGATTCTAAGAATTCATCAATGACAACCATGGATTACGTGATGGACAAGCTAACAAAATAAACTGTTTCTTCTTCTTCTTCGATCGCTCAGACAGTTTCCTGTCAATTTTGAGCACAGATGCGTCATGCTGCGGCCATGCGCCTAACCGTAAGAAATAGTTAGGCCCATCAGCAAGTCCGCCGTCGGCTGGAGGAACTCTTTTTGAAAGCGGTTCTTGAAGAAATAAACGCAGGAGAATGGACCGGTTAGGCAGAAAGATAGTAAGATGACAGTAAGCAAAGGGAAAAGGCAGAGTCAAAGAGAGTGACAGATTAGAGGAAGCTACAAGCACAGAACTTCCAGAAGGTGGGGGAACTATTGATACAAAAGACCCCCCCGGTATCCCCACGAAGGTGGGGGGGGGGGATAAACTGATAAACTGTTTTCTTAGCACAGCTGGTGTTCGGAACGGTACTAGTGCCCAGGAACCAACTTCTCCGGAAGGCTGCGGCACCGTAATAGCTGTAATAGGGATCAAAACAGACGGTTTCTAGTTTGAGAACAACAATATTATTATTCGACAAAAGATTAAGGCGGGGTGCCATGATATTCCATTACTGTAGAACTCATTTTATTGTAGACCTACATCTCTCACCGCTTTATGCTCGGTGTCCATCTGTGTTCTACCGAGGACTCAGCATGTTTGACAATCGTGTGACAGGTAGCACACGCCTTGTTGCTTTTGACTTGCTGACAGGTTTATACACGCAAGGAGGTCTACGTCTTTCGGTCTCCCTTCCCCAAGACCCAAACAACATGGGCGACGATATTGTTGTTCCCAAAGTGCGTCCACAACGCACAGCCAGTCTGTGTGAATGACAAGGCAGCAGGTGTGAGAAAAACACAGAATGAAGCAAAACAGATGCTTTGTATTAGCCAGGACACGAGATGTACACCGAGCCTTACTCTATTTACCCAGCGGCCCTTACTACAGGATAACGTCAGCCAATGATAAAACGTACACTGTTGTTTGTTGTTGTTGTTGCGTGTCTGTCGTTTCCGACAATGACTGCCAGATAGCAGACGGGGCTAGATCCTATTCCGGCGGGCTGGGCTACAATTTGTTTTGATAGTGGAGAAAAAAGCCTTGTCCAGGGTACATCCCCACTCTCTCGGCCAAAGGGATTTGATTGAGGACGACAGTTGGCGTTGGGGAAGGTCCCCAAAGGCCAACCAATCCCATTGGCTGCAGCACGAGAGCCAGTGCAAATACTCCCCTAA
>CM065698.1:12478843-12486343 GCA_017654935.2 Phymorhynchus buccinoides | reverse complement strand
AATCCACGAATATGGTTGTTTTTTTAAAGGATTCTGATTGTTTTATAGCTCTGTTGTCATACTTACAGTGCCTTATGGCTCCCGTCAACATAACACACGCAGCCATAATTCACAGATACACAATAATAAATATTGACCGCAACTTAGAATTCGCACACACACTTCTTCTACCGTTGAGTATCCACAATCATCAGTTTGATTTTATGATACTATACACACACACTGATAACATTTTCACATACCATGTTCATTAAAGCTTTGGAATAAAACACACACACACCATCCTTTGATTTCAATGGTGATACACGATTATAATTAGTCCAGAATGGCATATTCAGCTCTTGGCTTCTCTTTTAGATTAGACTTTAGTGCCCCAAAAAACCCATCAGTGAAATAGGCTATGCAACTTATTACTAAAAAGATAAATAAAAATACGAAAGAATGTTTTCATTGCATAGTTGAGAACCGTTTATGCTTCTGTGAAAACATTAAAAAAGATGATGAACTATTATTAAAAATATTTCTGAGGCATAATTTAGATGATTACTCTATCCAAAATAATGCTCGTTAAAACAACTCCGGGTTACAAAGAATAATAATTTGCTTAAAAGAAATCCAACATCGATTCCAAATAAATATGTTATAACATCCGAGCACGAAGAAAAATTACAATATAATCATCCATAAAAAAAGAATCAATGGGCACTTTGCGCAGAAAAGGATTTTTTATCTTTTGACTTGGGGCAAAACATGAAAAAAATCAGAAAAAAATCATACTGTCCAATAAATAAATTACGAGTCGTTGATTTGAATAATAATACTACTTCACCAAGCAAGTTAAGTCCCAACTGGAATTGTCGCGGACTGGAACACGGTCCGTGTGGACACCACCACTGTCAATGGGAATGTAGGCTGTCACAGCACGAGCGGACACCACAAGACATGTCACTCAAGTCTGTCACCATTGAAAAACTGGCCTGACAAAGTCCAGCACCCAATCAATCACACCAACAAGTTCACTTCACTCTTCTGGCAATAAATAATTAATTATCCCAAAATGTCTTTGAACACAATCAATGCAGTCCCTTGATTTGTTTTTTTGAAAATATTGTCCTGGTTTTCATCCAGCAAACAATTCATCATTGTCCTGGTTTTCATCATTCTTTCTCTCTCTCTCTCTATCTCTCTCCCCTCTCTTTCTCTCTCTCTCTCACACACACACGCATACCCAATACACACAACCACTCAGTCAGGATAGTCCTCAAGTCGATCAGCACAGGACGGATGACCAGTGTCCATACCCTGACTGTTGGGATCACCGTGACTAGACAGCAACAGTTCTGACCATCCCATGATAGAGCCCTCGCCCTCAAGCCAGGCTGGCCCTCCACCCACACACAGTCCCAGACACTCTTGCAGCAGCATCAGCAGCAGAGCACAGCACCACCGGGACACGTACAGGCCTCAGGCAGGAGGCGCTGCACACCAGCCCCGTCTGGTTGTTGAGGATCGTCTCCTGGAGAAGACCTCACCCCCTCCTCCTCCTGGTCCAGGGAACAGCACCAGCGGAAGAAGTAGGGGGCCTCCAGCGGTGTGCGAGGATTCAGCACCACCCCTCCTCTGTCAGGACAGGAACCGGAGCAGAGGGGGGTACGCTTAGCAGCGGGGTCGTCACCGGGGAAGCCGCGTGAAGCAGCAGAAGCTCACTGGATGGCAGAAAGCGGAACAGGAAAAAAACCCAAACCAGTCCCCTCCCTTTGAGCAAAGGGAAGCCCCTGGACTAGGGGCAGGACTCGTGGCCGTCCCCACTGTCACTCTCCGTGCAGCTGGTGACACTGTCATGGGAGTAGGAGTCCGTGTCGTCCAGATGGTCCTCCAGGTTGTCCTCCTCGGGGCTCTCCATGATGGGGTCCAGGTTGGACATGGCCGACACCGTCCTCTGCCTCTTCCTCTGCGAGACCGGCTTCGACTTCCTCTTGGACTTGGAAGCCGCGGCCGCTTTGGAGGAGGAGGAGGAGGAGGAGGAAGAGGACTTGGACGTCTTCTTCTTGATGTACTGTAGTAGAGAGTTGAAGAGCCCCTTCTTCTCCCCGTCGTCCATCTTGCTGAGGTCCTCCTTCCCCTCGGCCAGAGAGGCGCAGCTGCGGGACTCGGGGGCGGACACGGGGAGTCGGGCCGAGCGCCTCATGTTGGGCAGGGAGTTGGAGAGGAGCGGGGAGGCGTTGGGGGCGGACACCCTGGACTCGCACAGCACGGGCAGACTCTTGGAGGCGTCCGCCTGGATGATGTACGTGTAGGTGAAGCCCCTGCGGTCCCTCATGGTGACTTTGTACGTCTTGGTGGTGGCCCCCTCGGCACCTTTGCTTCGCTGAGCTTCTTTCTCCGCCTGCTGCTTGGAGCGCTTGGCAGCCTGCCGCTTGTGGGCTGGCTTCACGAACGGCATGTAACCGTGAGTAGCATTGGGATACATGGCCATGGAGTAGAGGAGATGCACCCGATGTCAATACAACAGCAACGACGATACACCACTGTTCGTTTACTTAGAACCGGACTGTGTTTACTAACACGACTGTTGTCACAATGTTCGTTATCGTGTTTACTAACACAACTGGTTGCCAATGTTCGTTTAGAACTGGTCAAAGTGAAGGTATCCAAAACACAAGAGGGTGACGCAAGACTGTAAGAAAAACTTCAACAATTATTTTACAGATCCTGGGTCCGTGAACGCAGCTTCTCGTCTGTCTGCCAACTGTCGCTCGCGCAGGGGTTTATACTCGAAAGCGCAGTGTTGTTCTGGGCCAATGGGCTGGCTTTGGCATTCGCTCAATCGAGAGACGTCTAGACATGGACCAGTTTATTTTGCAAGTGGGGGTGTGCCTGGTTTCAACATTGAACATGTTTTGCTCGTTTTCAAAAGTATCTTTGAATCAAAAGACATGGAAGGAATAGAACGAGATAGTTGAAACTACACGAAACATTGCTGCGTATCGTTTTAAAACTGCAATTTAAAACAAACGAAGGAATTTTTTAAAGAACATGGTCCACCAACCCCGTCACGCGCTCGACTACTAGCTCATGAATATGTAATGAACTGGGTGAAAGCCAAAATCTTCCCGCCCGACCTCGCCGACCCGTTGATGGTCTTGTCACGTGGGGTCGCTCAACCAATCAGACGCTTTCTGGGCCAAACGCGCTAGGCTATGTGTGTGAATCGATACGAGCCAAGCGAAGCTACGCGCATACCGTAGGAGTGGTGGACGAAAATAGTCCCCGATAGCTCAGCTGAAAACCCCGTTTGGAGACTGATGCTATGTTTACTAAACAGAACATTGTATACAAACAAACATTGAGCGTCAAGCGTTCGACCGTACTGGTTTCGACGCTAGTTCCTTGGACATCACAAAGTCACAGAGATGACATCTAAGCATAGGACACAACAATAGAATTGTTATTTTAGACACTGCAAGGTTCTCGCAGAAAACACAAGTTAGGCCTACTGTTTGGCCGAGCGTTGGAATGTTAAGGCCCATGTTTCCAGTCGCCATAGCCGGGGAGCGGTTATATCAATGGGACTACTAGTACGATTAAGCCCCCTAATGTTTTCTAGGGCCCAGGGCTGTCAACCGTATCAAAAAGGAGTGTTTAAAATCATTCAAGAAAATAATCAAATGTTTACTGTTTGGGTCTGGGTGGGAAGGAAGTCTGTGTTAGTGGGGAAAAAAATATAAAAAGACTAAAAATGATATACAATGGGAGGATCTATGCTTATTAATTGTATGCTTCGTCAGTCATTTCTTAACACAAGTAGTTAGTTTCCGCAACAAGCTCCGTAATAAAGCAGTGGACACGGACACACACACACACACACACACACGCACACACAGTCATCCTTGAAATGTCCCTTGGATTCCAGTATTACCTGCCTCGAGTCAGTTTAGGATTACAAGATAGTAGTCTCGCTCATTTTGTCCATTGAATGCACCGCATATTAATTTGAATGTTAAAAAAAAAGGTCTAGAGAGAGAGAGAGAGAGAGAGAGAGAGAGAGAGGGGGGGGGGGGGCAGGGGGGGGGGGGGGGTAGAGAAAAAGTACTAAAGTACTGTCGTGATCGAATGACGACTGGAAATGGGCGGGTGCGACTCAGGCTGAAACAAGATAAGTTCTAAGCGTTCAGTTTGCCAGTCACGATTTTGTTCGCTTCCATGAATGAAAGAAACAGATAAGAAAGGCACGACGTGCTATGACATGATCAAATATAACACTAGCAGTCAGGAATAATACTTAGATCCGTTATCCGTCAAAAATAGCAAACTGCCTATGAACACAAGAAGAAGAAGAAGGAGGAGGAAAGGAAAAGAGGAAGAAGAAAGAAGAGGAAGAAAAGAAGAAGAAGAAGAAGAAAAGAAAAGAGAAGAAGAAGGAGGAGGAAAGGAAAAGAAGAAGAAGAAGAAGAAGAAGAAGAAGAAGAAGAAGAAGAAGAAGAAGAAAAGAAAAGAAAAGAAGAAGAAGAAGAAGGAAAAGAAGAAGAAGAAGGAAAAGAAAAAGAAGAAGAAGAAGAAATAAAGAAGAAGAAGAAAAAGAAGAAGAAGAAGACGAAGAAGAAGAAGAAGAAGAAGAAGAAGAAGAAGAAGAAGAAGAAGAAGGAAAGGAAAATAACAAGAAGAAAAGGAAAAGAAGAAGAAGGAAAGGAATGAGCAGAAGAAGAAAAGGAAGAAGAAGAAGGATGCTGCTGCTGCTGCTCCTGATGATGATGAATACGACGACGACGACGACGATGATTGTTGTTGTTGTTCTAAATTAATTACTCTTGAAGAAGAAGAAAAAGAAGAAGAAGAAGAACTGGGAAGAAGAATAATAATAAGAAGAAATGAGAAGAAGAAGAAGAAGAAAAAGAAGAAGAAGAAGAAGAAGAAGAAGAAGAAGAAGAAGAAGAAGAAGAAGAAATGAGAAGAAGAAGAAGAAGAAGAAGAAGAAGAAGAAGAAGAAGAAGAAGAAGAAGAAGAAGAAGAAGAAGAAGAAGAAGAAGAACAACAACAACAACAACAACAACAACAACAACAACAACAACAGAGAAGAAGAAGAAGAAGAAGAAGAAGAAGAAGAAGAAGAAGAAGACGACGACGACGACGACGACGACGAAGAAGAAGAAGAAGAAGAAGAAGAAGAAGAAGAAGAAGAAGAAGGATGCGGATGATACTAACGTCGATGATGTTGATGTTGATGATCTTTATTGTTATCCTAAAGTCCTTGTCCGAGAAACGGGGATGTATCTTAGGCACCGAGGCACTCTATAACAACCAAAATATTAGCCCAGATTTATGGAACAGCAGCTGACATCTCTCCGTTCTATCGGGAAGTCATATTCGGACATGGGGCAGTGGGTGGATGCCTCGTGCCTCCATACGGGGAGCTGGACGACCCCCGCAAACCCCCAACCCTCCACGAGTCTCTCCCCGTGGGGATACTGGGGGGGTGGGGGGGGGGGTGTCTTTCGTACAAATAGCCCCACCCCACCTTCTGGAAGTTCTGTGCTTGTAACTTCCTCTAATCTGCCACTCTCGTTTGACTCTGCCTTTTCGCTTTTTGTTTTCCATCATCAAACTATCTTTCCGACTTATTGGCCCATTCTCCTGCCCTTTTTTTTTCTAAAACACACACACACACCAACACACTTCCAAATAACGTTTCTCCTTTGAGCTCCTCCGAAATCGGAATGTGACGCGGGCTGTTCGCAGCGGGGAGACCAGTGAACACTGACAACGGACACATCACACGTACTTTAACCCTTATGGTCTTGGAACTGCAGAAGAAGAAGAAGAATACTCGGACATGAACACACACACATTCAAGTGCTGCTTGAGATAGGGAACGAGCACAAACTTGTATAACTATATTGAAGCTAGCTAACTAGTTTTAACAAGTCGTAAGTCGAGCCGCCATGGCATCAAAACAAAATTCTAAACAAAATGTATTAGAAAATCTAACTTTATCAAGAAATAAATTTCCCCTTTTTTCCCCCTTTAACTTTGTTAATTAGTAATGGCCCATATGTATCTTTAAAGATCGGGAGGACGTAAAACATCAATGATATTGGGACCGAGCGCACTAGAATGATTACTGAAACGCAGAAGGCCTTACAACTAGCCTATAAGTGACTGAAGCATTTTGAGTCATATGTTGTGTGTTTTATACACGAATAAGAAAGCGAAGATAACAACAATAAAATCACGGATGTGATAGGCTTATAGTAACCTAGTATGCAGCGCGTTTGCACATCATTTACTGGTGCCTGTGTTGTGCTTACGTGCACGTGCGCGCACACGCACGCACACACACATACACACACACGCACACACGCACGGACGCACACGCACACGCACACACACACACACACACAACGGCGCACACGCACACACACACACACACACACACACACACACACACACACACACACACACACACACACACACACACACGGACATACACAGATAACTACAAACTCTCTTTCATCCATCGTAATGTCCCTCTCTCTTCTCCACACATCAATGACATGAATAAAACATCAGATATGAAAAGTACCGAAGGCCTACTGATATGTTTTGTTTCTTTTACTAGCCGTTCAAGACTCCAAATACGGAACACTCAATTTTTAGTAAAGTTTTATTTGTTGTGTGTATTTGACGGTTTAAGGTTCTGGTTAGGGTTAGGCCGGGTTAGGGCTAGTGTTAGGGTTAGGGCTAGAGTCAGTTTAATTCCAGGTTGAATGGTTAAAAAATACACATTCTAAAAAAGGTTTCGCCGAAAACCGACATTGTCACGCGAATGGCGTCACTTTCCATATTTGGAGATGACCAAGTGCAGCATTGAAGGTCTTGTGTTTCTTTGTAGTCATCATGCCAGTGGACTTTAAAAAAGCTGAGTCACCGCCTCTGTCAGATAGCTCTTAGGTGCATCTGAACTTCTAGGTACAGCCTAGCAAAGTCCTGGTTCAATACCAAGAGAATTCCCCCCGTGGGGTTACCGGGTTTTTGTGTGCATAAATAGTTCCCCCACCTTCTGGAGGTTCTGTGCTTGTTATCGTGTTATGTGTTGTGCTGCATTGGTGTCTTATACGGCTAAACATTCATAACTTTAGGGCCCACACAAGCACGCGTTGTCAGCCATTTCAGGTCTCACGCTCCAGGTGATTATTACCGGAATCCAATACAAACTCAACATGCATTATGCCACATCTCCCTTTTTACAATGCTTTTCAACTTAAAATATTAAATTCAAACTTAAACTCCCTTTTGGAAAATAAACATCTGTAGGGCCTTCCTTTCCCAATTCAAAATTTACTTTAAAAACCAATTTACTTCAACCTTCTGTGAAGAAGCATCTTTATAGAGTCTTTTGATCCCAAATCTATTGATTTTCAAAAGTCCTTTACCTTTAAACTTTTATCTTTAAGTTTAACACAAACTTTAACTTAAACTTTTCCAGTTAGTTTAATTTGGTTA
>CM065698.1:12466343-12471343 GCA_017654935.2 Phymorhynchus buccinoides | reverse complement strand
GAGAGAGAGAGAGAGAGAGAGAGAGAGAGAGAGAGAGAGAGAGAGAGAGAGAGAGAGAGAGAGAGAGAGAGAGAGAGAGTGTGTGCAAGATGGAAGGGGAAAAAAAAAATGATTTAAAAAAAAGAAAAAAGATTTGCCACTTTCGGAAGAGTGTGGTGGTTCTTTTATTTAAAAAAGAAAGAAAAGAAAAGTGTCAAAATATGTTGTATTCCAAAGTGTAAGCATGTAGATTGCTTAATGCTGTGGAGTTATAATCTCCGTGTCTCTCTTCAAATTCTGTTTCACTTCATTATTTTCTTCTTTTCTGTTTCTTCTTAATATTTATTCAAATTTAAATATGCACTAGCGCAACGCCTGTACTGGCAATGCACCGTACTGGTGCCTAGTAACGGTAATGCCAAGTACTGGTAACGCTGAGTACAGCAAATTTGAAGCGATTCGTTTAAGAAACGGCGGAGTTATAAGGCCCCGTTTCCCGTTGGCGCTGCTCTGAGAGTGACGATTCTCTTCCAATTTGCTGCCAGGCTTTGGGCCATAGCAAGCCTGACAGCAAATTTGAAGCGATTCGGATAAGCAAATACGGCCGCCTCGGTTGCCGTTGCCATCGCCCCGTGAGGGCTCACAGCAAATTTGAAGCGATTCGGTCGAAAAACGGCGGAGTTATAAGGCCCGTTTTGTGTTTCAGACACACAGACACACACACACACACACACACACACACACACACACACACACGGACGGACACTTGGCTTTTTACTATATGATGATGTATGCATAATTTCTTCCATGCAGCCGTCAGTTAGATGTGTAGTGGGTATCTTAATGAGCGAAATATAAGCTTTATGCTTGTTGCTGCTCAGACGGTATTTATTGCATTTGTTGTTACTTGACATTGAATACAAAAAAACGTTGTTTAAGTCAAGTGTCAAAATGACCATTCTCAGAAAATTGTATGGTTAGAATCTTCAGACAATTCTCGTTCAAATGATATAAGAACCATTCTTATAACTTTTTTCCGTTTTAGAGTTATGGGCATTTAAAGTTGGTAGTGTGACTGTCAGCCATTTTGAGAAATCGCAGTCTGAAGTTTAGCCTAGCTGAAGAAAATGCGTTGAGACTACTCGTTTGAAAACACTTTTTGGAGTATTTCGAGACCATAACAAAGATTGTCTTTTATAAATAAATGAAAGAGAGAGCAAGAAAATAACCATAACTCAAAACTAATTAAACAAAATATATTTTTGACTTTGCAAGCCTGTTGTGAGAAACTAGCCCAGCGACTTAATGTCCCTTTCGTGGTGCTGGGTTGTTGAAATTTTGAACAATGGACAAAACACCCACCTCAACTTCTCCTATCTGTCTTTGTTTTTGTTATCTGTTTCTGCGCACGTTGTGATCTAATTAATTTCACCATGCAGATTACACCTCGCTTGTTTCTGTTCTGTACGTCGCAGACGCCACTTCTGACGATAAATCGCGACGGAACTAGGAGCCTAGGAATAGGAACTGTACGCAATAACGGACACGAGTGTCCTAGCCTTGATTCTGGAGGGGGAAATGTTTGACCTTTAGGGCGCAAATGACCGAAGTTTAATAAGTAATTATTGGTAAAAACTCAAAAGGTCACAAGGGCAGAGAATCGTTATAGTCTGGAACATGAAATCATGTTCAGACTCAAACGTTTCCCTTTTTTCGTTCTCAGCATTGTGTCGGCTCTTGTAGGCAGCGGGGAGACCAGTGAAAACCGAAAACCGGACACATACGGTCACCTTACCTTACCCATTATGGCCATATCATATGTTATGGTCTGGGAACGCAGAAGAAGAAAGAAGTTCTCAGCATCATTATTTTCGGCTCGTCTGGCCGTCTCACGACGTGTCACGTGTCCCCCCCCCCCCCCCATCCTCCCATAATCCCCCAAACCCACGCATCACCCCCCCCCCCCCCCCCCATTCCCCCCCCCCCCCCATCCTCCCCCTAATCCCCCAAACACTAGGCGTTCAAGACTGCGCTTGGTCATCTCCAACCATGGAACACTCAATTTATTTTAGTAAAGTTTTATTTTTGTGTGTGTTTGACGGTTTAAGGTTTTGGTTGGGGTTAGTAGGGATAGGGTTAGGGCTAGGGCTAGAGTCAGTTTATTTTCAGAGTGAATGGCTAAAAGATACACAGTCTAAAGTTTCGCTGAAAACCGACATTGTCACGCGAATGGCGTCACTTTCCATATTTGGAGATGACCAAGTGCAGCATTGAACGTCTGGTCCCCTTTCCGTCTCCAATAAATCTCTTCCTCCACCTTTGTTTTCAACAACGTCTCCTCTCTCCTTTTCTTGCATTGTTTGTCTGTCTCCCATCATGCACTCAGCAGCCCCCACAGTTTCCTCCCTCCCTCCCTCGGTTTCCCCTCTTCCTCACCCCTTTCCTGCTTCTCCACTGCTGCCCGCCCCTCCTCCCTCTTTCCCCTAAACAAAACTTACCTCCCACCCACCCACCCATCTATCCAAACGTTGCATTGTCCTGATGGAAAAGTGCACATTTGTAACATGTTTCGTCTACAATCCTGGTGCGCCCTGGTGAGCGCCCGTGCGCCCCCCCCCCCCCCCCCCCCCGCCCCCTCCTCTCTCCTTTTCCCCTAATGTTGATCTCCTCCTCCCCCCCCACCACCTCCAACACACACAACTTCTATTCTACAACGGAAACATCCAGGAAATTCCACGAACATTATTGGGTTTTTATGTTCACGAATTTACTGTATTAATTAACAGTTGATTATGCATTCCCCATAACAGTCTCTCTTCTTCTTCTTCTTCTTCTTCTGCTTCTTCTTCTTCTTCTAATAATAATAATATAATAATAATAAACAACAACGAACACTTTTTATCGACACTTATAGCACAAAGCTGCTTTACAATCAACATTGAAACACTGACAGACAGACACACACAACGCACACAGTACACACAGACACACAGAAACGCACACACAGACACACACACACACACACACACACACACACACACACACACACACACACACACACAACCACACACACACACACACACGCACGACCACACACACACACACACACAGACACACACGCACTTACGTGCCCGCACGATGGCCGGGAGTGAACGCGTTCTTGCACACAGACATACATACACACACATACCCACACACATTTCATCAAACACACAGAAAACACATTATCACTGAAACGCACACACACTTACACAAACATAGGCCTACACTTGTGCAAAGCAGGCGCACAACACACACTAACACACAAACACACACACGCACTCACATACACAAAAACAAACACACACACACACACGTCGCTCGCACTCACAGAACATAATTATCATCAACTCGCACTCGTAGGACTCACCCACACTCGACTCAACCCCATCTCACCCCCCCCCCCCCCTCTCTCTCTCTGCTCTCTGTGCACCTTTCACATCCCAAAATCCACAAGGTGTTACCCCCTAAGTTCAAAATTCTTTTGATGATACAGTGGAACCTCCCTATCTTATGCGACCTTCAAAAAATCGCGAAATAAGGCTTTACGCCCTCTTCGGCCTTCAAAAATCGTCCAAAATGAGGTCTTATAAGTGAGGGGTCTTATAAGGGAGGTAATTAATAAAACATAAATGATTTCTGATCGCTTCTCGGCCTTTTGGCTAAGACAGTGATTCAGGAACATAAATGTTTGTTTATACCATGCTTTTTTTGGTTGGTTTGTTCAGCCCGTCGTACATGGCGAAAGCCGATACGCGACGTTAAACTGAACTTCCAAGGGAGGTACTTGTGATACTTACAAAGAAGGGCAATGTCTCAGAGAAGTAGGTCTAAAGCGGGCGACAGACTATGTGACTGCCTCATGTGACTCGATCAGGTCGTGACTTTTCACCTCATTTGCATACCATCCTGCCTGATCAGTCTGACTCAGTCGGGCCCGAATAGGACGGGTTCTAAATTTCACTGATCGAGTCTGATCGAGTCAGATGGCTTGTGACCTCTTCCGCTGTGCGGGAAACAAAATTTGGTCAACGTCACGACCTGATCGAGTCATATGAGGCAGTCGCATAGTCTGTCTCCAGCTTTCGGTGGGAGGGAGTCTTATAATGGGAGGTATTATAAGGGAGGCTCCACTGTATAACATTCTGGACTTCACCCGACGATTGAATTTGGCAATGCATTCAAAGCTGCTATTATTATAAATAAATTTGGTAGGGGAGGGGTACATTTTAGGACACGCAGCCGGGGGGGGGGGGGAGGGGTGGGGGGGGGGGGGGGGGGGGGGGGGGGGGGGAGGGGGGGGGGGGGGGGGGGGGGGGGGGGGGGGGGGGGGGGGGGGGGGGGGGGGGGGGGGGGGGGGGGGGGGGGGGTTAGTCCCCCATTTAACTGTGGCTTGACCTGGTTTACCCGTGCGTTTCAGTCCAGTGCACTTTGTAGTGCAGCTGTACCGCAGTATAAGGACAAGGGTACTGAAGGGAGAAACAAAGGAAGAGATATTGCCGGCACTACATATTTAAAGTATGCGCGTGTCTGCTTAGTTTGTACGATTTCGCCAGACGCAGTTTAACCAGCATCTTGATAGAATCACCTCACATTCGCCTGACACACTTGAACATCGAATGAGATAACATTCCCCCCCCCCCCCCCCCCCCCACCCCCTCCAAACAAACAAAAATTAATTCTAAAAAATCTGTTATTAATATCCATCATTATGCATACAAGCCATAAGTGTCACAACGCGAGTTCGATTAAAACTAAATATCAAATAAATAATAATATGCCTTAGTTTCTCATGCCATGACAAGTTCGATAAGAGCGGGGAGAAGCGAGTCCGCTGACTGGCATGAAACAAATTGATCAGCTAAGGTGAGAAGGAAAGTGCTAGAATTTCCAGAGGGCAAGAGGGGTGTGTGTGTGATGAAGCAAGGATCGAAAGTAGAATCGGGGATGGTAGGTAGGGGGGGGGGGGGGGGGGGGGGGGG
>CM065698.1:12459875-12465843 GCA_017654935.2 Phymorhynchus buccinoides | reverse complement strand
CCTTTTATGTTTTTACACTTTTAGCCTTTCAAAAAATCGTTCCAAAATGAAGGTCTTATAAGTGAGGGGTCTTTAAGGGAGGTAATTTAATAAAACATAAAATGTTTCCTTGATCGCTTATCGGCCTTTTGCTTATAAGACAGTGATTTCAGGAACATAACATGTTAGTTCTACGTCGGTTGTTTAAGTTCCTAGCCGAGTCGTACATGGACAGATGAAGCCACAGCCGCGTCAACGTTAAAACTGAACTTCCAAGGGATGGCTACTTGTGATTACTTACAACGTAAGGGCAATGTCTCAGAGAAGAGTTTCTTTCTCCTCCTGGCGAGAAGACTATGTGACTTGCCTCGATGTGACTCTATCAAGGTCGTGACGTTTGAACTCATTTGCATACCATCCTGCTTGATCAGTCTGACTCAGTCGAATAGGGCGGGTTCTAAATTTCACTGATCGAGTCTGATCGAGTCAGATGGCTTGTGACCTTCTTCTGTGCGGGAAACAAAATTTGGTCAACGTCACGACCTGATCGAGTCATATGAGGCAGTCGCATAGTCTGTCTCCAGCTTTCGGTGGGAGGGAGTCTTTTATAATGGGAGGTATTATAAGGGAGGCTCCACTGTATAACATTCTGGACTTCACCCGACGATTGAATTTGGCAATGCATTCAAAGCTGCTATTATTAAAATAGTTTGGTAGGGGAGGGGGACAGTTGGGACACACAGGCCCGGGGGGGGGGGGGGGGGGGGGGGGGGTTCAGTGTCCCATTTTTACTGGCTTGACTGGTTACGTGCGTTTTCAGTCCAGTGCACTTTGTAGTGCAGCTGTACCGCAGTATATAAGGAAACAAGGGTACTGAAGGGAGAAAACAAAGGAAGAGATACACGACATATTAAGTGCGTGTCTGCTTAGTTGTAGAGTTAGCAACGCAGTTTACCCAGCATTGAGATAGATCACCTCACTTCGCCTGACACACCATGAAAGTCGAATGAGATAAATTTCCCCCCCCCCCCCCCCCCCCCACCCCCCCCCCCCCCCCCCCCCCCCCCCCCCCCCCCCCACCCCCCCCCCCCCCCCCCCCCTCCAAACAAAAAAAATCACATATTTAAAAAAAATCTGTTTTATAATGTAATTCATTATGATAAAAACCAAGTGTCACAAATCGCGAGTCGTTAAAAAAAATTAAATATCAAATAAATAATAATATGCTTAGTTTCTCATGACAGTTGACAAGTTTCGATAAGGAGGCGGGGAGAGAAGAGAGCGAGTCCCGCTGACTGGGCATGAAAACAAATTGATAGCTAATAAGGTGGAAGGAAGTAGCTAGAATTTCCCAGAGGCGCAAGAGGGGTGTGTGTGTGTGTGATGAAGCATAGGATCGGGGAAAGGTTAGAAGAGGGGGGGTTGCCGGGGGGGGTATGGGGGGGTTGTATTTTTGGGGGCGGGGGGGGTTGTTTTAAACGAGAAGCAAAACAGCGGGAGGGGGGGTTACCGTGGTTGTTAGAGGATCTGAGTGGAGGGGGGTAGGAGGGGGGGTAGGGTGGGGGTGGGGGGTGGCTGGACGACAAAAAAAAAAAAAGCAAATCCAACAACCCAAGGAACAAGAAAGTCATATTAGAGTACGGGCAATACAAGCCGTCCGCGACAATGCTTCTTCCGGAAGGGATTCATTCTGCGCAGTGGTTGACAAGGGTTTGGCGCGATTATAACGAAGAACATAAAAAAACAAAAAAAAACAAAAACAAAAAAATAACGAAGAAGAAAAACAGACCCCGACAAACTTAACACTCCTTCGCCTGATCATAAATGGGGCAAAGGACATCAAACAGTCGAAACATAGTCCTCCGCACTCGCTGTGTGGCGGAGGACCGACCCGTAAAATGGGACAGGAGTGTGTCGTTTACTAATGGAAGGGAGTACAAAAAAACTTGGCGTTCAAGACTGCACCTGGTAAATCTCCAAACACGGAACACTCAATTTGTTTGAGTAAAGTTTCATTTTTGTGCGTATTTGACGTTTTGAGGTTTTGGTTAGGGTTAGGGTTAGGGATAGGGTTAGGGATAGGGTTAGGGTTAGGGCTTTAGAGGTCAAGTTGATTTCAGATTGAATGGTTAAAAGATACACAGCTCTAACGTTTCGCCGAAAACCGACATTGTCACCGCGAATGGCGTCACTTTCCATATTTGGAGATGACAAAAGTGCAGCATTGAACGTCTTGTGAGCAAAAAGAGGGAAAGCTTTTGTTTTTTTTGGTGTTTTTTTTTTTGGGGGGGTGATGGTCTGCCCTTTGTCTGCTCTTAAACACGCCCCCCCCTAACTGTCCCCCCCTCTAACACCCCCCCCCCCCCCCCCCCCCCAACTACTTATCAGCCGGAGTTTTTTCTCGGGTTTTTTTTCTGTCCCCATCTCCCTATCTTTCTACCCCCACCCCCCCCCCCCCCCCCCCACACACACACACACAAACACTTCTCACACAACACACACACACATTGTCTGGTGACACGCTAACAATTGTCTGGGTCACAACGGGAAAGGGGACGTTTTGCTTCGAACGAAAAGTGGATTATCTCTCCTCCTCCACCCCCCCACCCCCTCACCCCCCCCCCCCCCCCCCCCCCCCCCCCCCCCCCCCCCCTTCCCTGGTCCTCTCCCCTCCGCTCGTCACCCCCCCCCCCCCCCCCCCCCCCATCCCTCCCTTTTTTTTGCTTTTTACAGTATGTCTATCTCAGCTCAGATAGATTTTTATACTAGCTTATGGCAAGTATTTCTTGTTCAATATTAGAGTTGAGAACCGGTTCAAAAATCTGAACCGGTTTTCCCTATCCGAACCGGGGGGGTTTTTTTTTTTTTTTAAACCAGTACTCGCATCACTAGTTTTACCTATGCAAACACATATTTATTTGTCAGAATATTTCACACACACACACGCACGCAACGCGCACGCATATACACACAATAAATAAAAGAAACGTATGACTTATGGACACACACACACACTCAACTCCAACTCAAAGTCAAAGCCATATACCACCACACAACTAGAAACAGCTTACTCTTGGTTTACAAACACGCTGAGAATCAGTGGTGTTTCGAAAAGAATGCGTTATTCTAAAAAAAAACTTTCTTTCAGTTTGCAGTTTAAAAAAACCGGTTCAAAGCAACTCGAACCGGTTTCTTGAACCGCGAAAGTTTAGCACCGGTTTGTCGGTTTCAAAACGGGTTTCCGCCCCCCCCCCAACCCCCCACACCCACCCCACCTCTATTCAATATGTTTCCAAAAGACCTGCTAATACTGAACAAACACGCCCCTTGGGCCAGCCTTCACGTGGCGGGGGTCTTTTCAACCAAGCTGTGCCCACCACTTTGTGCGTACCTTCCGATTTCTGCCACCATTTCTTTTATTATTTTTCGCCCACTCCCCCCCCCCCCCCCCCCCCCCCCATGAGAGATCTTTCCCCCCCCCCCCCCCTCCCCCCCCCCCCCCCCCCCCCCCCCCCCCCCCCCCTCCCCACCCCACCCCCCCCCCCCCCCCCCCTCACCCCCCCCCCCCACCCCCCCCCCCCCCCCCCCCCCCCCCCCCCCCCCCCCCCCCCCCCCCCCAAAAACACAAAACCACCGCACCCAACTACAAACAACAAAAAACCCCAAAAAACACACCCCCCCCCACCCCCCAACCCCCACCACACCCACCCCCTCCCCCCCCCCCCCCCCCCCCCCCCCCCCCCCCACCCCCCCTCCATTAAAGCCTCCCGACAAGATCTGCAGTTTTCCATTTCGTCTTTTGGATTTCTGTCTCCCCGGATCTTCAATCTGTTCTTTCATCTTTCCTTACAAATCTATCTTTTGAATGTTCCTTTTCTTTGATCTATCGGACAAATTACCAGCGTTGGTGGTTTTTTAAATTGTTCACTGGCGTCCACACGTGAGACCTTGCGCACTTGAGTGGGCACCTGTTGTCCATCCTGCAGTGGATATTTGCCTATATGGCAATTTTTATATATCTTTTTTTTTACTAGTATGTGTTTGTTATCCTTTTTTACTGTTCAACCCTTTCACCGCCAAAGTCGCATTTTAGCACCACAATGATTTAACAGCTATGTCACTAAAAGGCTTCAAAGTGGGGTCTAGTATCCAAAGACTTAGTATTAGGAAGTTTTGGGAAGTAAGGATAGACCTTATTTTATATATTTCACAGAACAATCCCCAATACTGCAGATGGATTTTGTTCTCTACCCAGGTAAATTTAATGGACATGTTTGGCTGAAATATGGCTGGCGGTGAAAGGGTTAAAAAAAACACCAACCAGGGCCTGTATTCACGTTGAGATAGCACGAGACTTAGCATCATGCTAACTTAGAAGCTCTTCCAAAAGTCCTATTAACTTTTTATATAGGACATTGGAAGAGCTTCTAAGTTAGCACCATGCTAAGTCTCGTGCTATCTCAACGTGAATACAGGCCCTGGATCCCATAAATAGAGAAGAGTGGCTCAACGTTTTAGCACTTATGTGCTTATATGTGACTTTTCTGCTACAGCGTGCAATGATGGAGGTGTCATGCTATGAATTGTACTGTATGTTTTGTTGTTTACCACATTCTTGAACGTTGGTCAGATACATTGATGAGTGTTTTGTAATAAGTGGTCAAAACTTTACGCGATGACAGTCCTGAGATGACCATAGCTGTTGACGGGACTATGATGGAAAACATAACAGGTGCAACGCCGAGCGGCTGCAAAGTCCCCTCGCAGCATCGCCGAGCTACTCCGAAATCGGAATATGTCGGCTGTACACATGCATAAAAACGCATCAAAACAGCACGTAACTACATATTACGAAAGCATGAAAACAGCACGAAACTGAATAGTTTTTTTATATATAGCCTTAGGGTTGGGACCCGTGATTTGAGCGCGCGCGATCACTGATGCGCACACGAGCGCACAGAAAAATTCATGACAACTGTGTTATAGACCATTCATCAAGAAATGTTGTGGGGAAAAAACTGCATTGAAATACATGCAAAACTTCGCGAGATATTAGCGATTATGTGGTTTGGGGTTTGAACCCCGTAACTGGTGCGACCTTGACCTAAACGTAAAACTAAATACATCAGTGGATAGCTTGCCTCTTGGCAAACTAGTATGCCAAATTTGATGATGATAGACTGAATAGTTTTTGAGAAAAACGGACGAATAGCCGGACGGATGGACGGACGGAGGCACGCCGGAGGCACGAACGGATCAGACAGAAACAATAGCTCCCCGAAGCTTCGGCTCGGGGACTAAAAATAAAAATAACTGGACAAACACAGAAAAAAATGTTCAATAAAATCTACACAGTCATTGCAATAAGAGCATTTGTTGCTATCCATAGCCATACTAAAATGGACATTGGTCTAAAGAAGCCAATTCACAAACTTTACGACAATCCACGGTAGGAAACTCATGCGTCTTGGCGTCTACTATGAAAATATCCGTTTAACGTTCTCCGGTCTGAAACACATATGGGACATTAGTAGATGTAAAGATGATGGGAACGATCCTGGAGGCAATGCCCGGAGGCAGTGCAACTCCAGGAAAGTCCCGAATGTTTAACGATACAGATAGTATGTTTTTAGGGGGAACAAACGCATAACCTGGTTGAACACATGCGTCTAAACAGAGGCAAGTATATACCTGACTTGGTAAGTCCTCCCCTGATTAACCTCAGTTATCTCGCTCTGTCGAAGTGAAGACCCCTCTTTCCATCGAAGATGAGAAAGGTTAAAAAACAACTTTCATCGCCACTGTCGCCTCTTGGCACCAATGATTTAACACCCATGTTACTGAAATGCATCAAATGGGGGTCTGGTATCCAGTGACCTTATGTTCTTCATTTTTGGAGGCAAGAATAGGCCCTATTTCACGGATGTCACAAAGGAATCCCAAATATTGCAGATGAAATATTTTCTCTACTCAGGTAAGTTTAATGGAA
>CM065698.1:12447375-12449875 GCA_017654935.2 Phymorhynchus buccinoides | reverse complement strand
GCATGGCCCCACATGGCCGAAAGGCCGAAGAGGGCGTAAAGCCTTAATAAATAGCATGAAACAGGTCGATACACGCTACCGGGTTTATTAAACGTTTCAATGGTTTGAAAAAAAATGAATATACACGGTATATGTAACAAATCAGAAGCAGTGAGAAGCAAAGCTTGTGCTACGCCCAGTATCAGAGGGGTGCCTGCCAGAACGGTCCATCTCAAAAGGAATAAAGAGCACAGATGGGCAGTTCTGGCATTCACCCCTCACGACATTATTATTGTCTGATTGTACTACACACCAGACAATATCGGCGGAGTTACAAACATCAACAATCAAACAAACATCAACATACATATTATTATTATTATTAGGACCATGATCTCACCTGCGTCTGCCAGTAGGGAAGCGCAGACACGCACGATGACTAGCCATATAAACCTGTCCCCAGTGAGTTTGAATTCCAATTTCAATAAAAGAGAAACGTTACAAGGTAAAACAGACATTAACATGAAGGAGGTCATTACCCTTTCCTCCTAAAAGAAAAAGAAAAAAGGAGGACCAAGTTTTCACCCCACCCGTGTTGAGTCTGAAGTTTTGTTTACCAAGATAACAACACACACGGATTGATCTGTAATGACAATTCACGAGCTAAGCCATAAAAGACAAAGCAGACAGTAACTTGCAATAAAACGTAATACGAGGTTTACAACCCTTTCCGTTCTCCAACGAGGACTATATTTTCACCCTCCCTTACTATGCAGGTCTGGTTTAAATAAATAAACTTTCACCGCCAACGTCGAAGTTTTGCACCACAATGATTTAACACCCATGTCACTAAAACGCATCACAAATCGGGGTCTGTTATCCAAAGACCCTAGTCTGTTAATTTTTGGAGGTAAGGATCAGAATCCCCAATATTACAGACAGATTTGTTCTCTATCCAGGTCAAAATTCTGATCGCTTCTCGGCCTTTTGGCTAAGACAGTGATTCAGGAACATACATTTTGTTTATACCCTGGCTGGTTTGTTCAGCCCGTCGTACATGGCGAAAGCCGATACGCGACGTTAAACTGAACTTCCATCTATCCAGGTAAGTTTAAAACCCTTTCAACGCCAGCCGTTTTCCAGCTAAAAGTTCCCATTAACCCTTTCACCGCCAGCCATCTTTAAGCCAAAAAATTCCATTAAAGCTACTTGGCTACAGAAACGATTTTGTCTGCAATATTGTTGGATTTCTCTGTGACACATTTAGAATAGGGTCAATCCTTACTGCCCAACTTTAGGAACACAATATCATTGAATAACAGACCCTGTTTTCAAGAGCTTTTATGACATAGTTGTTAAATAATTGTGGTGCAAAAATGCGACATTGGCGGTGAAAGGGTTAAGCTTATCTGGCTGGAGAAAAGATGATGTCTGCAATATTGGGGATTCCTCTGTGACATGCACAGAACAGGGCCTATCCTTACCTCCCAAAATTAAGAACGTAACGTCACTGGATACCAGACCCTCATTTGATGCCTTTCAGTGACATGGGTGTTCAATCATTGTGGTGCCAAGAGGCGACAGTGGCGATGAAAGGGTTTTAAATTAATGGAAACCTTTTGCTAAAACAATTAATGGCTGGCGGCGTAACTGACGTACTCACAATTACATTACCTCTCTCTCTCTCAACGAGCTCTCTCCCTCTCTCTCTCTCTCTCTCTCTCTCTCTCTCTCTCTCTCTCTCTCTCTCTCTCTCTCTCTCTCTCTCTCTCTCTCTCTCTCTCTCTCTCTCTCTCTCTGCCTATTCATTAAAATTTTCGAGTTCGAGTTCGAGTTCGAGTTCGAGTTCTCTCTCTCTCTCTCTCTCTCTCTCTCTCTCTCTCTCTCTCTCTCTCTCTCTCTCTCTCTCTCTCTCTCTCTCTCCCTCTCCCCCCCCCCCCCCCCCCCCCCCCCCCCCCCCCCCCCCCCCCCCCTCTCTCTCCCCCTCTCTCTCTCTCTCGGAACCCTCTCTCTCTTTCTTTTCTCTCTCCTCGTATTCTCTCTCGGAACAGCGATTTTCGTGTCTAAATCCATGTTTTTTCCCAGTTTGTTCGAGTCACTTCTCGTCATCACTCTTCCAACGTTCGTTTCACTTATGTTTGGCACTTCTGTTTCAATGCTTAATGTTGAAAATGTCAACGAAATCGGCCCCTACACGAACCTCAGAACATATTTCCATGTACCACGATTTCGAAGCGAAAAATAAACTTGGATCAACCAGTAATGTTGTCAAATAAACTGAATTAATGACAGTGTTGAGGTTTGTTGCGCTTCTTATTTGTTATAGTTTTCCCCCCTAGGCAACCCCAGGCCAGTCAAGGATGTTCGTCTAAGGCAGTGAATCGAAGTCTTGAAGGGGTTCAGATGGACATTGAACTTCACCCCACAAAACCGCAAAATTCACTAAATCGTTATGATACTATTATAAAGCAAAGCGCTGCTGCATTTTACAGTAATATAGTTTTTGCTAAATCATGCATGT
>CM065698.1:12434875-12437375 GCA_017654935.2 Phymorhynchus buccinoides | reverse complement strand
TCTCAATTGTGAATACAGGCCATGCCCCCTCCCCCCCATCCCCCCCCCCCCCCCCCCCCCCCCCCCCTGCCTTTCCCTTCGCGATTCTTCTGTTTTGGTACGACTGAGCCAACGTGAACCGAACACCACCACCTCACCCCCCACCCCACACACCTTCCCACCTTTCCTTCCGCTCTCCACCCCCTCATCACCCCTTCTCTCTTCTCCTTCTCCCTCTCCAACCCATCTTCCTTCCTTTTCTAGCGACGATATTATTAATAATGAGTAGGCCTACCAGTAGTGGAAAAAACCCAAACCCAAAGTAGCCAATGAGCGGGCAGTGTTGGGGGGAGCTCCAGATCCGATTCGATAACAATGCGCGTGAGCACGCACCACCCGCGCATGCGCGGGACTCTAATGCCATTCAGTAACCTAGTAGTTGTTGTGTAGTGGGACCCGAAGTTCCCGCGTTTTGAATTCAAACTACTCATTGAGTGACAGATGGTAATCGATAGTACCACAGTGCTTACTGGATCTGAGGTCTGGAAGGCTGAACGCGCGTGCGCACATAAGCTCGCACATGCGCGCGCGCACGCACGCACACATGTTGGTGTGGTTAAAGGTATTATCCTTTTGTCAACTTGTGCGCTAACGACACAAATTACACGCTAAAACATCAAGGCACAAATCATATGTTATAACTCCTTTTTATTTGTGTTCAAGTCAGTTTGAATATTTGATACCGCCAACTACACTTACGCACGCACACACGCACGCACACGCACACGCGCGCACGCACACACACACACACACACACACAAACCAGAAACAGAGACAGACACACAGCTAGAAAGAGATAGAGCAATCCAGAAACACACACACACACAAGCACGCACAAGCACACACACACACACACACACAGAGACACACACACACACAAGCGCCATAAAATGAGAGAGGGACAGAACAGAGAGAGAGCAAGCCAGAAACACACACACACACACACACACACACACACACACACACACACACACTAATTAATACCACTCCTTTAACCAAAAAAAAGCTTACGGATGGAGAGACGTAAAACGAACTAACATACATGTTAATGTACTTGTTTCGAAATTTCTTGGAATAAATAACCCACCCCCAGCATACCTAGTGTATAAACGCAAATGCTTCGCCCAGGGTACATCCCCACTCTCTCGGCCAAAAGGATTTGAGGACCCCGGCTGGCGTTGAGGAAGGTCCCCAAAGGCCAACCCGGCCATCATCCCTTTTGGCTGCAGCACCAGAGCTAGTGCGAAGAGACCCCCTCGTTTGAGAGTCAGATCTTCCAACGAATGTCCATTACCTGTAGAAAATAATTTATTGTACAGCTCTCGTGTTACTGTTGGCCCCTAATGTAGGCTAATGTCAGCCAATGATAAAGGTCATTTGAGCGAGAAGAAAAAAGGTGCTGTACGTCCTCTCGGTCTGGAACAGACACATATGGGACATTTGTAAATACAAAGATGGTGGGAACGATACTGGAGGCAATGCCCGGAGGCAGTGCAAAACCAGTAAAGTCCCGATTTTTAAAATTAATACAGATAAGTGTAGCGGTAACCACGCCTCGGTTAAACCTCATCGGCTATGGTACCGCCACAAGTAAAATGTTGACGATAAAAGTCATTTGAGCAAATTGTATCTTAGGCTTTGGTATGATGACACGACCCAACCCGGAATCTCCCTGACCATAAGCATCCGGATCTCCGGTGACAAAATCCACAAGAGGCAGTACGAAAGCAATGCAACGATTGTTAAGTCCTTTCGCGAACATTTGTCCTCTCGCGGATACCATGATCTACAATAAGCCTAGGGTCTCCCATAACCATATATATGTCACAGCTGTGACCAAGCCTGCGATTCAGACAGAAAAAAGAAAGAAAGAAGGTATCCCGGTGTTGATTTTCAATTTTGTTTTTTTACTTTAAATTATATATATGTATATATAGCATCTTCTTGATCAGCATGTCACAAAACCTATTATTAATCCAAATATTTGAACCGTGTTGTGCAAACCTCCTTCAATTCTTGAAGACTCATATAAACCGAAATGTCCTTTCCTATTCATGTCCGAGCTGTATCTCACGAACCAGTGGGTAGATTATGGCTTCACATTTTGTGTGGTAGTGCAACACGGCGAGAAACGAAATAAATAATTTCCAATAAACATAAAGAAAGCAGAAACAGTCATTTTAGACTGTAATGTGCACATAAGAACAATACCGCGAGAGGACTTAACAAACGATCGGGGGGGGGGGAGTAGCAGTAGAAGTCTTAACATGGTCTACTCGTCCCTAAAGGGCCCGCCACACACAGTGCATACGACTCGATCCAACTGCGACATTTGTGAGGCTTGATTCTCGCGAAATGCTACTGTCTACATGAATCTGATGAAATATGACTAGTTTCGTTCATTATAATTTCGTAGTACACGAATCTGATGAAATACCTGTATTGTTTTGTATCATACATT
>CM065698.1:12427375-12429875 GCA_017654935.2 Phymorhynchus buccinoides | reverse complement strand
CTCCCTCCGTCAGCGACCAAACCCTCTCTGCTTTCAAATCAAACCTCAAAACCCACCTGTTTCCCCGTCATTGAAGATCATTCTCTCTTTTTCCCTCCTCTTTCTTTCCTTTAGGTCTATTTCTCATACGCGCGTGTGTCTGTTATCTTCTCGTTCGTCTTTGTATAGTGTGTCTCTGTTTGAAGGCGTTGTGAATGTTCAACGTGTGTGTGTGTGTGCTCTTCGATTTTATTTATATCAACATTTAGCGCCGTACAAATACTGTATGTTGATTTTGTTGTTTGCTTAGGGACACTGTCATCAATTAAGACAGAAAACGTTCGAGGAAATTGGTCTACTTTACAGGGAAGCAGCTTTATCTTGATCTTATAAGGAATATTGAATGTGTGTGTGTGTGTGTGTGTGTGTGTGTGTGTGTGTGTGTGTGTGTGTGTGTGTGTATGTGTGTGTGTGTGTGTGTGTGTGTGTGTGTGTGTGTGTGTGTGTGTGTGTGTGTGTGTGTGTGTGTGTGTGTGTGTGTGTGTGTGTCAAGTCAAGTCAAGCCAAAATGATCTTTATTGAGGGTTAAAAATAAGCTAACAAGGCTTTTTTCCCCCATCCTGCCCCTCCTGTGTGTGTGTGTGTGTGTGTGTGTGTGTGTGTGTGTGTGTGTGTGTGTGTGTGTGTGTGTGTGTGTGTGTGTGTGTGTGTGTGTGTGTGTGTGTGTGTGTGTGTGTGTGTGTGCGTGCGTGCGTGTGCGTGCGTGCGTGTGCGTGTGCGTGCGTGCGTGCGTGCGTGTGTGCGCGCGTGATAAATGTACTCCCTTTCAATAAAACACCCCAACGCGAGCTTATCTAGAAAACACACATGGTGAAAGATACAACATTTCATTTTCTTTTTCCATGTTGTGTGCAGCTGTCGACACCGACAATATTAATGACAGACAAGGGCTCAGAAACCATGGTCTTATCTTTCCTTGCTTCGCACTACACTTTATAAACGCTCGTTTAAAATTAAGGGGTCGTATCAAAAGACATTTGTATTACACACTTTGCAGTCAAACAAAAATCAATCTAGCCTTTTCTTTACTCAAGCCTTCTTTTCTAAGATTAAATCAACACAGCTTATACTTCATATATTTTTTATATGTTTTTTTTTTAACCGTATCTAAGTATTCTTTATTCGTCATTTTGAGTTCATTATGAAATGCTCTTTACGTGGGAACACAGAAGGCGTATAGTAAGTAGGGGGACGGGGAAAGTGTATGGACAGATGGAGAACTTTGGTTGAACAGATGGTTGGAAAAAAAGGAAGTGTTGAAACGAAGATGAGCTTTTAAAAAGAATACAAGCGCGAAATCGCAATAGTTTGTGGCACGCGGTCTATTTTTACCACTCCAATCATGAGACCTCCCCTGGCTTTTTTCAATAATTTTAATCTAAAAAAAATGAAACAGACTGCAAGTCACTGGAACACACAGCAAACAAACAACTAGTGCAAAGTGACGTTGTAAACCAGAATGTTATCTCTGCACCATTCCGTAACTTTTTATATCTTTTGGAAAACATTTAAAACTATTTATCCTACTTATACTCATCGAAAGAAGCACCGCATACTCGTCGTGTCTGTTGTAGTGTCTGTATTACGTATGTTTATTATTTTGTACGCTTTAAAATACATCATTTTAAAGAGCGCCTCAATTTGAAAGCCTCGATTTGAAGTGCGACAATTTTGTCAAAATGTGCGACAATTTTGGACCGACCGACCGACCGACCGACAGACCGACCGACAAAGTGAGCAGGTTTGTGGCTTGAGCCACAAACAAAAATTGTCAGCTTTCAAGATCGTTTACCAGCAGTTTACTTATTAAGATGTCCGAGTCCTAGAATAAATAGCACTAGAGAATCTAGGACAGCATTCTCTGATATGATACCACCCCCTTGTTTGCCTGTGTGTGTTGTTTTTGTGTTTGTGTCAAAAACTTTGTGTAGACATCATTTTGCTTCTTCTTTTTTTTAAGCATCATGTTTTTAGTTTTTAACAGCAAAAGAGGCTCTCAGCTCACTGTATCCTTAAAGGGGCACCCTGACGGATGAGTTTTTGTAAGAAACACGTCGCGATCACCAGGAAAACACCCTTTACAGAGATCGCAACACTCACTTGGCTCTGGTTTCCTAGAAATCAAACCGTCAAAACGGCGATTCCTTCTTGGCGGAGATGTCGGAGAGAGAAGCCATTTGGGATGGGGTGGGTGGAGGTCACTCATTGTGGTTGAAGCTTTTTCTTCTTTGCAGTGCAGCAAAAAAATTAAATAAAATTGGGAGCTATTTCCTTTGTTGTGAGCGAAACTCCTTTGGGTAAACTGTATAACATTTTAAAAGAAAATAAATAAAAAGGCTTGCATTATGGAAAATTCGTGCAAACGATTTGGTCTAAACTCAGGCGGCCATTAGAAAAGAGAAAAAGGCACAATGCTTCTCTTTCACTGAAAGAACTTGACTTCCAGCACCTCCGCCAAGGA
>CM065698.1:12414875-12419875 GCA_017654935.2 Phymorhynchus buccinoides | reverse complement strand
GAACGTATTTAATTCACCACGATTTGAGTTCTGAAACCATTAACTCTGTGCAAACTTCCGACAAGAGAGGTACAGATTGATTTCAATTTGAAAGGTAGCCGAGCTGAAGGGCAAAACAAGCAAACAAACAAACAAAGAAACAAACAAGTGCAACGCCGAGCGGCTGCAAAGTCCCCTCGCAGCATCGCCGAGCTACTCCGAAATCGGAATGTGTCGGCTGTGCACACAGCGGGGAGACCATTGAGAACTGAAAACAGGACGCACGCACGGACGGATGGACGGCCGGAAAGAAGTGGGACATATCGGGCCTGTGACACAAAGGGCCTAGGGCACAGCGGGCTTATCCCATGTTTAGACGGAATACATCAGTGGATAGCTTGCATCTTGGCAAACTCGTATACCAAATTTGATGATGATAGACTGAATAGTTTTAACGTGGGACATATTGGGCCTTTGACACAAAGGGCCTAGGGCACAGCGGGCTTATCCCATGTTTAGACTAAATACATCAGTGGATAGCTTGCATCTTGGCAAACTAGTATGCCAAATTTGATGATGATAGACTGAATAGTTTTTGAGAAAAACGGACGAATAGCCGGACGGAGGCACGCCGGACGGACACCGGACGGACGGACCAGACAGAAACAATAGTTCCCCGAACCTTCAGCTCGGGGACTAAAAACGTAACTGACTGACAACTCGGATTTTGTGTTTTGCTTTACTGATATACAGAGAGATAGCAGACAGAAAGCAAAAACTTGACAAAGATTAAAATGCACTTCAATGGCAGAAGAAATAGAAATAACGTAATAACGAAAAGGAAAACAAAAACAAAAAAAAACAGCCCAGAACTGAAGGAACAGGGGGAAGAGAAAAAAAAGAAAAAAAAAGCTACATTCTGATTGGCTGATTTACTCCAGCATTTCTGAGTGCCGGTGCTTCTGATCGGCAGTCCGGAGCCCAATAAAAAAAAAAAAAAAAAAAAAAAAAAAAAAAAAAAGATTTAGGCTATCAGGAGAATGCTTCTGCGCTTGCCATTTCTATTTTTGGTCTCCCCCATCCGCTCCCTCCCCCCCCCCCCCCCCCCCTATTTCGTTTTCCATTTCTTTTCCTGTCAGCTCTCTCACGGACTGTTTGCCTTTGATGACCTCAGATGACGACGGTGGTGGACAGACCTCAAAGACGACACTGACGCACCACGATTAAGTCCCTTGGGTGTGTTGTTTTTTCTGGGTAGCTGTGACTCACATACAAATGCCCCCAACTTGAAAAAATTGAGGCTGCTCTTTAAAATGATGTTTCGTTTTCAATTTGGGGGGCATTTGTATGGGAGTCAAACCTGGTCAAAACAAGATTTCTGACCAGCTATAAGAGGGTAAACACGTGGAACCCGTGATTTTGACACGTGATCTGGTGGGTCTTTAACTAAGCCTGCTCATTTTCCATTTTCGTTGCTTTGCTTCATCAGCCCAAGGCTACGCGTGACCTTGGCTGACTGAGAAAAGAAAGCATTCTTAAGCTTACTTCTACAATACAAGAACAAGTTGGTCTTTCCCCCACAGACTGTTCCCAAGCCTTTGGACGTTTAACCCTTTCGCCGTCAGCCATTTTCAGCCAAAAAATACGATTATACTTAACCAGGTAAAGAAAAAAAATGATCTGCAATATTGGGAATTCTTCTGTGACATGTATAACATTAGGCATATCCTTACCTCCCAAAATTAAGAAGATAGGGTCTTCGGATAACAGGCCCTGATTTGATGCCTTTTAGTATTTGTGGTGCATAAATGCGACATTGGTGGTGAAAGGGTTAAAGTACTCTTTCACCCTATCTTTTTTTACATAACCGTAGCAAGCGTGTACAACGATAGTTTCCCTCCCATTCTCAAAATGTCCATTGTGTTATTTTTAAATTTGCGAGTCGTGAATGAAAGTTAGTTGTTTGTTTTTTTTTTTTACGTCCAGTCGGCTACAAAACAGCACACACGGGACGAACCATCAACCACCCATCAGTCAAAACTCTGAGCAGATCCCGGAGGTACTGCAATACCAGGGGTCCGTTTTACAAGGGCTAACGCTACGTAGCGTGGGCGCAAATCGGCAAAAAAACGGTACTAAGAAACACCTCTTTCGCCGACGTTTGTCGAAAAACGTTTGGTGGACTACTCCCAAAGTATCTCGTGGCGAACTATCACGTGACTTGCATTTGCATGGAGTGAATACATTTCTTGAAAAAAAAAAAAAAAAAAAAACAAAAAAAAAGAAAACAAAAAAAAAAAAAAAAAAAAAAACAAAAAAAAAAAATTGGTCCATTAAAGTTTGGTTGAAATAATTCTTTAAAAAAAACCCCAATCCGACAAGAGTAATAATAGACATAATAGTCTTCCGCAAACGTTTTCTAAAGTGTTTCTTAGACCCCATTAGACGTAACGGCGACCGCTGTCTAGAGAAACTAGACCCAGGTCTGATGCCATCATTGAAGGTTTGCGAGGCGTGGACTCGGTGGTCGACGACGAAAATGGTGTTTTACGTCCACTGGGACACATATGGGACATTTGTGAATACAAATATGGTGGGAACAATACGTGGTCCATTAATGTAGCTCAACTAATAGCCACCGAGTTGGTCACGTGCAGTTCAATCACGTGTCCACTCTTCTGGCGCGATCTGCCCTTAATTTGATGAAGTTCTACTAAAGCTTAAGTGGGAAACCAAACGTTGTTGCTTTCTAAATTCAGTAAAATCGGTTTAGTAACAACGTTTAGTTTCCCACTTGGTTTAAATGATTTGTTATTGACAAGCAAAACGTATACACCAAATAAAATGAACATGAATGACGGCAGCAACAAGCTTAAAGCTTATAGTGTGCCTACTCAAAATAAGTCACAGATATGGCGGCTGGCAATCACAGACTGAAAAATCACACTTAAGGTTTAGTAGAACTTCATCAAATTAAGCACAGGTCACGCTTGCTGAGTTTGTCAGTGGCTGGGTGAGTTCTTGACTGTCAAGGTAAATCACGGTTGACCATAATATGACCCTAAATAAATTGAAAAAGAGACAAACAACATGGTCCTCAACCCATACCGTAGATAATTTCCTTTTCCTTTTTGTTTCCTTTTTATTTTCCTTATGACTCCGAGTAGGATCTAAAACTAACATGACAAGATAGCAACACACAGCACACACCCATGACATGTGACACAGTATAACAATAACAGCTATGAATAAGATGTGACACTGAACAAGAAAACAATACACTGAACACGGGCCATGACACACCAGTTTAGGTACACTCTACAAGACAGCCAGTTGGAAGAAGAAACAGTGAATTGAGGCCTACCTGATATTATGTACCAAGACGACCCCCAACATCCGGTTTGTGACAGTGACTTCGCTCCTGATAATCCACAACAGAACACTGACTTCACTCCTGATAATAATCCACAACAGCACACTGACTTCACTCCTGATAATCCACAACAGCACACTGACTTCACTCCTGATAATCCACAACAGCACACTGACTTCACTCCTGATAATCCACAACAGCACACTGACTTCACTCCTGATAATCCACAACAGCACACTGACTTCACTCCTGATAATAATCCACAACAGCACACTGACTTCACTCCTGATAATAATCCACAACAGCACACTGACTTCACTCCTGATAATCCACAACAGCACACTGACTTCACTCCTGATAATAATCCACAACAGCACACTGACCTTCACTCCTGATAATCCACAACAGCACACTGACTTCACTCCTGATAATCCACAACAGCACACTGACCTTCACTCCTGATAATCCACAACAGCACACTGACTTCACTCCTGATAATCCACAACAGCACACTGACTTCACTCCTGATAATAATCCACAACAGCACACTGACTTCACTCCTGATAATCCACAACAGCACACTGACTTCACTCCTGATAATAATCCACAACAGCACACTGACTTCACTCCTGATAATCCACAACAGAACACTGACTTCACTCCTGATAATCCACAACAGCACACTGACTTCACTCCTGATAATCCACAACAGCACACTGACTTCGCTCCTGATAATCCACAACAGCACACTGACTTCGCTCCTGATAATCCACAACAGCACATTGACCTCACTCCTGATAATCCACAACAGAACACTGACTTCACTCCTGATAATAATCCACAACAGCACACTGACTTCACTCCTGATAATCCACAACAGCACACTGACTTCACTCCTGATAATCCACACAACAGCACACTGACTTCACTCCTGATAATCCACACAACAGCACACTGACTTCACTCCTGATAATCCACACAACAGCACACTGACTTCACTCCTGATAATCCACACGACAGCACACTGACTTCGCTCCTGATAATCCACAACAGCACATTGACTTCACTCCTGATAATCCACACAACAGCACACTGACTTCGCTCCTGATAATCCACAACAGCACACTGACTTCACTCCTGATAATCCACACAACAGCACACTGACTTCGCTCCTGATAATCCACACAACAGCACAGTAATTTCGCTCCTGATAAACAACAGCACATTGACACTGATCCCGGTATTGATTCCTCAAAATTTGAGTCAAATCAGTCAAACGAAGCGGTCGACGACGGTAATATGAAAAGTATGCAGGCCCACAGACTAATCGTGCTGTGCAGAGATCTTCGACAGATACCAATAGAGACCAGTCCATCTAGAAACAAAGAGGTAGGGCATAAAGCACGATGTTCGTAATCAAGAAGACAGTGGCTAAAAGTTGACATAGCAATCGCTACAGTGAAACAGTCATGGTAAACTGTATGGTGAAAATTCTATCAATATATTTTTGAACCATTTGTGTCCCACGAAACCACTGGTTTTCTTACAATAATAAAAAGAGTCGAAAGAAGTCGCTTACTGTGAGGCTGGTGACTTTGGGATGGGGTATAGTGGTGAAGAATTTCTGTTTTGGTTCATTAAACAAAGG
>CM065698.1:12412797-12414375 GCA_017654935.2 Phymorhynchus buccinoides | reverse complement strand
TACTTACATTGAGCGCTGGGTCCCGGGTCTTGAGGTTGGGGTGTAGTGGACATGGAGAAAGTGGGCAGTGTGAGACCTTGTTATTGCACACTCGAATACTGTAATTCACAACAATTGAAAAATGGGGCCCAGTGGATATTCAGTTTTGCATTTTAGTGTAGTGAATGGTCGGGCAGTGAACAGTTGACACCGTGAATGTCGGTGGCGGCAGTTTGAGTAACAAAGAACTTGAATTGAATGAAAGAAAGATAAGAAACTTAGTCTGCCATATGCGCGCACCTGACTGCATGTCTAATCTCATTTGTCTGTAATTAATCAGCCGAGATATTGAATAAGCTACATTTAGATAATTAATCGATATTTTTTTTATTAACCCTTTTTTCTTTCTAACCCCTGCTCCCGTTTGTTTTGTGTCTCAGGATCTCAGGAAGAGTTGTTTTAGTCACCTCCATACAACCACGCGATATACGTGCAAGCACGAAACCGCCACTCACCGTCGACACTCACGCAAACGCAAACGCGCAACGCGCACACCGCGCCAACACAAAACAACGACGAGCTCGCCGCCACACCCAAAGCACACCCACACACACACACACACACACCACGCACACGCCAACCCCCCCTTGCGCACAACCGCACACGCACACCACACGCACACACACACACACCACACACAAACACACACACACGCAAGCACACGCACGCACACGCACGCACCACGCACGCACACGCACACGCACACAGCACACGCACACGCACGCAAACGCACACTGACACACACGCACGCACTGCACACACGCGCACGCACGCACGCACACACCACACACACACACACACACACACACCACACACACACACCACACACCACACCACACACGATTTGCCCCGAGACTCACGGTTTTATTGGACGGACGTCGTTATTTTAAACTGAGGGGAAAACAAGAATAACACACACACGCACACGCGTCGCACACTAGTACATACACACATATATACAACATGCGAGAGAGAGAGAGATGCGATTTCCGGAGGAGATGATAGAGAGAGAGAGAAGAAGAGAGAGGAGACGAGAGAGAGACGAGAGAGAGAGAGTAGAGAGAGGGAAGAGAGGGGATTAGGAGGGAGAGATAGAGTGGAGAGAGAGAGAGAGGAGAGGAGAGAGAGGAAGAGAGAGGGGCACAGGAGCAGCGAGAGAACCTACGCACAGAGAGAGAGAGGAGAGGTGAAGAGGAGAGAGAGATGAGGGATAGGTGAGGAGAGAGAGAGCGTGAGATAGGACGAGAGAGTGAGACGGAGGAGAGAGAGGAAGGTAGGGGGCGAGAGATGGGGGAGACCCCAGAGAGGGGGGAGTGAGAGCGGAAGGAGTGAGAGGGAGGGGAGAGAGAGAGTGCGGGGAGAGAAGAGAACGAGAGAGGAGGGAGAAGAGGAGAGAGGGACCGAGGAACGAGGAGAGGAGAGGAGGGAGAGAGAGTGATGGAAGAGAGGAAGGAGCGAGGGACGGAGGACGGAGGATGAGAGAGAGAGAGGGAGAGATAGAGGGGAGAGGGGATGAGGGAGAATGAGAGAGAGAGAGCG
>CM065698.1:12405297-12407797 GCA_017654935.2 Phymorhynchus buccinoides | reverse complement strand
AAAATCTTTAAGGGGCCATAACTCCCACACCGTTAGTGTTAGAGTCTTCAAATTTGGCATGAAGGTACTTTGGCTTATGCCCGTTCTGATGGTGGCATACCGATCAAGGTCAAGGTCACGGACCGGGCGATCAGTAGGCCTTGAAAGTGGTAGGGGTCTACACATTGGGTTTTAAGCCATATTGTCCACATTGGTACTTGACAGAAGCGCTTCAGATTGTGTGTGGTACTGTATACCCTAGAGACGAAAACACCCGAGCATAAATTATCACCATGCTGACCTTGACCTTGAAGTGTGACCTTGAAAACCGAAATTTCCTTCTTTGCGCTATATGTTTCTTCTTCAAGCTGTATCTCGTGAACTAGAAGACAGAATCCCTTCCAAGTTTGTGTCAGGATGTGACACTCTACGGGGTGTCGCAAGTGCGTGGCATTGCTGGTGACGGACATGTCTGCCGCTCGGCGACGCCCTTGGTATTCATGCGTGCAAAACACACACACACACACACACACACACACACACACACACACACAACACACACACACACACACACACACACCACACACACACACACACACACACACAACACACACACACACACACACACACACACAGTCGTTGCACACACACACACACACACACGTGCGCGCGCGCACACACAACACACACGCGCGCGCGCGCGGCACACGCACGCACACACACACGCACACGCACGCACACGCACGCACACACACACACACACACACACACACACACACACACACACACACACACACACACTCTCTGAGAGGAAACGCAACACAATAACTTATCAACAACAGAATTAAAACACACACACACACACACACACACTCTCTCTCTGAGAGGAAACGCAACACAACAACTTATCAACAACAGAATTAAAAGTCATTTTCTTCCAAGTTGACCTTTGCCACCCGTCACCCAACCCTGAGGTCAAAGGTCAAGGTCAAGTCCGACAAACAACCCTGTTTACTACAGTGGTGAAGACCAACCACTGACCACAGTGAACTGAACTGACCACAGGCTTACGTAATGGTCCAAAGGCCGAGAGTGTGTGTGGTGGAATACCGTTGAGTTATCAGTCGCCTTGTAAAGACCCACTGATCTAGCAAGATTAAAGACCCACCACGTCACGCATCAAAATCACGGTTTTCACGTATTTTCCTCTTATAGCTGGTAAGAAATCCTAAGAAAGCTGCCTAGCATAAGAGGGAATGTAACACGTGACGTGGTGGGCCTTTTAGTCCCTTGGTGGGTTTTTTTTCTGGGTGTGACCCATATACAAATGCCCCCCCAACTTCAAATTGAGGCTGCTCTTTAATTAAAGTCTCTGTCTCGTTTTTTGAATTTGGGGGCATTTGTATGAGAGTCAATCCTGGTCAAATTAGTCAGATTTCTTGCCAGCGAGAGATAGAGGGAAACACGTGAAACCCGTGATTTTCTCTCATGGATCTGGTGGGTCTTTAATTTAAGCTTGTGTTCTTCTTCTTCTTCTTCTTTTTCTTCTTCGATCGCTCAGACAGTTTCCTGTCGATTATGAGCGCAGATGCGTCGTGCTGCCGTTATGCGCCTAACTAAGAAATAATAGTTAGGCCCAGCAAGTCCGACTTCGGCTGGGGGAAATGTTTTTCAAAGTGTTTCGTGAAAAAAAGGCAGGAGGAGAATGGACCCGGGTAAGGCAGAAAGATAGTAGATGACAGTAAGCAAAGGGAAAAAGGCAGAGTCAAAGAGAGTGACAGACTAGAGGAAGTTACAAGCACATAACTTCCAGAGAGAGAGAGAAAACGGAGTTTTACGTCCTCTTGGTCTGAATCAGACACATATGGGACATTTGTAAATACATATATGGTGGGAACAATACTGGAGGCAATGCCCGGAGGCAGTGCAAAACCAGTAAAGTCCCGATTTTTTTAATGATTTTTTTAATTATACACAGCACAGAACTTCCAGAAGGTGGGGGAACTATTTATGCAAAAGACACCCCCCCCCCCCTTCCCGGTATCCCCACGTGGGGAGCTTGTGTTGTGAAGGCTTAACTTACCCCAAATAACCACAGGTTCAGCTGAAGGTGTGTGCATGTAACTACATTAGGTCATACCTCTGACCAGCTGGCTGGTTGTAAACACACACACACGTACACACACACACACACACACACATGCACGCATACGCATACACACACACGTTGTATTGAGAGACAAATGACAAATGACAAATGAATTATTTAATGTCATCAGCAAGATACATGCTATTTGACACGGGGGTACACAAAGTTGAAATAAAAAAAAAAATAAAATAAAGATTTTTAGTAAGAGACACAACATGAAAATTAATTTCATTTTAAGCAATAAGTCAAAACTCATTTGAGAGAGCGAGCGAGAGAGAGAGAGAGAGAGAGAGGGGTGGAAAGAGAAAGAGAGAGAGGAGAGAGAGAGAGAGAGAGAGAGAGAGAGAGAGAGAGAGAGAGAGAGAGAGAAGA
>CM065698.1:12367797-12382797 GCA_017654935.2 Phymorhynchus buccinoides | reverse complement strand
CCTTTGACAAATGGCACCACGCCTTGTTGCTTTTGACTTGCTGACAGGTTATACACACAAGCAGGTCTGCTTCTTTTTGGTCTCCCTTCCCCTAAGACCCAAACAACATGGGCGACAGCGGACCAAAATGCGTACACAACGCACGCCAGTAGATTAGCCAGGGACACAAGATGTACACGGAGCTTATTAACCCAGCATGCAGAAATATGCTAACTCGGCATCCGGGCATCGCCCCTGACTCTTCGACACGTGGCCTGCTGGATCCGAAGAAGCAACAATAATTGATTACTTAATTCATTGCTCGTGTCACGTCACCGGCACTGTTTCTGGGTTTTCTTCTCTTTTCTGGCAGCAGCAGCAGCAGCAGCAGCAGCAGAGAGCAGAAAGACACATGGTTCCAGCATGCCGGCAAAAAATGCCGGTAGGGTGGCTTTTGGATAATATTTTTTTTTTTTAGTCTTTAAGACGATTGCTGAATGTCACTGTCACTGTCAGTGTCAGTCACTGAGTTGGTTTTCTGTCAGACTTTTATGGATCCAAGTTGAACGGATGACAGAAGTGTAGAACAAAGTTTCTTCCACATATTTGGTTTTCGTGGTTTTTAAAAATAAATAATAAAGTACATATTTTTTGAGTCTCTCTATTTCTCTCTCTCTCTCTCTCTCTCTCTCTCTCTCTCTCTCTCTCTCTTTCTCTCTCTCTCTCTCTCTCTCTCTCTCTCTCTCTCTCTCTCTCTCTTCTCTCTCTCTCTCTCTCTCTCTCTCTCTCTCTCTCTCTCTCTCTCTCTCTCTCTCTCTCTCTCTCTCTCTCTATGTGTGTGTGTGTGCATCTATCTTTCTCTTTTACTTTGACTGTCTTTCTCTCTCTGTTTTCTTTCCTTCACTGTCTCTGTCTCTCTGTCTCTCTGTCTCTCTCTCTCTCTCTCTCTCTCTCTCTCTCTCTCTCTCTCTCTCTCTCTCTCTCTCTCTCTCTCTCTCTCTGTCTGGCTGTCTCTCTCTCTCCCCCTACACCCACCCCCCCTTCTCTCTTTCTCTCTCTCATAAAACATTAAACGTTTTGTTTGCCATTTGTTGTCTTTGACTCTATAGATTATTTTTATATAATGCCGCGGTTTTTCCCCTTTTTTGTTTGTTTGTTTGGTGTGTGTTTTCCTGAACCACACCCCCCTCCTCTCTCTCTCTCTCTCTCTCTCTCTCTCTCTCTCTCTCTCTCTCTCTCTCTCTCTCTCTCTCTCTCTCTCTCTCTCTCTTCTCTCACATGGCAAAGCACACTATTTCTTACTGGTCATTGAACCATACGTTTCAGGTTTTTTGCAACCCCCGTCTCCCCTTTCCAAACTTTGTATTAACCCTTTCACCGCCAGCCATATTTCAGCCAAAATTGTCCATTAAATTTACCTGGGTAGAGAACAAAATCCATCTGCAGTATTGGGGATTCTTCTGTGACATATATAAAATAAGGTCTATCCTTACTTCCCAAAACTAAGACAATAGGGTCTTTGGATAATAGACCCCAATTTGATGCCTTTTAGTGACAAAGGTGTGAAATCACTGTGGTGCTAAAAATGTGACTTTGGCGGTGAAATAGACCCCCCCGTCACGTGTCAAAATCACGGTTGGATGGAAGTTCAGTTTGTCGCGTATCGGCTTTCGCCATGTACGAGTGAACAAATAGGTGTTATTCCTGAATCACTGTGGTGCTAGAATGCGACTTTGGCGGCGAAAGGGTTAAGGCCCAAGGCCAATGCACAACAAACACATTTTCATGAGTTCCCGTGAGCTGAGTTCTCTCTTCTCTCCCCCTTTCTCTGTCTGTCAAATCAACGTCTCTCCCCGTGGGGATACCGGGGGGTCTTTTGTATAAACAGTTCCCCCATCTTCTGGAAGTTCTGTGCTTGTAACTTCCTCTAATATCTCACTCTCTTTGACTCTGCCTTTCCCCTTTGCTTACTGTCATCTACTATATTTCTGCCTTTTTTCACGAAACACTTTCAAAAACGTTTCTTCCAGCCGAAGTCGGACTTGCTGGGCCTAACTATTTCTTAGTTAGGCGCATAACGGCAGCATGACGCATCTGCGCTCATAATTGACAGGAAATTGTCTGAGCGATCGAGGAGGAAGAAGAAGAGATCAAAGTCTGTTCCTAGTTTCTTGTCTTTGCCTATTGACCACTGCAACTACTAGGGTTATGAACGCCCTGGACGGCAAGAGTTAAGCCCTTGTTGATCAGTATCCGAAAGGGCATTCACTCTTGCAAAATGCAGCCATTAAGTGGCCTCAAATAGGGGTTTTGGCGAGAGTTATGTCCTTGTTTGGTCAGTACTCAACCATCTTCCCCCCATACCCACCAAGGGCATTCACTCTTGCAAAAAGCAGCCATTAAGTGGCCTCAAATAGGGGTCTTGGCGAGAGTTATGTCCTTGTTTGGGTCAGTACTCAACCATCTTACCCCCCCCCCCCCCCCCCCCCCCCCCCCCCACACACACACCAAGGGCATTCACTCTTGCAAAAGGTGTTCTTTGCAGTGGCCAATATCGCCATTTGTCTTTGACCCCGCCCGCTTCTTTCTCCCCCCACTACCTCCCTGTCTCTACACTAACTCACCCACCACCTTTGCTTAGCGTACCCCACCCCACTATACCTACCCATACAGCAGTGTCCGCACTTAGGCTAGCCCTACCTTGTATCTTTAATTATTCTTTACGTCCTCTCGGCCGAAGCCATATGGGACATTACGTTTTATTTTTAGATATTGGAAGAAGGGGGAAGGGGAGAGAAAAAAAATAAATGAGTTTTACTTTAGATTTTTATTTTATTTGACTGTTTATAGATGTTTATATCTTGAATAAAGGTCAAGGTGTTTCTTTTTATGAGCCATGGCTCGCACGAGACTACTCTATCTTGTACAAATCTGCTTTTAGATAAAATGAGTGATTAAAATACAACTTTTAGCTGGACCCCGCCAGGCGAGAGCCTATTGATTAAAATTTCAGGACCACTTTAATTTTAAAAGAACAAATATTTTAATGAAAAATTTAAAATTCCAACAAAGGTCAAACGAATAATTTACATATTTTTGTTTTATGAACTTTATTTATGAAAATTCTCCTTTATTTGTACAGGGTTTAAAAGATGATACATCAATTATTTTTATAAAAAATGAGAAAATATTAAGATGGGAGAAACTAAAGTCCCTAAATAGATCCAAACCTCCACTTCTCCTCAGTTTTTAAAGACCCACCAGGTCACGAGTCAAAATCACGGGGTTTCACGTGCTTTCCCTCTAGTAGCTGGTACGAAATCTTGTTTCGACCAGGTCTGACTTCCATAAAAAATGTCCCCACATTGAAAACGAAACATCATTTGAAAGAGCAGCCTCAATTTGAAGTTGGGGACATTTGTATGTGGGTCACAGCTACCCAGAAAAATAAACCCACCCAAGGGACTTAATCGTGGTGCGTCAGTGGGTCTTTAACGCTGTCCTTCAAAGTCTGTAGATCTCCTTCCAGCACGTGCGCCAGTACAAACGTACGCATCCAGCCTCTTATACTTACCCAACCATTGTCTAGCTAATAAGCATTATATCAGCAAAAAGATCGATAGATAATATCACAGTGTAGAGTGGCACAGTGGTAGCGCGTTCGCCTCGTGTGTCAAGTAAACCCGAGTTCGAACCTGGGTACAGGGGATTTTTCCCCCCTCTCACTTTGCACTAGGCCTTACGATGTCTGAATGAACGTGGAGTCTTTCGGATGAGATGATAAACCGAGGTCCCGTGTGCCCATGCCCATGCACTTAGCACACGTGTCATTTGGTCAAAATGTACCCCCCCCCCCCCTCCTTTCCTTCCTCATCAGTCACACAAAACTCGCACCCCCCCCCCAAAAAAAAAAAAAAAGAGAGAAAAAAAGGGGTGGCGCGCCTCTGGCTGCGACGCGCTCTCCAGGTGGGAGCAACCCGAATTTCACAGAGACGCCTCTGTGACTACAAAGTACCTAATACCAGGTGTGCCTGCTACATCGAAGACTACAGCACCAGAATTACTTGTCCCTAAGAGCAACTGCTATGAGGACGTCAAACCTACTAACAACAAAAATAGCGAGTCACTAGTAATACGACAAACAGAAAGATAAACAAACAGATAAACAGACAGACAGACAGACAGGCAGACTGACAGGTAGATGAAACCGCCACAGCAGCGAAGCCGAAGGTCACCAAATAAGGGCGTTCTGGCGGTGCCAGCCTTTCCGGGCATGACTTTTCGCGGAATCCAGCCTGCAGCATGAGAGCTGGCGCTGATGTAATGCCAGACAATTAAGAGTCGTGTCGTATCGTGTCGTGTCGTGTGTGTGGTTTTTCCCCTCTGCTGGTTGAAATTACTTCAAAAGTGGGTAAAGTATAACGACCTGGGACGGTATTCATGTCGAGATAGCATGAGACTTAGCATGATGCTAACTTAGAAGCTCTTCCAAAAGTCCTATTAAATCCTATAGGACATTGGAAGAGCTTCTAAGTTAGCATCATGCTAAGTCTCATGCTATCTCAACGTGAATACCGTCCCTGAATAGAAACTCGAACTCCCCCCCCCCCCCCCCCCCCATCACCCCGTGGGGATACCTGGGGGTTATGTTCTATAAATAGTTGGTTTAAACGATTTTAAAAAAAACTACAAATCAATACAGCAGCAACATAAACAAATGCAAATGAGCACAACAAGCTTAAAGCTTATACAAGACATAGACATGTTACACAATATTGTCTGCATAAATAGTTCCCCCACCTTCGGGAAGTTCTGTGCTTGCAACGTCCTCTAATCTTTCCACTCTCTTTCACTCCTCTGCCTTTTCCCCTTTGCTTTATGGTCATCTCGGGGGGGGGGGGGGGGTGGTGGTGTTCTTTTGCATAGATAGTTCCCCCACATTCGGGAAGTTCTGTGTCACTACAAGTATTTGTTATGCATGTGGCGGTTAAGCCGATGAGGTTTAGCCGAGGCGTGGTTACTGCTACACATATCCGTATTGTTGAAAAATCGGGACTTTTATTGGTGTTGCACTGCCTCCGGGCATTGCCTCCAGTATTGTTCCCGCCATCTTTGTATTTAGAAAAATGCCCCACATGGTCGAAAGACCGCAGAGGGCGTAAAATCCTATTTTCACACACACACGGGAAGTTCTGTTATTGTAACTTCCTCTAATCTTTTCCACTCTCTTTGACTCTGCCTTTTCCCTTTGCTTTACTGTCATCTCGGGGGGTCTCTTTTGTATACATAGTTCCCCCACCTTCTGGGAAGTTCTGTGCATGTAACTTCCTCTAATCTTTCCACTCTCTTTGACTCTGCCTTTTCCCCTTTGCTTTACTATCATCTCGTGGGGGTTCTATACATAGTTCCCCCACCTTCGGGAAGTTCTGTGCATGTAACTTCCTCTAATCTTTCCACTCTCTTTGACTCTGCCTTTTCCCCTTTGCTTTACTGTCATCTCGGGGGGGTTCTTTTGTATACATAGTTCCCCCACCTTCGGGAAGTTCTGTGCATGTAGCTTCCTCTAATCTTTTCACTCTCCTTGACTCTGCCTTTTCCCCTTTGCTATGCTGTCATCTATACTATCTTTCTGCCCTTACCGGTCCATTCTCCTGCCTTTTCAATGTCTTTCACGAAACGCTTTTCAAAATCATTTCCTCCTCCAGCCGAAGTCGTGCTGGGCTTTAGCCGTTTCTTAGTTTAGGCGCATAATGGCAGCATGACGCACCTGCGCTTCATAATTGACAGAAAAACTGTCTGAGTGAGCGATCGAAGAAGAAGAGGAAGAATAGAAACGGCAGCGGGGTGAGTTCATAAACCGGAAAAGCAGAGGACAGGGTGACTTCTTCTTCTTCTTCTTCTTCTTCTTCTTCTTCTTCTTCTTCTTCTTCTTCTTCTTCTTTCTTCTTCTTCTTCTTCTTCTTCTTCTTCTTCGGCTTAATCTTCTTCTTCTTTTCTTCTTCTTCTTCTTCTTCTTCTTCTTCTTCTTCTTATACTTCTTCTTCTTCTTCTTCTTCTTCTTCTTCTTCTTCTTCTTCTTCTCTTGTCCTTCTTCTTCTTCTTCTTCTTTTTTCTTCTCTTCTTCTTCTTCTTTCTCTCTCATTCTTCTTCTTCTTCTTCTTCTGATTCTTCGTTCTTCTTCTTCTTCTTATTTATCCTTCTTCTTCTTCTTCTTCTTCTTCTTCTTCTTCTTCTAATTCTTCTTCTTCTTCTTCTTCTTCTTCTTCTTCTTCTTCTTCTTCTTCTTCTTCTTCTTCTTCTTCTTCTTCTTCTTCTTCTTCTTCTTCTTCTTCTTCTTCTTCTTCTTCTTCTTCTTCTTCTTCTTCTTCTTCGTTCTGCGTTCCCATAATGGGTAAGGTACGTATGTGTCCGGTTTTCAGTTTTCACTGGACTCCCCGCTGCGTACAGCCGACGCATTCCGATTTCGGAGGAGCTCAAAGGAGAAAAATGATTTGCAAATTGTTTAAAAAAATCCAACCCAAAACCAGGAGAATGGGGCCAATAAGTCAGAACAAGTAGCAGGTGACCAGAGAGCAAAGGGAAAAGGCAGAGTCAAAGAGAGTTAACGTATTTTGATTGCTTATGCCATTGTTTATTTATGGTTGTTTTCAACAGTCGTCATATGTAACATACATGTAGATAGCGAGCACAACTATAAGCTTCAAGCTTGTTGCTGCTCAGTTATGTTGACAATGCATTGATGTATTATGTGCCCTACCAAAGAGAGTGGCAGGTTAGAGGAAATTACAAGCACAGAACTTCCAGAAGGTGGGGGAACTATTTTTAACGAAAGACGCCCCCCGGTATCCCCACGGGGAGTCAGGGGTGACAATACTGGCAATCACACTAGCATCCTTTAGCAGCACTAGCAGCTCAGCAGACATTACAGTAACAATAGTACAGTGGATCTTCCCTTATAAGACTTTCAAAAATCATCCAAAATGAGGTCTTATAAGGGAGGGGTCTTATGAGGGAGGAGATTTTAATACTTACAAAGAAGGGCAATGTCTCAGAGAAGTAGGTCTTATATGGGAGGGAGTCTTATAAGGGAGGTTCCACTGTAGTAGCGTTGACAAGCAGTGGCAACAAACGGGGGACCGCTCCCGTATAAAGGACACAAATATTTTGTCAGAGAATGAAAGATCACGAAGGAAGAAGAAACAAGTGCAACGCCGAGCGGCTGCAAAGTCCCCTCGCAGCATCGCCGAGTTACTCCGAAATCGGAATGTGTCGGCTGTACACATACATAAAAACGCATCAAAACAGCACGTAACTACATAAAAACGCATCAAAACAGCACGTAACTGAATAGTTTTTATATATATATATAGCCTTGGGGATCGGACCCGTGATTTGAGCGCACGCGATCATGCGGACACGCGCGCACAGAAAAATTCATGACACCTGTGTTACAGACCATTCATCAAGAAATGTTGTGAAAAACAACTGCATTGAAATACATGCAAAACTTCGCGAGATATTAGCGATTATGTGTTTCGGGGTTTGAACCCCGTAACTGGCGCGACCTTGACCTTAATGTCAAACTAAATACACCAGTGGATAGCTTGCATCTTGGCGAACTAGTATGCCAAATTTGATGATGATAGACTGAATAGTTTTTGAGAAAAACGGACGAATAGCCGGACGGACGGAGGCACGCCGGACGGACGGACGGACACCGGACGGACGGACCAGACAAAAACAATAGCTCCCCGAACCTTCGGCTCGGGGACTAATAATAAGGAATACGGATGGGTAGGAGGAAGTAAAGGCAGGGGGGTGTAGGATTTTTGTAAGGTTGGGGGTTGGGGGTTGGGGGTGGGGTGGGGGTGGAGTCCTGGGGTGTGTAATGGTGCTTTGAAGAGAATCCGAACCGGAAGAAGGACAAGAGGTCATAGAAAAAGGGTGGACAAGACTGAAGACTGAAGACTGAAAAAAACCTTTATTACATAAGGATTAAGATTTTGGGCCGGCCCCATTCTTCCAAGGAGAGGAGAGAGAGGAGGAGGAGTAGAAGAGGAGGAGGAGAGAGGAGGAGGAGGAGGAGGAGAGGAGAGGAGAAAGAGGAGGAGAGGGAAGAAGAAGAACATGAGCATAGGAGAGAGAGAGAGACGAGAGAGAGAGAGAGAGAGAGAGAGAGAGAGAGAGAAGAGAGAGAGAGAGAGAGAGAGAGAGAGAGAGAGAGAGAGAGAGAGAGAGAGAGAGAGAGAGCCAGAGAGAGAGAGAGATAAAATGAGATCATGAATTTAAGAGAGATGGATAGAACGTGGTATGAAAGAGTTTTTTGTGCCCGTGACAGGATCAGAGAGAGAGAGAGTTCGAGACGTGCGAGAGAGAGAGAGAGAGAGAGAGAGAGAGAGACAGAGAGAGAGAGAGAGAGAGAGAGATGAGAGAGAGAGAGAGAGAGAGAGTAAGATGAAGAGAATTTAAAAGATGGATAGACGTGGTATGAAAGTTTTTGTGTGCCCGTGAGTTTCAGCTTTGAGAGTTCGAAGAGAGAGAGAGAGAGGAGAGAGAGAGAGAGAGAGAGAGACGAGAGAGAGAGAGAGAGAGAGAGAGAGAGAGAGAGAGATAAGAGAGACAAGAGAGAGAGAGACTGACAGAGAGAGAGAGAGAGAGAGAGAGAGAGAGAGAGAGAGAGAGATGAGAGAGAGAGAGAGAGAGAGAGAGAGAGAGAGGAGAGAGAGAGAGAGAGAGAGAGACCGAGAGAGAGAGAAGAGAGAGAGAGAGAGAGAGAGAGAGAGAGAGAGAGAGAGAGAGAGAGAGAGTAAAATGAATCATGAGGAAGCGAGAGAGAGGAGAGAGAGAGAGAGCGAGAGAGAGAGATGAGATGAGAGAGGAGAGAGAGAGAGAGAGAGAGAGAGAGAGAGAGAGACTGAGACTGACATATAAACACGAAATATAAAAGATTCAATGAAAATTGAGAAGAATAAGCTGCATTTCATGTTCTAAAGAATTGTCAATCCTCAAGGATGAACTTGGGTCTGTATTGTTGTGACAACTACTTTCACTTTGCTAGGCGAATCGGCGCCATAAATAACTTTGGTAAAAAGGGAGTTAATTACGAGAAGTTCCTTCCCCTTATTCATTTCACTATATCCTCTCTCTTAGCCTCACTATTTCATATTTTTGCGAGGCCAGGAAACCGGTTTGACAAAAAAAACCGGTGCTAAACTTTCGCGGTTGCGGTTAGTTGCTGTACTTAACTGCAAACAACTTAGAATAACGATCTTTACGGTGATTCTCAGGGATTGGGTGTTTGAAGAAACCGTCATAAGTTCTTGTGTATGTGTGTGTGTATGTGTGTGTATGTATGCGCGTGCGTGCGTGTGTTGTGAATACTGACAAAAAAAAATATGTGTTTGCTAAACTTTCTGAGAGTACGGTTAAAAAAAAAACCGGTTCGAAGAGTTGCTGTGAACCGGTTCGGATTTTTTTCAAACTGCAAACTGAAAGTAAACCATTTTTAACCCTTAGAATAACGCATTCTTTTCAGGCCGTGAAAGCGGAACAACACTGATTCTCAGCGCAGATTGGGTGTTTGTAAACGCATTATAGGGGAAAGAGTAGTTCTTTTCCCTTCTGTTTCTAGATTTGTCCGCACGGGTGGTGTATGGCTTTGAAACTTTGACGTGTCCGATGCGTAAACTTTTATCCTTCTTTCTTCCACTTATTTAGGGTTTTCCGTACGGAACTTACGCGTCTAATGTGAACCCGGCCTAAAGCTTTACCCCTTAGGAAAGATACGATGGTTTTGAATAATAGGCTACCACACCGGACCAAAATGATCGTTTCTTGCAGTTGAAAAAACCCAACGTGATATGAAGGTCTACGTTTCGTATAAGCGTATAGGCCTATATTATTTCAGCAGGTTTTTTCTTTTATTGAAAACAACAACCCCACACCAAAACTTTGTTCCATAAAACATGTTTGTCTATGTTGATAAAGGCGCATTCGCCGAAATAATTATCCAGTAGTTTTGTTTTGTCTTATTGTGAATAAAATAACGTCACTTTACACTTGTCGTGTAGTTGTTTGTTTGTTGTATGTTCCAGTGACGTTGCAGTCTGCTTCAGGCTTTTATTCCATAAAACGGAAAAGAACTTTTCATACGCGAATGCGCATGCGTTGTACACTCGTAGTACATTTGATGCACACATGCACACATTAGACCTACATATCGTCGCTGTCCGACGCTAACCGTGTATCTACAAAATTTGACAAAAATAGATTTTTTACTGAAACTCCTTCCAGTGACCTCACGCAGGTCTTCTATAAATATCTTGTGTCTGCGACCAATGAAAATGCTCAAATTTGTCACATGATACCACGGAAATAATCGTGTATGTGGCGGGTTGTTGCTGGTTTTGACGCGATAAGCGTGTAACTGGTCACGCTAATCGTGTAACTGCCGGCAGCTGTCGTATCTCCCATTGTGAGAACAATGCACTAACTTTGTGACTAACCGTGTAACTGAATTATCACGAAAATTTTGGGTGTTAATGCAACTTTTATTGTGTCACATGTTTACTCCTCGGTAAAGAAGAAGGGTCAAGCGTATATCAAATGGGGATTGACTTTGTAGCAGGCGACAATATGTTTTTTTGATGCTCCTGTAAAATCACTGATTGTGTAAATACACGGTTAGCGTCGGACAGCGACGATATGCACAACGGATGAAGTCGCATAGCAAAGACAAAATGAAAAAAAAATGAAAAAAAATAGAGAAAGACAGACAGACAGACACAGTCAGTGATACACATAGGTTTAACGAGAGAAGGACAGATAGGAATAGAAAAATAAAGAAACAACAAGACAAGAGACGGGCTAGTGCCAATTGAGAAAGAGAGTCGGACAAACACAGAAAGACAGACAGGCAGGCAGGCAGACAGGCAAACAGGCATGCTCACAGACGAAAAGAACAATGCATAACCAACCGGAAAATAAAAAGAAATCTACCGGCACTTAGCGACACGCCCAAGTCTTTATTGAGCGATATGTCAAGAAAATGATTATGCAAACACCGGGCCGGGGTTGTAACGTGGCATGTGTGGTATGTGTGCGGTTATGGAATCTTCGCTTCCACATCATCTAAACGCTTGTATCTTTAATTAAGGTTTATTCGTTTTGTTGCTGATTTATAGCCGGTGATGAAGCGTGTTCTGTCTGTCTCTCTCTCTCTCTCTCTCTCTCTCTCTCTCTCTCGTCTCTCTCTCTCTCTCTCTCTCTCTCTCTCTCTCTCTCTCTCTCTCTCTCTCTCTCTCTCTCTCTCTCGATCTCTCTCTCTCTCTCTCTCTCTCTCTCATGGACACAACCATAATCACACACAGACACACAGACACACACACACACACACACACACACACACAACACACACACACACACACACACACACACACACACACACACACACATGTACACACACACACACACGTACACACACACACACACACACACGCACGCACACACACACACACACACACACACACACACACATACACACACACACACGCACGCACGCATACACACATACACGCACGCGCGCGCTTGGCATAACCACACTGTTCCTGCAAACGGGATTATGGTGACATTTTGTGAGGAACCATCCGCTTAATACACCTGAAGAAAAAAAAATCATCGATGAATGATAATTGAATTATCGCATCCAGCACAATAGATTATGACAGGTTTCGCATTGAAAGAAAAAGTATTCAAGATTCAGTTCAGTTGCTTGCAGTCAAATTCATATATATTTATATAATTCACATTTACAAGCTACGCATCTGCTCGATACATTAACCCCATGACTTCCAGAGAAAATTAAAGAAAAAATTATTGGGCAAATCATGCCATGAAAAAGACAACTGATAGAGCCAATCTGGCAAAATGGCCTGGGGATATAACTCTCTTGACTGTGTTAGAGCAAAAGCCAGCATCTCAGGGTTATTCCTCTTCACATCATGAGTGATGTCGTCAGGTCAGTACGTGATACGTTGGTGGCAGTCAAGGGGTTAAGCATACATACAGCTGAATAATCAAGTCCAAAAAAGAATCATGCTTCATGAAATCAGGTTTAGAAAATGACTAAGAAAAAACAAATGTATCCATCACGGTTGACCCAAGCAACTAGAAGCTAGGTCGAACGGGTAAAATTTATTTAATTAATTAATCATGATGACTAAGACAACATATATACGATGTGGTTATGATGCATCGTAGAGCCAGCCCTTTGTCTGACTCAGCAGCAGGTTGTAAAAGCTTACTGCTAAAACAAACCTGGTAGAAGGGTGGATCAATCAATCAATACCTTTGCTAAATGCCGGTGGAAAAGGTTTCATCAACAGCAACGTGTATGTGTATGCTGCAGAGACGCCGGCGGTGTCTTTGTCGCATTATTATCTGCAACTTGGTTTGGTCACCCCCCTTGTGAAGAAAGACTCAGGGATTAAAGTCAAAGTCAAAGTCAAAATAATCCTTGGCAAATGTTAAGATCAGCTCCCTCCTCTGCCCCTTCCATTCATTTCAGACGGTTTCAGTTAGGGTTAGGGTTAGGGATAGGCTTTGGGATAGGGTTAGGGATAGGTTGAAGGTCAATTAAGTGTCAATATCATAACATACCATCAATGTTTATTTTTGTGTGTGGATTAAACGGTTTCAGGTTAGGGTTAGGGTTAAGAATAGGGTTTGGGATAGGGTTAGGGATTGGTTTAGGGTCAGTTTAGTGTCAAATACACAAAACAATAAACGTTGATGACCATTGATGACCAAACTGACCCTAAACCTATCTCCAACCCTAACCCAAACCCTATTCATAACTCTAACCCTAACCCGAAACCGTCTGAAATGAATGGAAGGTGCAGAGGAGGGAGCTGATCTTAACATTTGCCAAATTCTTTATTATCTTGTGAAGAGAAATGACGGTGTGGTCTCGTACAAGCCTTTTACAAACAAGGAAACACATGCATTAAAAAAGAAAAAAAAAGAAAGGACGGCCAATCATGATTCACAAAACAAACCTGTTTACCCCCTACCAGTCTTGAGTGGTCTGGATAGCTAAAATGAGTAGCTTGGGGGGCAAAATGTGTAGTTTTATTCATTAAACCATCAACTAATGTTCACTGAAAATGAGTAGTAATCAGGGATCAAAGAGCATTATTTTCAGGTTTGAGGAGTAGTAGAGGTCCAAAATTGAGTAGAATACTACTCGAAAAGAGTAGAGTAAACAGGTCTGACGAAATGTTGGACATATTTGAAGTCGACGCGAGCATCCTTCCCAACACGTTGAAAACCGCCCTCTACCCCCCCCCCCCCCCCACCACCACCACCATTTCTTTCCTTGCATTCTTGTGTCCTTTCCTCATCCCTGCTTCACTCAACTATAAGATAAACATGTAGACTCGAAAGCAAAATCAGAGCAGCAGAAAAAACCGTCGGCCTCAAAGAACGAACAAACAAAGGGGAACAAATACTGTAGCTACAGCATCAGCAATAAAGAGACTCCCTCCACTCATGGACGAGCCAGTTAGAAAGTCGGCCAGGTAGCCAGCGAACCAACCAACCAGTCAACCAACCAGCCAACCAACCAGTCAACCAACCAACCAACCAGTCAACCAGTCAACCAACCACCACCAACATCCAATCAACCAGCCAGCCAACCAAACCAACCAGCCAACCAACTAGCCAACCACCAACCAGCCAACCAACCAGTCAACCAACCAGCCAGCCAGTCAACCAGTCAATCAGCCAACCAACCAACCAACCAGTCAACCATCCAATCAACCAGCCAACCAGTCAACCAGCCAACCAGCCAACCAACCAGTCAGCCAACCAACTAACCAGTCCACCTGTGACGTAAGTGTCCCGCGCGACCCCTCTTTCTTATCTACCACCCCCCCCCCTTTCTTCTTCTCCGGGCCGCCACTTTAATTGCCCGTCAGCTTCAAACGGACGCCGATTAAGGCAGTTGTCTCTTTGAATCCCGATCTACCTCCCCATCACGAGAAAGTGACAACCACGGTCGGCTCCCTTTGAACCCTTCCTTTCCGAGCACGAGAAAGATAGGAATTTCGGCACGTGATAACAATGTAACCGGCGCGTGATTGTTCGGTACTAGTATGCATAAAATTATAGCATCATCTTGTGATGTGTCAATTGCTATAAACCAACCACAGGCTTTCATTGTTTGAAAGTGAAGGCTATAATTGGAGTAGTGAGAAAAAGTTTTCACACAAGACGCTGAAACCTAGCTAGAGCAACATTGCAGACTCAACCTCTCTCCCAGCCAGTCATAATAAGCCCAACTAGTGAGTATTATTGATGGCTGGTGATTGAGATTTTGTTTTGTTTGATCCTAGTTTTGATCTAGATCCTATGTTCAATGATGAATAAGGAGTAGATAGATATGTTATTGAAAAGAAGTGGTAAACATTCTGTTCTATTTATGTGCACTGATTATTTGTGTGTGTGTGTTTTTGACTTTAACTCTTTTGGTACCAGACCCGGATTTTATGCCTACTAACCCTTTTGTCTATTTTTAGTAGGAAACCTGTGGGTTGCAATCTTGCACTTTATAATACCATTCCTTTCCAGGTGTTGGATGGAGAGTGATGTTGGATTGATCACCTTTTATGTTTTACTGATCTCTGTTTGTTAACTGAAATTCAGATTATGTGTTCTTAGTGCTATTGTACAAGGGAAGCCTTCTAGCCGGTTGGGATTCACTAATTCCCTGCCGACTGAAGCCCCTATGCTCTAAGCCATAGAGACCTACATCCACCTTCTCCTGTGATTATCAGCAGGGCATCGTGGGCAGGAAGATTATCCCTGATTCACAAGCACCAAGACGGGAACGCCGCCAAGACGCCCTGCACCCAGAATCCGCGAGGAGACCACGCCTGAACCGTGCCATCCCGCGAAGCCGTAACCGGAACGACTGGGAGCTACTCTCACCTGACGAGCAAGCCCAGCTAACCCAGCACTCGC
>CM065698.1:12355297-12357797 GCA_017654935.2 Phymorhynchus buccinoides | reverse complement strand
TGTGTGTCTCTGTATGTGCAATGTCGCGTTGTCTGATGATGTTGCTGCGCATGCATGTTTGTCCGCCGCATGCATGTGACGTGTGCGCAAAAACACAGAAGTCTGAAATATGCCTAAAGGCACAGCCACACTACACACGCTTTGATTCCCAATGCGATGCGATTGTGACGATGTGTAGGAATCATGATTAACGTGAAATAGTTGATAGAAAAACACCTTTATGTCCAATTGTCTTTATAATCGAACTTTATAACCAAGAACTGTTACAATAACTTGGTACCTTGATCTATGTTCTAAAAAATAGACCATAGAGTGCTAGCTTAGGGTTTTTTCCTCCTTTTTAGGGGAGGCAAGACAGAGCCCAGTCCACGACAGCTGTTTCGATCCATGAGGATCTCGTCAGGTGAACGAGGCATTGGGATCTTACCCAAGTCATGTGGGAGTTTTCAGCACCTCAACACCAAGGTCCTTCCACAGAGGGAAGGTTTCCCTGTTGTATATTGGCAAAACGCCCCACAAAACCCAACACCCGCAACCTTTGAGATAAAACAATATAAATAATAAAGATGTGCCAACCCACCCCCCCCCTAGCATTTCTCGGTTAATTGAAATTTTATGTTTTTTTTTTTGCGTTTTGGCCTTTCTTACCAAACATAAAGCTGTATTTTAGGAACATTTTTTAGCTAATAACCTTTTTGGAATGCTAACCCTATCCCTAACCCTAGCCCTATAACCCTAACCCTACCCCTCACCCCCCACATACACCACTATGTACTGCAGTAGTACACCGCGATTTGTCACAGTTGTGGCTTTTCGTGTGCGTTTTTCCGTCTTATAGGGTGGGGGGTAGGGTTAGGGTTAGGGCTAGGGTTAGGGCTCAGGGGTTAGTATTCCAAAAAGGTTATTAGCTAAAAATGTTCCTAAAATACAGCTTTTATGTATGGTAAGAAAGGCAAAAACGGAAAAATGCAATTAACCGAGAAATGTAGGGGGGGGGGGGGGGTGGGGGGGGGGGGGTGAGCACATCCTTGATCCGTTTATTTAAAAATACTTCTGCTATTTTCAATCACTATGTTCAAGCATACCCCAAATGCACGAATCAAATAAAATGTCTGATACCAACAACAAAATGAATATGGGATATTTCTTCATATTCGTCTACACTAATATGAATTGTATAGCGGAAATCATTAAGGGGAGTAATGTCATGGTGTGTGGGAGTGATCAGATTTTGCCTAATTCAATCGGTCAAACAGGGGAAAGTCACTCTACCATCATATCTCGTAGCTATAGTCGACTCGTGTGTTTGAGCAGACATACAGCGCTTAGAACACCGTGGGCGTCATTCTAAAAAAAGTTATAACATTTATATTCTTACCGCGTCACAGTTTATGTAGTAATTTTGGAATTTTACGTCCTCTCGACCTGGGAAGGCACATATGGGACATTTGTTAGTTGTAAATAAACAAAAAAACGTTACATGAACGTAAATAGACGTATACAGGAACAGGGACAGAACATAAAAAAGTATGGGAGAAGGATTCTAAAAGCGCAAGTTTTTCGTGTGTGTGAGGATTATCCTGTTAAAAATTATAAAATTAGTTGATAATGTCTGGTAGTGGGCTGTATTGACGCATGTTAAATAACTGTATATATGTATAAAATATTAAGATAAAATTCGTTTGTTATCTGGCCCGAGTACAACCCTCCCTATTGTATTAAAAATTCAAGGCTACTGTGTTAAAAATTCCGATTTATATATTTATTAATAAAAACCAATTTAGGCCGTTAATTATTTGTTTAAAAATATATTAACAGATATATATTTGTTATTTACAGTAAATAAGTATTTTATTTTTATATACAAAAGATGAAAACTATTTACATGTATTTTATTAAAAATGCCGGGGGAGAGAACTCCTACTACGGCGATATATAATCTAAAAAAAGGCTTTGTAATAAAAGAAAGGGGGATGTCTAATAGCTCAGCTGGGGTCTATAAAAGAGGAGGGGGTGGAAGGAGGGGGAATCCCGGAGAGCCTCAACACACAGAGTTGGGGCGGGCCAGCCGAGGGAGGTATACGCGAGCCATCCTCGCGTCAACAACCCGCGGCGGGCCCGCCCCATCAAGGGGGAGGTCATCTCACGGGTTTTGGGAGGAGGGAAGGTGGAGGGGACAATTACCCGGGGGTCCTCCACATACTGGGGGAGCCGCCCCCGCCGCCGGGGGACACGCGAGACAAGCTCGCATCAACCACCAACGACGGGCGCACCTCCCCAAGAGGGGGGCCCCAACTTCGGGCAAAATTATTTTAATTGATCCCAACTGAGTATTCTATTTACACACAAACGAGTATATACAAGTATGTTCGGCAAAAAGGGCACCATGGTCTATTTCGTGATAATTTTTATTCATATAATTATTGTTAAAATTTATTTTTAAAAAGGGGTTAACTAATGACCCGTACCTATTGTGGGGGGAGACAACCTTTATATCTTA
>CM065698.1:12315297-12322797 GCA_017654935.2 Phymorhynchus buccinoides | reverse complement strand
GGGAAAAGGCAGAGTCAAAGAGAGTGGCAGACTAGAGGAAGTTACAAGCACATAACTTCCAGAAGGCGGAGGAACCATTGATACAAAGGACCCCCGGTATCCCCACGGGAGGGGGGGGGGGGGGGTCAATAATGGGTGGCTATGAGTCACTAAAACAGCTTTTGCCTACCGATTTCATGCTGTGTGGATTATGCTTGAGTGTTGAAGCTCAGACCAAATTTCGGCGTGAAATTACTCACACTGATAAAATTATACAACAGTTCTGATTTAGTCACGAACTTGCCTTAGCATGAGGCTGTGTCAGACCAGTTGACATAAGCTAGAACGCCAAGGCTACATCAAAATGTTGTTATGCTCTGAATGGTTGTGCGGGGATTGTCTTAAGCCATGACAAGCTCCCAGCATAAAACATTATCAGTTTAAAATCCCCCGAAGACGGATTGTGCCTGCTCACATGGCGGGGTAATCAAAAAACGGTCACACACGTAATGTTCTCATCCCTAGCTGGTGCATTTGTACTGAATTGTTCAAGTGCTCTGGCTGTTGGGATGATCCCTGGAGTCGTTAAGCCAGGGATCAACAACAACAACAACAACAACCACAACAACAACAACAGTCACGAATAATGGTTCTTCGTTGTGGTTTACTTGCAGTGCTTTAAAAAACACCCGCAGCCATTCAACATTTTTGTTTTAACACCCTTTCAACGCCAGCCATTCCTCAGCTAAAACTTTCCATTAAACATTACCTGGGAAGAGAACAGATTCTGTCTGCAATACAGTGGAATCCGCTTAATCGGCCACTTTTGGGACCAGGAAAAGTATGGCCGATAAAGCGAATCGGCCGATAAAACGAAACATAGAGATACGTCAAAATTAAATGTTGCAGTTTCAAATTCAAATTCTTTCCCTTTTTTTGTGATGTGTGTGTGTGTGTGTGGTGTGTGTGTTTTTTTTGGATTTGATTGATATTTTAATTTAAAGTCTGTTCACAACAATGGTGATATTAGACTTAATCTAATTAATGTGTGTGTGTGTATTAGACTTAATCTAATTAATGTGTGTGTGTGTGTGTGTGTTGTGTGTGTGTGTGTTGTGTGTGTGTGTGTGTGTGTGTGTGTGTGTGTGTGTGTGTGTGTGTGTGCCCGTGCGTGCGTGCGTGTGTGTGTGTGTGTGTGTGTGTGTTTATTAATCCTAACAACTTGACAGAAGCACGAGTAAAAGACAATGATTTTGTTTTCTTGAGTGATTTTAACGCCATGCAGGGTCTTTCAATTGACAACAGCTCACCTTCCAACTTCACACTCAACCATGTAAACGTCAAAAGCGTGTTGTCAGTTTGTCTGCCTCTGTTGTTCTCCCTCTCAAAAAGGGGTAAAGAGGAAAAATTAGAGAGAAAAAGTGGCCAATAAAGCGAAATTGAAGATTTCAGCTTTGGCCGTAAAAACGAACAAAATAACACATGCTTAAGAAAAAAAAAATTCCGTTCCAGAGGAAATTGGCCGATTAAGCGGCTTTGGACGATTATCCGATGGCCAATTAAACGGATTCCACTGTATTGGGGATTCCCTCTCTGACATGCATAAATATAGGGCCTATCCTTACGTCCAAAAAAGAAGAAGATAATATTGTCATTTGGATACTTAGACCCTAATTTGATGCCTTTCTGTGACGTGGGGTGTCAAATCACTGTGTGGTGCCAAGAGGCGACTGTGTCGATGAAAGGGTTTTGATAAATACGCCATTAAAATTTGTCACTGGTGTCATTTATTTCGAGAGGCTACAAAATGCGAAAATCACGCTCTGGCATTTCAATTCCAGTGGGAATTGGAGACAAATCACCCGATACTGGCTGGGGTTTTAGCTGTCTGTATAATGACGGCCATGACATTTTCCTGGAATAATGGCAGACGAGAGATCAGAGAGAGAGAGAGAGAGAGAGATGAGAGAGAGAGAGAAGAGAGAGAGAGAGAGAGAGAGAGAGAGAGAGAGAGAGAGAGAGATAGAGAGAGCGAGGAAGAGAGAGAGAGAGATTGAGATAGAGAGAGAGAGAGAGAGAGAGGCAGAGAGAAGAGAGAGAGAGAGAGAGAGAGAGAGAGTGAGATAGAGACAGAGAGAGACATACAGAGAGAGAGAGAGAGAGACTGAAGAGAGAGAGAGAGAGAGAAAGAAGAAGAGAGAGAGAGAGGAGAGAGAGAGAGAGAGAGGGGGAGGGAAGAGTGAGAGAGAGAGCGAGTGAGAGAGAGAGAGAGTGAGATAGAGAGAGAGAGAGAGAGAGGAGAGAGAGAGAGAGAGAGAGAGAGAGTGAGAGAGAGAGTGAGAGAGAGAGAGATAGAGAGAGAGAGAGAGAGAGAGAGAGAGAGAGAGACTGAGAGAGAGACTAGAGAGAGAGAGAGAGAGTTAGAGGGAGAGAGAGAGAGAGGAGAGAGGAGATAGCAGGAGAGAGAGAGGAGAGGGAGAGAGAAGAGGGAGAGGGAGAGAGAGAGAGAGAAGGAGAGAGAGGGAGGGAGAGAGAGAGAGGGAGAGAGAAGAGGGAGAAAGAGGAGATGAGAGAGAGGGGGAGATGCAGAAGAGAGCAGATAGTCGGGGAGGAAAAAGAGAGAGAGGAGAGAGAAGTTAGCTCAGAGAGAGAGAGAGGGAGAGAGAGAGAGGAGGGAGAGGGAGAGAGAGAGAAGAGGAGAGAGAAGAGAGGGAAGGGAGAGAGAGAAGGGAGAGAGAGAGGAGGCGAGCGTTGAGAGGGAGGGGAGAGGATAGAGAGAGAGAGAGAGAGAGAGAGAGAGAGAGAGAGAGAGCGGAGAAGAGAGAGGGAGAGAGAAAGAGAGAGAGAGAGACTATTCTAGATCTAGAGAGAGCTACTACTATCTTCATATCCCATCCTAACTTTTCACCGCATATCGGAGAATATCTCTCTCTTTTTTTTATAAGTCGTCTCTCTCTCTCTCTTTTCCTCTCTTTTTCTTCTCAGCTCCCTCCTCCTTCTTCTCTCCTCTCTCTCTTTCTGTTCTTTTCTCTCTCCCTATCTCTCTCCCTGGGCAGGCTCCTCTCTCTCCCCCTCTCTTCAAGGGATCCTTCTGGAGAGCTCTTTCGAGAACCCCCTCCCCCCTCTCTTCTCTCTCTCTCTTCCCTTTCTGCCCTCCACCCCGATAGCTCTTCTATGGTTACGATTCCCCCCCCTCTCCCCTCTCTCTGAGGTCTGCTCTCTCTCTCTCTCTCTCTCAGAGCCTGTGGTCTCTCTCTATCTCTCTCTCTTCTCTCCTTCTCTCTTCGAGAGGAGGACTTCTTTCTCCCCCCCCCGCTCTCTCCCTCTCTCTCTCCCCCCTCTCTCTCTCCCAGCCTCCTCTCTCCCTTCCATGGATATAAGCTGCTCTCCCTCTCTCTCCCCTCCTCAATCCTCTGATGTCCTTCTCTCTCTCTCGATGCTCTCCCCCCTCTCTCACGCCTGCACCTGTGTCTCTTCCCTCCTCTTCTCTCGTCCCACGTCTCTCAGAGAATGCAGAACTCTCCCCCCCCATCGCTGAGACTCCTCCTCCTCTCAAATAAAGGAATAGTCTCTGATCTCCCGTCTATATAATCAGTTTGATCTTCTTCTCTCAACTCAGGAAGGATATCTCTCTCTCTCTCCTAGCAGTCCTCTCTCCTCTCGATCCCTCTCTAGTCCTCTCAGAGAAGAGAGGAGGGAAAGGAAGGACAAATCCTCTAGAAGAGGGAGATCTCTAGGAATCTCTATCTCAAAAAAAATCTCTTTCTCTCTCAATCCACCGATCTCTGCTTCTTCTCTCCTTCCCCCACTCTCTCTCTCTCTCTCCCGAAATAAGCTCCCCTCGAAAGATAGTATCTATCATCCTAAAGTAAGGGAAGGCTAGTATCCTCTCAGCTCCCTCATCCAAGACTCCACCTGCTCTCCTCTCCTCTCTAATCTCTCTCTCTCTCTTCTCTCTCTTCTCTCTCTCTCTCTCCCCTCTCTCTCTCCTCTTCCCCCTCCTCTCCCTTCATCTCTCATCTCAAACTCATCTCTCCTCCTCTGCCTCCCCCTCTCTGCTCTCTCCATCCTCATCTCCATCGAGATCATCCTAATGTATCAATCGCTCTCCTCTCTGAAAACTCCCAACACCAGCTCTCTCTCTTTCTATTCTCCCTTTCTCTCTCCCTCCTCTCCCATCTCGCCACCCTCTCAAATAAAGTTTTCTCTCTAAGTCTAGCCTCATCTAAGCTCACTGCTCCTCTCTCTCTAATCCTCCCACTCTCAAAGAAACGCCACTATCGCGTCTGATCCTTTCCTCCACTCTCTCTCTCTCTCTCTCTTAGCTCTCTCTCTCTCTCTCTCATCACTACACACACACCCTCTCTCTTCTTTCCTAATTCTCCCCCTCTCTCCTCTCTCTCTCTCTGCTCTCTAACTCTCTCTCTCTACGCTCTCCAATCTCCCCCCCCCACCTACGCGCGCTCTCTCTTCGCTCTCTCTCTCTCTAGCGCTCTCTGTCACTCCCACACTCTCTCTCTCTCTCTCTCAACTCCACCCACCCCTACTCTTTCTTTCCTTCCCCCTCCTCTCCTCCCCTCTCAAATAAAGTTTCTGAAGTCTCTCTCTCTCTCTCTCTCTCTCGCCCTCTCTCTCTCTCTCTCTCTCTCTCTCTCCATCTCTCCTCTCTCTCTCTCTCTCTCTCATCTCTCCCTCTCTCGTCTCTCTCTCTCTCTCCTTCCCTACTCCTTCCCATACCTACCCCCCCCTCTCTCTCTCTCATTAACCATTATATTATTTGTAATAATGTGCAATGTCGACAGCGCAGCGCCGATTTAAAAAAAAAGTATATAATAATATATTGTAATGCAATACCACCGATTATTATAATATGTCATCTCCTATAAATAGGTAACTGATACTCTGGCATTGCATGCCAGATTTCTACCCCCTCTCCAACCTCTTCCTTCCTTCCTCCCACTGCGAAGCACCCTTGGGATCAGTACGATATGCTCCCGTCTCTATTAGTCTATGTCCCCCTGTCTCTATGACCATGACTGTCCCCGTCTCTATGTGTCCCTGTAAATGTGTCCCCTTCTCTATTGTGTCCCCATCTCCATAATAATGATCCATTGTCATAGACGTGTGCCCTTCTTCAGAAGTGATCGTGTCCCCTGTCCATGTGTGTCCATGTCTCTATATGTCCTCGTGTCTATGTGTCCCCATCTCCATATGTCCCATTCTCATAGACGTGTGCCCTTCTCCAGAAGTGATCGTGTCCCCTGTCCCTGTGTGTCCATGTCTCTATATGTCCCCGTGTCTATGTGTCCCCATCTCCATATGTCCCATTCTCATAGACGTGTGCCCTTCTCCAGAAGTGATCGTGTCCCCTGTCCCTGTGTGTCCATGTCTCTATATGTCCCCGTGTCTATGTGTCCCCATCTCCATATGTCCCATTCTTCTCATAGACGTGTGCCCTTCTCCAGAAGTGATCGTGTCCCCTGTCCCTGTGTGTCCATGTCTCTATATGTCCCCGTGTCTATGTGTCCCCATCTCCATATGTCCCCATTCTCATAGACGTGTGCCCTTCTCCAGAAGTGATCGTGTCCCCTGTCCCTGTGTGTCCATGTCTCTATATGTCCCCGTGTCTATGTGTCCCCATCTCCATATGTCCCATTCTCATAGACGTGTGCCCTTCTCCAGAAGTGATCGTGTCCCCTGTCCATGTGTGTCCATGTCTCTATATGTCCCCGTGTCTATGTGTCCCCATCTATATATGTCCCATTCTCATATAAGTGTACCCTTCTCTATGATTTGTTGTGTCCCCGTATCTATGTATCCCCGTGAATGTGCACCCGTTTCTATGTGTCCCCATCTATATATGTCCATTCTCTAAGTGTACCCTTCTCTACAATTTATTGTGTCCCCGTTTCCATTGTGTCCCCCGTCTAAATATGTCCCCGTTTCTATGTGTCCATCTCTCTCTGTGTCCCCATCTCTATATGTCCCCTTCTCTATGTGTCCCCTTCTCTATGTGTCCCCTTCTCTATGTGTCCCCTTCTCTATGTGTCCCCATCTCTATGTGTCCCCATCTCTATGTGTCCCCTTCTCTAGGTGTCCCCTGTCTCTATGTGTCCCCTTCTCTATGTGTCCCCATCTCTATGTGTCCCCTTCTCTAGGTGTCCCCTTCTCTAGGTGTCCCCCCCTTCTCTATGTGTCCCCTTCTCTATGTGTCCCCATCTCTATGTGTCCCCTTCTCTATGTGTCCCCTTCTCTGTGTGTCCCCCTTCTCTATGTGTTCTCTCTATGTGTCATCTTCTCTATGTGTCCCCTTCTCTATGTGTTCTCTCTATGTGTCATCTTCTCTATGTGTCCCCTTCTCTATGTGTCCCCATCTCTAGGTGTGTCCCCATCTCTAGGTGTCCCCATCTCTAGGTGTCCCCTTCTCTATGTGTGTCCCCATCTCTAGGTGTCCCCATCTCTAGGTGTCCCCATCTCTAGGTGTCCTCTTCTCTAGGTGTCCCATTAACATAGATGAGTACTCTTCTCTATAATTGAGTGTGCACCCTGTCTCCATGTGTCCCCCATAAAAATATGTCCCCCTCTCTATGTATTGTCCCATTCTCATAGATATGTACCCTGCTCTATAATTTATTGTGTCCCCGTCTCTATGTGTCCCCGTGAATTTACACCCGTTTCTATGTGTCCCCGTGAATGTACACCCGTTTCTATCGTCCCATTCTCATAGATGTGTACCCTAATCTATTATTTATTGTGTCCCCGTCTCTATTGTGTCCCCGTCTATATATGTGTCCCCATCTCAATATCTCCGGTTATCATAGATGAGTACTCTTCTCCATAGTTTACTGTGTCCCCTGTCTCCATGTGTCCCCCGTATAAATATGTCCCCGTTTATATGTGTCCCCCTCTCTGCGTGTCCCCCATCTCTATTTGTCCCATTCTCATAGATGTGTACCCTGATCTATTATTTTATTGTGTCTGTGACGAGGGAATTGGTTAAAAGGCTAAGTCTCTAGGGAAGACTTTTAGTATGATCAATTTTCAAATAGAAAATTTGCCTTTAGCCCACTTCTCTAGGGTGTGGGAGATGAGCAACTTTCCCGGCCCCTTTTCATCTAATAAACTTACTTATAATTCAAGTCTATGTCCTGCCAATAATATACACAACAAGCCGGTTCTAAGTCTATCATAACACTAACAGATGTTTCAAGCGGGATTCGTTCATTCATTCATTCATTCATTGAGGACACTGTCAAAGGAGGGGAGAAAAAACCTGTGATACATATACATAATATACATTAGGCCTACGGTGACAGTGAAAGGAAGGTCGCACTGGCCAAGGACATCAAATCCTGCCTTGTCATTCAATGATGCATATCTCTTGACACCCCCCCCCCCACACACACACACACACGCCCACTCTTTCTCTCAGTTCTGCCTCCGGGTTATGTGGTGTGTGTGTGTGTGTGTGTGTGTGTGTGTGTGTGTGTGTGTGTGTGTGTGTGTGTGTGTGTGTGTGTG
>CM065698.1:12310297-12312797 GCA_017654935.2 Phymorhynchus buccinoides | reverse complement strand
TCTTCTTCTTCTTCTTCTTCTTCTGCGTTCCCAGGCCATATGGCCATAATGGGTAAGGTACGTGTGTGTCTGGTTTCCAGTTTTCACTGGTCTACCCGCTGCGTACAGCCGACACATTCCGATTTCGGAGGAGCTCAAAGGAGACAAATTATTGGGAAGATTTTTATTTTGAAAAAAAAGGCAGGAGAATGGGGCCAATAAGTCAGAAAAGATAGTGGATGATAGAAAGCAAAGGGAAAAGGCAGAGTCAAAGAGAGTGGCAGATTAGAGGAAGTTACAAGCATAGAACTTCCAGAAGGTGGGGGAACTATATTGTTTTATACAAAAGACCCCCGGTATCCTGACAGGGAGCTCAGGGTGAACACAAAGCGAGTTGTGTGTACCGCGAAGGCATTATTCAGCAGATGGATACTTTCCCACACTTTCCCCGCGTTATGTCCTTGGGCGTCTCTGGAACCGTTCTAGAATAGTACCTGACTGGCAGAACACAGTCTGCATTATTTTATCAATGAAACAAGGCGCGCTTCGACCATAATGTGCTCTCCTTTTATTGTCCGTCACCATAGGTGATCGGACTATTGCGATGGGCTGGTTTTTTTTGTGTTTTTTTTTTGTTTGTATGGTTATTTTTTTTTTTCTGTCTGTTCCAAGGATATCTTTCGAATGGGTTGGCAGAATCGCTTCAAATTTTGTGTGGAGGTGTGCCACCTTAATAGGAAGAGATCCGCGCAAACCATTTTTGCCGTCGTGACCTTGACCTTGTTTCGAATGAAGTCCCGTTTGTACATTGACTTTGAGCGTCTCTGTCAGCATGAATTCATTTTGCTTTGGTAATTTCCCAGTATGTGTGAAGTCACAGAGGAGGAGTTTAACTTCGGTGCTACTACTTGAACCGGTTGTTTGACTAGTCTGTATTTCACATTGTAGCTCACTGATGATCTGATGATGAGTGCCTGCAATTGAGATTGAGAAAGAGCGAGTGAGGGAGTGTACACATGTTGTGTACATGTACCGAGGATGCGCAACTCTCTCTCTCTCTCCCTCTCTCTCCCTCTCTCTCTCTCTCACCTCTCTCCTCTCTCCGTCTCTTCCTCTCCCTCTCTCTCGTCTCTCTCCCCTCTCCCGCCTCTCTCTCACATCTCTCAATCTCTCCTCTTCCCTCCTCGTCTCTCTCTCCTCTCCCCTCTCTCTCTGTTCTCTCTCCCTCTCTCCCTCTCTCTCTCCTCTATCTCTCTCTCTCTCTCTCCGTCAGTCATCCTGTGTGGCCATCGTGGGCCTCTCTTCTCTCCTCTCCGTCTCGTCTCTCTCTGTGTGTGTGTGTTGTGTGTGTGTGGTGTGTGTGTGTGCGTGCGTGCGTGTGCGTGTGCGTGCGTGCGTGCGTGCGTGTGTGCGCGTGTGTGGTGTTGCATTTTTATTGGCATTTGTATGATTACTATGTGTGTGTGTGTGTGTGTGTGTGTGTGTGTGTGTGTGTGTGTGTGTGTGTGTGTGTGTGTGTGTGTGTGTGTGCGTGCGTGCGTGCGTGCGTGTGCGTGCGTTGTGCGCGTGCGTGCGTGCGTGCGTGTGTGTGTGTGTGCGTGTGTGTGCGTGTGTGTGTGTGTGTGTGTGTTTTCATTATCCGCACTTTGCGCACAATATGTACTGTTTTTCATGATCGGGGTGGTTTGAGGAGCATGAATGTGAGAGAGTGGTCCTTTGATGATGGCTTGTTCCGCTTGTATGTGCATGTGTAAACTTGTTAGCATGTTGTTTTGAATAAAGATCGTTTTATAAAAATAAAAAAAAAATTATCAGTAGCACTGTCTCCTCCCCACTTAGACACCCTCTTCTCTCCTCCTTGTAACGTTCAACCTCTTGCCAAAGTTATCGAGCGACACAGTAAATCCTTCGCGAGAAATTTGCACATAATAATAATAATAATAATAATAATAATAATAATAATAATAATAATAATAAATAATAATAATAATAATAATAATTGTATTAAATATAATAATAATAATAATAATAATAATAATAATAATAATAATAATAATAATAATAATTGTATTTCATATAGCGCTAAAATCCATACAGTGGTATGCTCGATGCGCTTTAGAAAGGCCAACATTAAAATCAACATTAAAAACATGCATTAGAATCAAGAAGATAGTCATACTACCAAACATTCCAGTACAGTGCAAAATAAACAAGGGCGTCGCCGAGCGGCAGACATGTCCGTCACCAGCAATGCCACGCACTTGCGACACCCCGTAGAGTGTCACATCCTGACACAAACATTGGAAGGGATTCTGTCTTCTAGTTCACGAGATACAGCTTGAAGAAGAAACATATAGCGCAAAGAAGGAAATTTCGGTTTTCAAGGTCACACTTCAAGGTCAAGGTCAGCATGGTGATAATTTATGCTCGGATGTTTTCTTCTCTAGGGTATACAGTACCACACACAATCTGAAGCGCTTCTGTCAAGTACCAATGTGGAAAATATGGCTTAAAACCCAAT
>CM065698.1:12282797-12297797 GCA_017654935.2 Phymorhynchus buccinoides | reverse complement strand
GTTGAGATAGCATGAGACTTAGCATGATGCTAACTTTAGAAGCTCTTCCAAACCTAAGACCTATAGGATCCTATTAGGGACTTTTGGAAGAGCTTCTTAAGTTAGCATCATGATAAGGTCTCATGCTATATCGACATGAATACCGTCCCAGTATAATTGGGTTACTACGGAAACTGTTCTTTTTCTGGAGCTCTCTGACACATCTTGGAAACACGAGCTATAGCAGCCTTTCATGTACTACATCTTCTTTCTAAACCTGGGACCAAAAAATTCAAAACACAAGTACAAAATTCGGACATTAGTGGAAGACGGGGTAAAAAGTGGATGGGCGGGTAAGAAGCCCAGCCCGATTATTTCATGAAATGAAGCAAATTTCAGTCCATTTTGCCACCATCGAGACGAGTAATAGGCCCGTGGTAGGGGGTTAAGTTCTGAGCATTCGTTGTACGCCCACTCAGGGGGCAAAGGGTTTGACTGTAAACATTTTCTTTATTCTCGTGGACGATATAATGGGCGGGTATGCGGGAAATGGCATCGCACGGGGTGGTGCGTCTTACCCGCCCAAGTGTGCGCGTGGTACCCCGTCTGCCCAAATCTTGAACTTATTTGAAATGAAACAAACAAGAGTCAGCTTTATTTCATAAAAATGAATTGGAATATTGACTTGGGTTTGGGTATATTCTATATTTACATAAAATATTGGGTATTTTTTTGGGGTTCTAAAAGTTATAATATAAATATATACAGGTTACACAGGGGAAGACGGGGTTGTGGTTAAAAAGCGCAATGGGCGGGTAAGAAGCCACCCCAATATTTCATGAAAATAAAGAAACAAATGTTCAGTCAAATTTGCCCATGAGACGAATGCTTTTAGGACAATTTAACGTCGTCCTCCTGGGCCCCCAAAAATGATTTTGACTGAACGTTGCTTCATTCATGAGATAATTGGGGCAGGTGGGCTGTCGTACCCGCCCAGTGCGGTGGTTGGGGGTGGTGGGCCCTTCTTACGCCCATGCGCTTCGTTTGTACCCTCCGTCTCTCCCCCTCCTATAATGCTCCAGCGGAAAATGTCCACGTAAGATTCTATAGGCTACATAACTTGTGGGTTGGTTCCAGAAATTCCAGTAGGTAGTAAACCGGTCACAGTAAGCACTAGCCTGGATGAACTGATGACAGCATGGTGGGACAAAAAAACAAAAAAAAAAAACCCCACAAATAATTCTCAATGATTGTTTTATAGACAACTTCAGTGCAAAAAGGGTTTACAATTACACTCTTAGTTTTCGCTTCATTGTCAAAACGTTTATTTTTATTATCTATGGATTATTAGATTTATGACATTGACATGTAAAGAACGGGGGGCCAACCACGGGCACCCCCAACGAACGAAAGTCATATTTTTTTCTTTTGCCATAAGTATGCTTTTAATACAGATCTTTCCCCCAGCCTGGCCATAAGGCTCGTTTTCTGTGCAGACAATTGAAAAGCTTAGAGAACACCAAAAAGGCTACATTTCAAATGTTGGTTATGTTTGCCAAGTGAAACTACCATAAAAATGCCCTCAAATTGAAAACGAAACATCATTTTAAAAAGCAACCTCAATGTGAAATTGGGGGCATTTGTATGTGGGTCACAGATACCCAGAAAAACCAAGGGACTTAATCGTGGTGGTCAGTGTGTCTTTAAGCAAACTACCATGACTCTCTGTTTAGTCAAGAACTTTAAAAACCTATTGCTCTTATCACGTTGCTGCCTTTTAGGTGTTTTGCTTTAATAGGAAGTGACGTCAGAATCTCACGTGACCTCACCCAACGATGTAAACAACAGCGACCTTCGGTAACCGACTTTCCTAATTGAAATTGACCCTAACCTCTCCGTCCCCCTTGACCCCTAACCCTACCCCCAAGCGCACCTCTAAATCAATCTCTCTCTCTCTCTCTCTCTCTCTCTCTCTGCTCTCCTCTCTCTCTCTCTCTCTCTGTTTGTCTCTCTCTCTCTCTCTCTCTCTCCATCTCTCTCTCTCTCCTCCCTCTCTATCTCTCTATCTATCTCTATCTCTCTCTCTCTCTCTCTCTCTCTCCCGCCCTCTCTCATTATCTCTCTCTGTCTCTCTCTCTCTCTCTCTCTCTCCTCTCTGTCTCTCTCTCTCTCTCTCTCTCCGCTCTCTCTCTCTTTCTCCATCTATCTCTCTCCCTCCCTCTCTATCTCTCTCTCTATCTCTCTTATATATATATCTCTCTCTCCCTCTCTCTCTCTCTCTCTGTTTCTCTCTCTCTCTCTCTCTATCTCTGCGCTCTCTCTCTCTCTCTCCATCTCTCTCTCTCTCTCCCTCTCTATCTCTCTCTCTCTCTCTCTCTCTCTCCCTCTCTCTCATCTCTCTCTCTAATCTCTCTCTCTCTCTCTGTTCTCTCTCTGACTCTCTCTCTCTCTCCTCTCTTCTCTCTCTCTCTCTCTCTCGCTCTCTCTCTCCTATATCTCTCTCCCTCCTCTCTCTCGTCTCTCTCTCTCTCTCTCCCTCTCTCTCTCTCTCTCTCTCTCTCCTCTCTCTCCTCTCTCTCTCTCTCTCTCTCTCTCTGTCCTGTCCAGAGTATCAAAAGTTTTGGGGCCACTGTCAAGGACTAATAAGATAAACTTTTACTGGTAGGTCTATGCATTGGATTGAAGAGGAGCAAGATAAGATAGTAAACCCCGTTGGTTCATCTCAAAGGTGGGTGGTTTTGTATATGTTACGGCCAATCCGTGAAATTGCCTATTTCATGAAATGAGAGATTCTGTTGTAAGTGCAATTATCACGTGCTTGGAGACGAATTTCATTATTTATTTGAATGTGAGGCATGCAAGGATACAAGAAAGACGTAATTGACAAACTATTACTTGAAAAGACCAAACGTAATAAAGTTTAAATCTCTATTTCAGAATAAAAATAAGCGAACCCTTACCCGCTTAGTTTGTTTTATAAAGGCTATTTCAAAAGACTTTTGATCATTATTTAACAATGTGACCCATATTGCTTTAGTTTCACAGACTATTAGTCACACCTGGCATGCAAAGTTATATTTTACATAGGAAGTGTTGTATATCCCACGGCTGTTAAGCTTACTAGCAACGGTTTTTTTATATATATTTTTTAAAAATCTTTCTAGAAATTCAATAACTCGGAGTGTTTGTGTGAATGGGCGCGTGTACGCGCCTTTGCACTGATGATTATTGCAAGTTTATATGTCTGGAATTGTGCACTGGTATGTTATTTCAAACCAATATGTGTGAAATATTGTTCATTGCCGCAACAGAATTGCGAATATTTTCTTGTGCCCCTAGTTTTTGTTGGAAAATAAAGATGACTTTTCTCAATTTATGAAATGAACAATGTATATCACATTTTTGAATCCCCATTCACACAGGTATTGATTAAGATTGATTCAATGGTATCACACTTTTCTACATTGTATTTGCACCCCCATCCTGCCCCCCAACTCGACCAGATGCTAAGCTGGGGCATGCCTGAGCCACATGTTGAATCAAGCGTTTCATGAAATTAAGTCTGAATAAAATAATGTTAACTCATGAGATTTCTCATTCGTTTGAACCAATTCGTGATCTATGTGTGCGAATGAACAAAGTTGATTTTTCATTCAGATTGCTTTTCTCAGTTGCAAGTTATAAATTGGCTATTTCACGAACTGGGCAAACCATTTTGCTCATTTCATGAAATGGGCAATTTCATGGATTGGGCGTAACATATATATTCATCTTTGCATAAAGACTGACTAATTTCACTGCTTAAGTATTAAGTATTAAATGATCAAGATGAAACATGTTACCAAGATCAAGATAAAACATGATTATTTTGTTTTGGTGTGTGTGTGCGTGCGTGTGCGTGTGCGTGCGTGTGCGCGCGTGTGCGTGTGTGTGCATGTGTGCGTAAGTGAATGTGTACGTGTATGTGTACCCGCACGTGAGCGTGTGTGTGCATGCGCGCGCGTGTGTGTGTGTGTGTGCACGTGCGCGCGGTGTGTGTGTGTGTGTGTGTGCATCACTATGTGTTCGCGCGCGCGCGCACCCCCCAAAAAAAACCACCCAACAACCCGTGGAAATATGTGTATGTGTGTGCGTGCGTGTTCGTGTGCTTGGTGTGTATGTGTGTCTGTGTGCGCGAGCGCGTGAGCACAATCATGGTGCTGGTGTGTGTTTTCAGATCAAGACGAAGAGGATCTGTAAGGGTGTTTGTTTACATTTGTTTTATTTCGACATACTTACGTATCGTAGTTATCTTAATCCATGATAGCAATCAATGACAAATCAAATAAATTGAAGTAAAAAAAACCAACATCAGGTATAGACATTAGGTAATATAACTGTCACAGGACAAACTAGTATCCAGGACAATCCAAGATTGTCCTAGGACAAACGCGGATCCTTGTTTTTCCTGGGAGAAACAAGGATTCCAGTTCTTCCTGGAATATATCAAGTAAAAATGCAGATCCTTGTTCCTCCTAGGAGAAATGAGGATCCTCATTCTTCCTAACGGCCAGTAGTAACTGAGAACTGGTACAATCCCTGATTGTCCTAGTGCAAACTGGAATCTCACTTTACATTGCAACAATGCAGCAATAGTCTTGAACTGTTCATTTAGTTCGAAACTTTGAGAAAAGTCCTGTTCCATGCATTGCACAGCAGGTATTCGAATACAACTCACTTCCCGAAGACAAGTCCTGTTCCATGCATTGCACAGCAGGTATTCGAATACAACTCACTTCCCGAAGACAAGTCCTGTTCCATGCATTGCAGGTATTCGAATACAACTCACTTCCCGAAGACAAGTCCTGTTCCATGCATTGCACAGCAGGTATTCGAATACAACTCACTTCCCGAAGACAAGTCCTGTTCCATGCATTGCACAGCAGGTATTCGAATACAACTCACTTCCCGAAGACAAGTCCTGTTCCATGCATTGCACAGCAGGTATTCGAATACAACTCACTTCCCGAAGACAAGTCCTGTTCCATGCATTGCACAGCAGGTATTCGAATACAACTCACTTCCCGAAGACAAGTCCTGTTCCATGCATTGCACAGCAGGTATTCGAATACAACTCACTTCCCGAAGAAAAGTCCTGTTCCATGCATTGCACAGCAGGTATTCGAATACAACTCACTTCCCGAAGAAAAGTCCTGTTCCATGCATTGCACAGCAGGTATTCGAATACAACTCACTTCCCGAAGAAAAGTCCTGTTCCATGCATTGCACAGCAGGTATTCGAATACAACTCACTTCCCGAAGAAAAGTCCTGTTCCATGCATTGCACAGCAGGTATTCGAATACAACTCACTTCCCGAAGAAAAGTCCTGTTCCATGCATTGCACAGCAGGTATTCGAATACAACTCACTTCCCGAAGTTTCCCACTGTAAGCAATATGTAAATAGGACAATCCGGATTTGTACTAGTTCTTGGTTTCTACTGGCCGTTAGGAAGAATGAGGATCCTCATTTCTCCTAGGAGGAACAAGGATCTGCATCTTTACTTGATATTTTCCAGGAAGAACTGGGATCCTTGTTTCTCCCAGGAAAAACAAGGATCCGCGTTTGTCCTAGGACAATTTTGGATTGTCCTGGATACTAGTATGTCCTGTGACATAACCGTAATCACGTGAAATTAAGATTTAGTAAACATGTTATGTGTTTGATGGGTTTTTTTGGTGTGTGTTTTTTCTAATAATAAAGGACCCCCCCCCCCCCCCCCCCCCACCCGTGGGGATACCGGGGGGTGTCTTTTGAATAAATAGTTCCCCCACCTTCTGGAAGTTCTGTGCTTGTAACTTCCTCTAATCTGTCACTCTCTTTGACTCTGCCTTTGCCCTTTGCTTGCTGTCATCTACTATCTTTCTGCCTTACCGGTCCATTCTCACGAAACACTTTCAAATTAAAAGATTTCCTCCAGCCGAAGTCGGACTTGCTGGGCCTAGCTATTTCTTAGTTAGGCGCATAGCGGCAGCATGACGCATCTGCGCTCACAATTGACAGGAAACTGTCTGAGCGATCAAAGAAGAAGAATAACAACATTTTGTGGTTGGTTTGTCTGCGTCTCTCTCTCTCTCTCTCTCTCTCTCTCTCTCTCTCTCTCTCTCTCTCTCTCTCTCTCTCTCTCTCTCTCTCTCTCTCTCTCTCTCTCTCTCTCTCTCTCTCTCTTTAAATTTGAAACGTGTGTTTTGTGTGGTTACCCGCCAGAGGCCGAGGTATTGCGATCGGTTTGTGTGTCTGTGTGTGTGTCTGTGTGTGTGTGTGTGTGTGTGTGTGTGTGTGTGTGTGTGTGTGTGTGTGTGTGTGTGTGTGTGTGTGTGTGTGTGTGTGTGTGTGTGTGTGTGTGTGTGTGTGTGTATCGATTATCTTAAAAACTACTGTTTGGATTTAGATTAAAATTGGCAGAGGGGTAGACAGCTTAACAAGGAAGCTTCCTGTCGTTAATCAACACCGTGCTGAACTTGACCTTGAAGTTCGACCTTGAAAACCGAAATTTCCTTCTTTGGGCTATGAAATTTCCCCCCAGCTTTATCTCGTGAACTGGTGAACAGAATCGCTTCAAATGTTGTGTGGTGGTGTACCATGGTGCAATGAAGCTTGTATAAAAGTTCAGCTGTATCTCGTGAACTATTGAACAGAATCGCTTCAAATTTCGGGCTATGCATTTTATGCGTTCTGTAAGGGTGGAAAGTGGTGTGTTTATGGGGTGGGTGGGTGGGGAGGGGGGGGGGGGGAGAGGACATGGTGCAAGGAAGTTTGTATAAAAGTTCAGCTGTATCTCGTGAACTACTGAACAGAATCGCTTCAAATTTTGGGCTATGTATTTTATGCGTTCTGTAAGGGTGGAAAGTGGTGTGTTTATTGGGGGATGGGGGGGGGGGAGAGAGGACATAACTCTGGGCGGGTTTTCATTGTCACAATGCGTTGCTGCCGCTCGGCGATGCCCTTGTTGATCATCTATCCATCCATATCAGAGGCCTGTTATCGTCGTTCTCTGCTTGCTGCTCTGTTTTTGAAAGTATTTTGTTTTGTTTCTTTCAAGTTTTTAATGTTGATTCCTTCATAACTCACTTACTTTAATGAAAGACTTAGACTGGGTTCACATTAGACGCGTAAGTTCCGTACGAAACACCCTAAATAAGTGGAAGAAAGAAGGATAAAAGTTTACGCATATAGGGGAAATTCGGACACGTGCGCAAATCTGTTCCCTTCTTTGTTTCACTGATTTATGGTTTGCGCACGGGTTTCCGCATGGAATATCCGCTTATGCGTGTACACGGCCTAATACAATGTACGAGTCACAGGCTAACGTTCAGAATATCCGTCACGAGAGATAGAGCTCGATTTTTAAGTTATTTCGCATCTAAACTAGTCGACAAAAACTAAACATACTGCAGTATACTCAAAAACAAAAGCAAGCAAAAACAAGTGCAACGCCGAGCGGCTGCAAAGTCCCCTCGCAGCATATCCGAGGTACTCCGAAATCGGAATGTGTCGGCTGTACACATACATAAAAACGCATCAAAACAGCACGTAACTACATAAAAACGCATACAAACAGCACGTAACAGAATAGTTTTTTTAAATATAGCCTTGGGGTTCGGACCCGTGATTTGAGCGCGCGCGATCATGCGCACACGCGCGCACAGAACAATTCATGACAACTGTGTTATATACCATTCATTAAGAAATGTTGTGAAAAAAACTGCATTAAAATACATGCAAAACTTCGCGAGATATTAGCGATTATGTGTTTCGGGGTTTGAACCCCGTAACTGGCGCGACCTTGACCCTAATGTAAAACTAAATACATCAGTGGATAGCTTGCATCTTGGCAAACTAGTAACCAAATTTGATGATGATAGACTGAATAGTTTTTGAGAAAAACGGACGAATAGCCGGACGGACGGAGGCACGCCGGACGGACGGACGGACACCGGACGGACACCGGACGGACGGACACCGGACGGACGGACACCGGACGGACGGACACCGGACGGACGGACACCGGACGGACGGACACCGGACGGACGGACCAGACAAAAACAATAGCTCCCAGAACCTTCGGCTCGGGGACTAATTAGAGTTAACAGTCGATATCCTCGGATGCAAATAAATTAATCAAAGCATTTAGGACTAGGGTGTTTCCATGAGTTCGAAGAAAATGCAACACTAGAGTGTGAACACGCCAGACCAACCAACCGCGCGGCAGCATTTTCGGCTCTAATGACCTGACCTTTGACCAATGACCTTCACTTTCGAACTTGGCCTAAATAGCCTAGCTACCTATCCTGCACGCAAAATTCAACAGAGTGAGAGCCTTTAAAGACCCAGTACGTCGCGTGTCAAAATCACGGTCTTCACGTGTTTCCCCTCTTATCATAGCTGGTAAGAAATCTTATTTGGACCAAGTGTGGCTCCCATACAAATTTCTTCATGCACGAAGAAAACGAGACATCTCTTTAAAGAGCAGCCTCGATCGTATAATATGAGGAAAGTCTGTATGTGGGCCACACCGACCCAGAAAAAAAATCAAGGGACTTAATCGTGCTGGCTCAGTGTGTCTTTAAAGATACACTGACGCACCACGATTAAGTCCCTTGGTTTTTCTGGGTAGTTGTGACCCACATACAGATGTCCCCAACTTCAAATTGAGGCTGCGCTTTAAAATGATGTTTCGGTTTGAATTTGGGGGCATTTATATGGGAGTCAGACTTGGTCAAAGCAAGATTTGTTTCCAGCTATAAGAGGGAAAGCACGTGCAACCCGTGATTTTCACACGTGATCTGATGGGTCTTTAAAGACAAAACAAAAATAAAGGGAAGTAACAAGGATCTAAATACCGGTTTCAAAGCAAGATATGTTTCCCTTGGACCACTGTCTTGCAACAGTAACAAGCAGCGCATGGCACATTGTCGGCTCCAGTGGCCTTGACATATGACCCAATGGCCTTCATCTTCGAAATAGATTCGAAGGAAAATAATGATAAATACAGTTCAGAAAATTTCGTAGCTGTGATTTGTTACATCCATAAACACAACAGTAATTCGGCATTGTTCAGGCGGGAAAAAAACGCTGTACCCAAGAAGAAAGCAAGAAAGAAATAACACACGAGAGAAAAAAATCAATAAAACAACCTGCATACTTTGCACCTTGTAATAATAAGTAATAATGCTAAATCGAATGAAGAACGAGTGAAACAAACAAGCAAGCAAACAAACATTTGGAAATTTAGATGTAGACTTTGTTTTTATCTTTCGATTTGATATAATTATGATGAAGACAAATTCATCAACTCCCTGAAGATTTTACTTCGATTTGATCTGTAATGACGAAAAACTGCCTTTTGTTGTTGTTGCTAATTTCGTCAAAAGGTGGGCGCCTAACGCAAAATGTAACAATTGTTACATTTTGCGCAGTTGTTACAATTTGCGCTGTCACAGGTGGAATGCGCATCGCGTAGGCCTAATACCTGAACCCTTATGAACTTTTAGCACAATTCCTTCATGCTGTCTTAGCAACGTCTCGTATTGATAACAACAACAACAAAAACGAAAACGAAAATACCCCCCAAACACACACAGTGACACACAGTGACACACTCACACACACACACACACACACACACACACACACACACACACACACACACACACACACACACACAAACATAAACACACACACACACACACACACACCACACACACACACACCCACACACACACACACACACACACACACACACACACACACACACACACACACCACACACACACACACACACACGAAACAACAACATATGAACAAACGTAAACAGGGCCCCCTTCGATAGAGTTAACAAACATAGGTATTATTAGGTATTATGTGCTTAGGTCACAGAGGCGTCTCTGTGAAATTCGGGTTGCTCCCACCTGGAGAGGGCGTCGCAGCCACAGGCGCGCCACCCAATTAAAACATTTTGTTGTTGCATGCAATATATGTGTGACTGATGAAAAAAGAAAGGGTGGTGGGGGTGTGGTAAAGTTTGACCAAATGACAACTTTTTCGTTGCCACTGGGATTAACGTGTGCATAAGCACACGGGACCTCGGTTTATCGTCTCATCCGAAAGACTCCACGTTCAGACCGTAAGGCCTAGTGCAACGTGAGAGGAAAAATCCCCTGTACCCCAGGTTCGAACTCGGGTTGACTTGACACGAGGCGAATGCGTTACCGCCACGAATGGCTTAAACCCCTTTCAACGCTAGCCACTCCTCAGCCAACATTTACCATTAAACTTACCCGGGTAGAGGAAATATTTTGTACGCAATATTGGGGATTCCTCTGTGACATGCATAAACTAGGGTCTGTCCTTACCTCCCAAGATTAAGAACATAAGGTCACTGGATAACAGACCCTCATTTGATGCCTTTCAGTGACATGGGTGTTAAATCACTTGTGGTGCCAAGAGGCGACAGTGGCGATGAAAGGGATTTAAAGGACCTTTATAATAATACGCTCTATTCGGATACAAAATAAACAAAATAAACTAACCCTTTCGCTTTTTTTAGTTATGATGTTCTGTGGACCTTGGACACTAGGCTACTAAGATCATTAGCCAGGGGGGGGGGGGGGGGTGGGGGGGGGATAGAAAGAGAGCGCGATGTCGCGATGTGTCACGCGATACATAATTCACGTACACCAGTACACCCAAATGGAATGGGTCACGTGAGTGGGCTTAAGCGAAGGCTTGGAGTCAAAACCGACTATCTTTTTGTTGGTCCATTGGGGTGTTATGGAGCCTATTGAAAAACTAATAACTTGTATCAAACAGTGACTGCACAATTTTTAAATAAAGGTGTTTTTTTTTGCTTTTTATATTTCTGCAGTTGTTGGTTTTTTTACATACCAGTTATTATCATCAGTGATGTGATCAAGTCAGCACGTGATACGTTATACGGCAGTCCAGAGGGTTGTTAATAAATCATGAAAATCTGTATTCAAACAATAACTCCCAAATTATATAAAACCCTAAATTGATTTTTTTGTACATACAAGTTATTAGTTTTCGTACTAAGTTCAATAATATGTCGATGGACTATCTAAAGATAGTCCGTTTTGACTCCAAGCCATTTTTTAAAAAATACAGGTTTCAGTAGGGGAAGGGCAGAAGACGGGGTAAAAAGCGCATGGGCGGGTAAGAAGCCCACCCCAATTATCTCATGAAATAAAGAAAATTTCAGTCAAATTTGCCCATGAGACGAATGCTAGACATTAACGCTCGTCTCATGGGCAAAATGAGATTGAAATTTGCTTCATTTCATGAGATAATTGGGGTGGGCTTCTTACCCGCCCATGCGCTTTTTACCCCGTCTTCCCCTATCATTATCGTGTGATTAGGCTGATTAGCCATGAGTGGCCGATTAGTATGTCGTTTTATCGTTACGTTGTTGATAATGCATCACGTTTGATAAGTCATACACACGCCGTAACTTAAGTGTCACGGATTGTTGTATATTATGAAAATGTCACATTGTGGGGCCTGGGCCTGTCTATGTTTGTCTGTCTGTCTGTCTCTGTCTCTCTGGTCAAAATCTCTCTCTCTCTCTCTCTCTCTCTCTCTCTCGTATCGTTCTCACCCTCTCTCTCTCCTCCCTCTCTCTCTCTCTCTCTCCTCTCCTCTTCTCTCTCTCCCTGGCCTCCCTCCCCCTCTCTCTCTCTCTCCTCCTCCCTCTACCCTCCCTCTCTCTCTCTCTCTCCTCTCCCTCGATCCCTATCTCTCTCTCCCCTCGCCCCTCTCTCCTGATCTCTCTCCTCTCCCTCCCTCTCTCTCTCTCCTCCCTCTCTCTCCTCTCTCTCCTCCCTCTCTCTCTCTCTCTCCCTCCCTCTCTCCTCCCTCCTCTCTCAGTCTCTCCCGTCTCTCTCCTGCGAGAGAGGGTCTCTCATCTAGTCTCTCTCTCTCTCTCTCTCTCTCTCTCTCTCTCTCTCTCTCTCTCTCTCTCTCTCTCTCTCATTCATCTTGTGGAGTTTCTCGTTTTAAATTAATACATTCGATCAAGTGTTCATTCGTCTTATCGCTATATACCCACTGTCTCTGTCTCTGTGAGCGTCGTGTGTTTTGTGTCGTCAAGTCATGTGTGTATGTGTATCGTCGTGTGTGTGTGTCTCTGTTCTGTGTGGTGTGTGTGTGTGTCTGTGTGTCAAGTCTGTGTCTATGTGTCCTGTGTGTGTGTGTCGTGTGTGTGTGGTGTGTGTGTGTGTGTGTGTGTGTGTCTGTGTTGTGTTTGTGTGTCTGTTTGTGTGTGTGTGTGTGTTGTGTGTGTGTGTGTGTGTGTGTGTGTGTGTGTGTGTGTGTAGTGTTGCTGTCTCTCTGTGTGTGTGTGTGGTGTGTGTGTTGTGTGTGTGTGTGTGTGTGTGTGTGTGGTGATGAGTGAGTGACCCCTGTGAGTGTCTGTGTGTGTGTGTGTGTGTGTTTGTGTGTGTGTGATGTGTGTGTGTGTGTGTGTTGTGTGTGTGTGTGTGTGTGTGTGTGTGTGTGTGTGTGTGTGTGTGTGTGTGTGGTGTGTGTGTGGTGTGTGTGTGTGTGTGTGTGTGTGTGTTGTGTGTGTGTGGTGTGTGAGTGTGTGTGTGTGAGTGAGTGAGTGAGTGTGTGTGATGTGTGAGTGTGTGTATGTTGTGGTGTGTGTGTTGGAGTGCTTGTGTGTGTGTGTGTGTGTGTGTGTGTGTGTGTGTGTGTGTGTGTGTGTGTGTGTGTGTGTGAGAGTGAGTGATGAGTGAGTGAGTCGAGTGGTGAAGTGACGTGAGTCTGCTGTGTGTGTGTGTCGTGTGTGTGGTGGTGTGTGTGTGTGTGTGTGTGTGTGTGTGTGTGTGTGTGTGGTGTGTGTGTGTGTGTGTGCGTGTGCGTGTGTGTGCGTATGTGTGTGCATGTGTGTGCATGTGTGCGTGTGCGTATGTGAGTATGTGTTTGTGTTTGAGTGTGTGTATGCACGCGAATGTCTGTTTGTGTGTGTGTTTGTGTGTGCGCGCGCGTGCGCATTACTCGCACACACATACAAGTTTCCCATACTCTCTTCTCGCCCCCAAAAAGTAATAATCATCCTTGACGCTAAATAACCGCTACCCTCAAAGCATAAACCCCCACCCCCACCCCCCAATCCTTCATCCCCCTAAATAATTATAAAGTATCGAATGCAACGTATCTAGATCTTAATTGTACCTTACTTTTTCCCCCGTGTGGATACCGGGGGTCTTTTGTAAAAAAAATAGTTCCCCCACCTTCTGGAACTTCTGTGCTTGTAACTTCCTCTATTCTGCCACTCTCGTTGACTCTGCCTTTTCCCTTTGCTTTCTATCATCTACTATCTTTCTGACTTATTGGCCCCATTCTCCCTGCCTTTAAAAAAAAAATCTTCCAAATAATTTTTCTTCCTTTGAGCTCCTCCGAAATCAGAATGTGTCGGCTGTACGCAGCGGGGAGACCAGTGAAAACTGAAAACCGGACACATACGTACCTTATCCATTATGGTCATATGACCTGGGAACGCAGAAGAAGGAGAAGAAGAAGAAGTACCTTACTTTGATTGTATACCATTAGAACTGTGCCAAGTATCTGTTGTACCAAACAACCTTCCACTGAATGGTTGCTCTCGAGTCTAACTTAGTCGGAAGCAACAGGCTGAGGTTTCACTCAACTGAACGTATTAGGTTTGGTATGTACATATGTTTGTTCAGTGGTACACAGAGAGGAATTTCTAAACCCGTTTCTTCCAACCAGTTTTGAACTGTTTGAGAGTCGGGGGTGTGTGTGTGTGTGTGTGTGTGTGTGTGTGTGTGTGTGTGTGTGTGTGTGTGTGTGTGTGTGTGTGTGTGTGAGTGAGTGAGCGAGTGTGGTATGTGTGTGTGTGTGTTGTGTGTGTGTGTGTGTGTGTGTGTGTGTGTGTGTGTGTGTGTGTGTGTGTGTGTGTGTGTGTGTGTGTGTGTGTGTGTGTGTGTGTGTGTGTGTGTGTGTGTGTGTTGCGTCCGTGGTCTAATCTCAAAACTTTAGCGTTGTCATTTTCTCGGGAAATAGAAGGCATACATTGTCCAAACTTTGCGCACATATAGATGTTTATGCAAGCTTTCAAACATTAATGATTTGAATAAGTATACTTAAAACAACATTGTAAACAGATAACATTTTAGATTAGTGGGTTAGAGAGTATTCGACAGGCAACATGAGCTAAGAAACTCATCAACACTGAAAGCCTCGATAGCTCATTGGTAGAGTGTCTGTCTGTCATGCCAATGGTTCCGGGTCCGATTCTCGGCACGGGCATTTTTTTGATTTTTTTAAATATTTTTAGTTGTATCCATTATCCATACTTTCATTTTTGTACTTTAATATTTTACTGGCAATCTTGTACTTTAGACACCCCCATCAATCTCTGTTTGTTGTTGTCCCACATGTGCCTGTTCGAGTGAGCCTTGAAGGTTTTCCCTCTTGTTTACTGTTGATTTGTGGAGGAAGTCTGCCACGCCACTAAACATTACTGTAATGGAAGAATCATGCTTGTTGCCAATTTCGTAGACTTATAAGAAAGTCTATGACTCTTATTAGGCCGTGTACGCACATAAGCGGATATTCCATACGGAGGAAACCCGTGCGCGATCCATAAATAAGTGAAACAAAGAAGGGAAAAGATTTGCGCACGTGTCCGAATTTCCCCTATAATTATGCGTAGACTTTTATCCTTCTTCAAGTTCCTCCACTTATTTGGGGTTTTCCGTACGGAACTTACGCGTCTAATGTGAACCCGGTGTGGTGTTCTCAAAGTGGATTTGTTCTCAAACCGTGGTGTGTGCCGTTCGGGCCCCTTCGTCTTGGTCGCACCTGCTGTCCCCCCGGCCCTGGCTGCTCGTACTGTCCTGGCGGGGGTGTTTAATGCCCCTATCAGTTGTCGCTTAATACTCTTTCAGTCCGTTGATGTTCTTTCTTCCGTGTTTCCCTTCGTGACCTCGGCAGTTC
>CM065698.1:12266570-12271570 GCA_017654935.2 Phymorhynchus buccinoides | reverse complement strand
GCATCTCATCCATGCAAGGAGCAAAGATCAGAAAGAAGAAGAAGAAGAAGAAGAAGAAGAAGAACAAGAAGAAGAACAAGAAGAAGAACAAGAAGAAGAACAAGAACAAGAACAAGAAGAACAAGAAGAAGAAGAAGAAGAAGAAGAAGAAGAAGAAGAAGAAGAACAACAACAACAACAACAACAACAACAACAACAACAACAACAATAACAAGAAAAAGATGATGATGATGATGATGATGATGATGATGATGATGATGATGATGATGAAGAATTAGAAATTAGAAGAAGAACAACAACAAGAATAATAATAACAAGAAGCCACAAATAAAGTCTTTAACCCTCTCGCCGCCAGCAATTTGTCAACCAAAAAATACCAGTAAGCTTAACTGGGTAGAGAAGAACAATTCTATGCAATACTGGGAGTTCCTCTGTGACATGTGCAACATAAGGTCTATCCTTTACCTCCCAAATTTAAGAAAATAGGGTCTTTCGATTACAATTCCTGATTTGATGCCTTTTAGTGCACAGATTGTGGCGACGTCGCGATGTTTGATTATCTTCTTTTATTAGTCCCCGAGCCGAAGGTTCGGGGAACTATTGTTTTTGTCTGGTCCGTCCGTCCGTCCGTCCGGCTGTTCGTCCGTTTTTCTCAAAAACTATTCAGTCTATCATCATCAAATTTGGCATACTAGTTTGCCAAGATGCAAGCTATCCACTGATGTATTTAGTTTTATTTATTTTGTTTTTACAAGCATCCACTGTCATTCCTTTTTTGCTGGAGAACGTAAATACATTCGATATCCATATAAACCAGTGTAAACAGGTTAGCTTCTGTTAAACATTAAAAAAACACCTTGATTTGAGAGATTGTAGTTTTTCTCCCTCATGTACGCACGGGCGCGCACGCACGCAAACACACACACACACATACATACACCAGGTGGTCTTCCTGTTTTAAAGGCCTTAACATATTACAGATATTGTGTTATGATTATACTATCAAGGTTCAAGGTTCAAGGTTCAAGGTTCAAGGTTTTTTATTTCCAAAAAAGTCCCTTGGGGGTACATGGAAAAAGAAAAAGAAAAAACAAAAACAAAAATATATAAACAATGAAAAAACAAAAAGTAAAAAAGAACAAACAATAAACGAACAAACAAACCTTTGACGACAACAACAACATACAAAAACAAACAAACGAAAAAACAGAAAATATAGATCAATATCCAGTCACATTGAAGGGTTGCGGCAAGAACTGCTGTGAATACGTACATCAATCAATGTAACAAAGCACAACATAAAATAATTACTGCAACAAACATCGTCCTTTCAAACCTGTTAATCAACTTACAATGGTGCGGTTCACATAATTATGCACCCCTAAACCACGACATACCAAATTGTCATATCACACATCACTACAATCAAACCTTTTACATATCAGTTACACTGATGTCAGTATGACCCCCACATGGTAGGCAATCGAACCATCATCATGAAATTCATTGAAATAGTGGCATAATAATATATAAACAAATAATATATTACAAAGGCAATGCGCACACCAGCACACGCACATTCATGCTCTCTCTCTCTCTCTCTCTCTCTCTCTCTCTCTCTCTCTCTCTCTCTCTCTCTCTCTCTCTCTCTCTCTCTCTCTCTCTCTCTCTCTCTCTCTCTCTCTCTCACTCTCTCTCTCTCTCTCTCTCTCTCTCTCTCTCTCTCTCTCTCTCTCTCTCTCTCTCTAGTTTGCCCTTGGCCTTGTGTTTTCGCTTGTTTATGGATTCCTTTTGTTTGAGGACCTCATGAAAAGAAGCATTTTATGCTTATTGAGCTATTCCTCATTAAAGATTTCAAGTTCAAGTTCAAGTTCAAAGTTCAAGTCTCTCTCTCTCTCTCTCTTCTCTCTCTCTCTCTCTCTCTCTCCTCTCTCTCTCTCTCTCTCTCTCTCTCTCTCTCTCTCTCTCCTCTCTCTCTCTCTCTCTCTCTCTGTCTCTATCTCTATCGACGATCAAGATTGTCCTGTTTACAATATCCCTTGAATATGAGAGATTGTGTGCGTGTGTGTGTGTGTGTTGCGTGCGTGTGTGTGTGTGTGTGTGTGTGTGTGTGTGATAAACATGTTCTGTGTGTGTGTGTGTGTGTGTTGTGTGTGTGTGGCGGTGTGGTGTGTATGTGTGTGGCGCGCGTGCGCGTGTGCGCGAGCGCGTGTGTGTCCGTATGTGCGTATGTGCGCGCGCGCCCGTGCGTGCATGAGGAAAAAAACCTACAATCTCTCAAATCAAGGTGGTTTTTTTTAACGTTTGACAGAAGCTAACCTGCTTAAACTGGTTTATATGGATATCGAATATATTTACTTTCGCCAGCAAAAAAGGAATGACAGTGGATGCTTGTAAAAACAAATGAAAAAAGATAAAGATAACAGAAGACAAGTGCAACGCCGAGCGGCTGCAAAGTCCCCTCGCAGCATCGCCGAGCTACTCCGAAATTGGTATGTGTCGGCTGTACACATACATAAAAACGCATCAAAACAGCACGTAACTACATAAGAACGCATCAAAACAGCACGTAACTGAATAGTTTTTTTTTTTATATATAGCCTTGGGGTTCGGACCCGTGACCCGTGATTTGAGCGCGCGCGATCATGCGCACACGCGCGCACAGAACAATTCATGACAACTGTGTTATAGACCATTCATCAAGAAATGTTGTGGGAAAAAACTGCATTAAAATACATGCAAAACTTCGCGAGATATTAGCGGTTATGTGTTTCGGGGTTTGAACCCCGTAACTGGCGCGACCTTGACCTTAATGTAAAACTAAATACATCAGTGGATAGCTTGCATCTTGGCAAACTAGTATATACCAATTTGATGATGATAGACTGAATAGTTTTTTGAGAAAAACGGACGAATAGCCGGACGGACGGAGGCACGCCGGACGGACACCGGACGGACGGACTAGACAAAAACAATAGCTAAAGAGATAAAGATAAAAGAAGATAATCAAACATCGCGATGTCGCCACAATCTGTGGGTGAAAGAGGTGAAAGGACAGGTCGATTGCCTATGATAACCCACTTACTTAACAGAGAGAGATAAGAGAGAGAGAGAGTGAGGAGATAGAGAGAGAGAGAGATAAGAGAGAAAGACAGGTAGGCAGAGAGAGTGAGATAATGATACCCACTTTCTTCAAGGAGAGGAGAGAGAAAGAGAGTGCGAGAGAGAGGTGAGATACTGCTACCCACTTCTTAAGAGGAGAGAGAGAGAGAGAGAGAGAGAAAAGAGAGAGAGAGAGAGATAGAGAGATAATGCTATCCACTTCTTAAGAGAGAGAGAGATGAGAGCGAGCGAGAGAGAGAGAGAGAGAGAGTGAGAGAGCATAATGCTACCGCACTTCTTAAGAGAGAGAGAGAGAGAGAGAGAGAGAGAGAGAGGAGAAAGAGAGAGCGAGAGAGAGAGGGGGGAGAGCGATAATGCTATCCACGATCTTAAAGAGAGGAGCAGAAGAGGAGAGCGAGAGAGAGAGAGAGAGAGACCCAGAGAGTGAGAGAGAGAGATAATGCTAATACCAAACACGTTCTTAAAAGAGAGAGAGAGGAGAGAGGAGAGGAGAGAGAGAGAGAGATAATTCTACCTCACTTCTTAGGAGAGAGAGAGAGAGAGAGTGGGAGAGAAGAGAGAGAATAATGCTACCCCACTTCTTAAGTGTTCTTAAGAGAAGCGAGAGTAGAGAGAGAGAGAGAGAGATAATGCCTATGGACCCCCCACTTCTTAAGAGAGAGAGGGAGAGAGTGAGAGAGGAGAGAGAGTAGAGACAGAGAGATAATGCTAGCTAACCACCCACTTCTTTAAAGAGAGAGAGAGAGAGAGAGATAATGCTACCCAAAACCCACTTCTTAAGAGAGAGAGAATGAGAGAGCGTGAGATGAGAGAGAGGAGAGAGCGAGAGGGAGAGATAAATGCTAATGCTTAAAACCCCCCCCGCTACCCCCACTTCTTATAGAGAGAGAGCGAGATAGTAGAGAGCGATGATAAATGCTTGATCTATCCACTTCTTAAGAGATAGAGAGAGGAGGGAGAGATACGAGAGAATGCCTACCCCCACTGCTTAAGAGAGGTAGATAGATAATGCTACCCACTTCTTAAGAGATAGAGAAGGAGAGAGAGAGAGAGAGAGCGAGAAGAGAGAGAGAGAGAGAGAAGAGAGAGAGGAGAAGTGAGAGAGAGGAGCGAGACAGATAGAGCGAGAGAGAGAGAGAGGATATAATGTTAACCATTTACCCCCCCACTCATTAGAGAGAGAGAGAGTTGGTTAGAGAGAGAGAGAGAGGAGAGAGAGATTAATGCTTACTAACCCCCTTCTTAAGAGAGTAGAGAATAGAGGAGGAGAGAAGAGAAGAGATAGAGAGAGAGAGGAGAGAAAGAGAGAGAGAGAGAGAGAGAGAGAGAGAGAAGAGATGCCTAAATGCTAAACCCCCCACATTACTTAAGAGAGAGAGAGAGAGATAGAGAGAAGAGAGAGAGAGAGAGAGAGAGAGAGAGAGAGAGAGAGAGAAAGAGAGACGAAAAGAGAGAGAGAGAGAGAGAGAGAGAAGTAGAGAGAGAGACAGAGAGAGAGAGAGAAGACATAAGGCTATGCTACTCTACTCCTACTCACTTAACTCTTCTTAAGAGGAGTAAGAGAGAGAGAGAGAGAGATGAGATAGAGGAGAGATGAGAGAGAGAGAGAGAGAGAGAGAGAGAGAGATAGAGAGGGAGAGAGAGAGAGAGAGTCAAAAAAAGAGAGAGAGAGAGAGAGAGGAGAGAGATAGAGAGAGGAGAGAGAGAGAGGGAGAGATAGAGGAGAGTGTCGGATGAAGGAGGAGGAGAGAAGGAATGGAGGCGAAGAGTTGAATGGAACAAATAGATTGTTCTTCTTGTTGTTGTTCTTATTCTTCTGTTGTTTAATTTTCATGTTCTGTTATCTCTCTCTCTCTCTCTCTCTCTCTCTCTCTCTC
>CM065698.1:12249070-12256570 GCA_017654935.2 Phymorhynchus buccinoides | reverse complement strand
CCCGTGGGGGATACCGGGGGGTGTCTTTTGAATAAATAGTTCCCCCACCTTCTCGGAAGTTCTGTGCTTGTAACTTCCTCTAATCTGTCACTCTCTTTGACTCTGCGCTTTTCCCTTTGCTTACTGTCATCTACTATATCTTTCTGCCTTACCGGTCCATTCTCACGAAACACTTTCAAATTAAAAGATTTCCTCCAGCCGAAGTCGGACTTGCTGGGCCTAGCTATTTCTTAGTTAGGCGCATAGCGGCAGCATGACGCATCTGCGCTCACAATTGACAGGAAACTGTCTGAGCGATCAAAGAAGAAGAATAACAACATTTTGTGGTTGGTTTGTCTGCGCCTCTCTTCTCTCTCTCTCCTCTCTCCTCTCTCTCGCTCTCTCTCTCTCTCTCTCTCTCTCTCTCTCTATCTCTCTCTCTCTCTCTCTCTCTATCTCTCTCTCTCTCTCTCTCTCTCTTTAAATTTGAAACGTGTGTTTTGTGTGGTTACCCGGCCAGAGGCCGAGGTATTGCGATCGGTTTGTGTGTCTGTGTGTGTGTCTGTGTGTGTGTGTGTTTGTGTGTGTGTGTGTGTGTGTGGTGTGTGTGTGTGTGTTGTGTGTGTGTGTGTGTGTGTGTGTGTGTGTGTGTGTGTGTGTTGTGTGTGTATCGATTATCTTAAAAACTACTGTTTGGATTTAGATTAAAATTGGCAGAGGGGTAGACAGCTTAAAAAGGAAGCTTCCTGTCGTTAATCAACACCGTGCTGAACTTGACCTTGAAGTTTGACCTTGAAAACCGAAATTTCCTTCTTTGGGCTATGTAATTTCCCCCCAGCTTTATCTCGTGAACTGGTGAACAGAATCGCTTCAAATTTTGTGTGGTGGTGTACCATGGTGCAAGGAAGTTTGTATAAAAGTTCAGCTGTATCTCGTGAACTATTGAACAGAATCGCTTCAAATTTCGGGCTATGCATTTTATGCGTTCTGTAGGGGTGGAAAGTGGTGTGTTTATGGTTGGGGGGGTGGGGGGGGGGGGGGAGAGGACATGGTGCAAGGAAGTTTGTATAAATTAAGTTCAGCTGTATCTCGTGAACTACTGAACAGAATCGCTTCAAATTTTGGGTTCATATGTATTTTATGCGTTCTGTAAGGGTGGAAAGTGGTGTGTTTATTGGGGATGGGGGGGGGGGGGGGGAGAGAGGACATAACTCTGGCCGGGTTTTCATTGTCACAATGCGTTGCTGCCGCTCGCGATGCCCTTGTTTATATCATCTTATCAACATCCATTACAGAGGCCTGTTATCGTCGTTCTCTGCTTGCTGCTCTGTTTTTGAAAGTATTTTGTTTTGTTTCTTTCAAGTTTTTAATGTTGATTCCTTCATAACTCACTTACTTTGCGTCTGACAGTGCGCATGACTGGATTGCTAATAAGGCGCGTTATTCACATTGGTGTGGAACTATATATTGTTGTGTTGTTGTTTTCTCTGTTCTTTCTCAATAATTTTATCGCAAAGAGTGAAAACGGTCAAGCATCTAAAAAAGAAAATGCTTCGACTACATTGATTTTTTAAAAGTTTATTGACCAAAATACGGTATTGTAGTATACGCCATTAAATCTACATCCCCTGTGTGCGTATCAATATTTATTAATGTACGAAACCAGTCTAAAAGGCTTCGTGGGTACACAATCCCAACAGCGGTGGTGGTCGGTGGTGGAGGGGTGGGGGTCTAAAACTTAGTTAACAATGAACTAAACTAATGACAGTTACTCAAAAGAAAAATAGAACAAACAAGTGCAACTGTCTGAGCGGTAGCAAAGTCGCCTCCTCAGCATCGCCGAGGTACTCCGAAATTGGTATGTGTCGGCTGTACACATACATAAATTAAAAACGCATCAAAACAGCACGTAATTACATAAAAAATGCATCAAAACAGCACGTAACAGCATAGTTTTATATATATATATATATGGACTTGGGGTTCGGACCCGCGATTTGAGCGAGCGCGATCATGCGCACACGCGCACAGATAAAAATTCATGACAACTGTGTTATAAACCATTCATAAAGAAATGTTGTGAAAAAAACTGCATTAAAATACATGCAAAAAACTTCGCGAGATATTATCGACGATAATGTGTTTTCGGGTTTGAACCCCGTAACTGGCTCGACCTTTCCTTAATGTAAAACTAAATACATCAGAAGATTCAGTGGATAGCTTGCATCTTGGCAAACTAGTTATACAAAATTTGATGATCGATAGACTGAATAGCTTTTTGAGAAAAACGGGACGAATAGCCGGACGGACGGACGAGGCACGCCGGACGGACGGACGGACACCGGTCGGAAGGACGGACACCGGACGGCAGACCGGAAAAACAATAGTTGAAGGACACCGGACGGACGGAAACAGCACGGAAGGACAAAGGACGGACGTGTCAGACAAAAATTATAGCTCCCAGAACCTTCTGTTTTGTTGCTAATTAGAGCCAACAGTTTATGTAATCGGATGCAAATCAACTAAACAAAGCATTTAGCTCTAGGTTGTGTGCGACATTACCACTGCTATGCAACACTAGAGTGTGACTATTGTGTGACCAACCAATCGCGCGGCACCATTTTTTGTTCTAATGACCTGACCTTTGACTAATGACGATTCACTTTCGAACTTGAAAGAAAGAAAGAAAGAGACCGATCCTGCAAGCAAAAAAAAACCGAGTGAGAGCCTTTAAGGACCCAGTACGTCGCATGTCAAAATCACGGCTTAAAGTTTCTGTACGTCCGATAACAGTTAGGAGAGAGAGAGAGGAGAGAGAGAGAAGGAGATGACTCCCAGACAGAGAGAGAGATGCAGAGGGAGACGAGAGATCACTTTGGAGAGAGCAGCCTCGATAGTAGAGAGAGAAAGTCTGTAAGAGAGAGATAGAGAGAGAGAGAGAGAATAGAGAGAGAGAGATCTTACTTTGCTTCTCTCTGTACTTTAAAGATACTCCGTCGCTCTCTGGTTCTGTCTCTCTCTTCTCTCTCTCTCTGTCTCTGGACCTTCTACATCATCTCCTCAACTCGTAATTGAGGATGCTTGTCTGTAAAATGATCTCTCCGTCTGAATCTGGGGGGCATTCATCCCTCAGTCTCTCTCTCTCGCGCGCGCGCACGGCTTCTCTCTCTCATCCTCGAAAGCACTTTCAACCCGTGATTTCGACACGTGATCTGTCTCTGTCTGTAAAGTCAAAACCCCCCTAAAGGGAAGTCTCAAGGATCTATCTCCCTCTCTCAAAGCTCTATATCTCTCCCTTGGACCCCTCTCTGTCCTCCTGTAACTCCCCCCTCATCTCTCTCTCTCGGCTCTCGTCTCTCTCTCGATCTCTGTCTCTCTCTCTCTCATCTTTCTTTCTCTCTTCTCAGGGAAATCTCTCTCTCTACTCTTCAGAAAATCGCGTCTCTCTCTCTCTCTCAACCTCTCCCCCCTCTCCCCCCTACTCCCCCCCCACTCTCGTCGTGGATTGTTTTGCCTTTTCTGCTTGAAGCAAACAAGACCGGAACCGGGCACGAGAGAAAGAATTCCACAACATGCCCTTTCAGCCCATGCACCCACAAATCACAGCCCTCGTTATGCTTCATCTGCCGGGGACACTCAGCTCTTCAAAGCACAGCAAGCTGTCTGTCTGTCTGTCCTGTCTCTCTAGCCTCTCTCTCTCTCTGTTCGATTCGATCTAATCTCTGTCTGCGCTCGTCTGCCTCATCTCCCTGTATGATTTGTCTTCGATGTGATCTGTAATGTACGAAAAAACTGCCTGTGTTGTTGTTGCGAATTTCTCAAAAAAAAAACAAACAAAAAAAAAAGGTCTCTGTCTGTCTCTCTCTCTCTCTCTTCTCTCTCTCTTCTCTCTTGTCTCACTCTGCTCTCTCAAGGTGGAATCCCCCTCTCTCTCTCTCTACTAAACCTGATCTCTTATCCTCTTCTCTCTCTCTCCACTCTCTGCTTCTCCTCTCCTCGTCTCCCTCTCTCGTCTCAACTCTCTCTCTCTCGCTCTTCTCTCTCCTCTCATCTCTCTCTCTCTCTCTCTCTCTCTCTCTCATCCTCTCGTCTCTCTCCTCCTCCATCTTCCTCGTCCTCTCTCCGTCTCATCTGCCCGCACTCTCTTCTCTATTCTCTCCTCTCGTCTCTCACTCCTCTCTCTACTCTTCTCTCGTCTTTCTCTCTCCTCTTCATCGTAAACTCCGCCTCTCTTCGATTCGCTAACTCGCATAGGTCTCCCTAAGGTCTCTCTGTGCCCACCTCAACTCCTCCCTCTCTCATCATCTTCTCTCTTTCTTCTTCCTCCTCCTCAATCTATCGTCAGCCACAGGCTCCTCCTCTTCCTCTCACTCCTCTCATCTCTTCTCTCTCTCCTCGTCTCTGTGATTCCTTCTCCCTCATCCTCTCCTCCTCCTCCTCTCTTAAATTTTGACCTCCGGTCTCTCCTCTCGCATCTCCCTCTCTCCTTTCTCGTGTTCTCTCTCTATCTCTCACTCTCTCCTCTCTCCTCTCCTTTGCATCCCTACCCCTCCATCTCCTCTCATGCTTCAAATCATCATGCAAAGTGACTGTTTCCCTTGTTTCTTCTTCCTTGTTTCTTCTTCTCTTTCTTCTCTTGACCCCTTCCTTCTTCTTCTTCTCCCCCTCCTGGCTATTTCTTCTTCTTCTTCGCTAGCCCCTCCTCCTCCTAAAACTTCTTCTTTCTGTCTTTCTGGAGAGAGAAAATATTCTCTCTGCAATATTAGGGATTCTGCTCTGTCATGCATAAAATAGGGCCTGTCCTTTTCTTCGATGCTCTCTGTGCCCTGTGTGTCACTGGATACTGTTTCCGCCTCCTCTGCCTCTCAGTGAAATGGGTCTTCTCTAATTCTGGTGCTCTCAGGCGGGACCCTGGCGACCTCAGGGATCTAAAGGACCTCACTCATCTCTACGCTCTATCCGGATCCTCCATCCTCAAAATCTCCTCTCCTGTGCTCTCTCTCCACTCGTGGTCTCTCGTCCTATTCTCCTCCTCGCCTCTCTCTCTCTCTCTCATCTCTCTTCTCTCTCTCTCTTCCATCATCCGCCACATCTCTCATCTTCACCTCTGCACCCTAACCGAATCTCTCATCGTGAGTCCTCTTAAGCTCCTCCTCTGGAGTCAAAACTCGACTATCTCTCTCCTGTTGGTCCATTCTCCTGTCAATGGAGCTCTATCGTGAAAAACTAATAACTCTACGTACTCCTCTCCAATACTCTCTTCGTGCACAGACTTCTCCTCTAAATCCCTGTGTCTCTCTCCCTTTTGCTCTCCTCTAGTCTCTCTCTCTCTGCAGAGAAGTCTTTTTTTTTTTTTTTTTAGCCTCACCCTTACTTTATCATCAGTGACTGTCTTCCTCTCTCAGCACGTGTCTCTTTTATAACTCCCAGTCACCAGAGGGTCTGTTAATCCCTCTCTCCTCTCCCTCCTCTCCCTATCTCAACAATACTGTAACTCGCCAAATTATATCCCCCCCTAAATCTGATTTTTTTGTGATACATACAAGTTGTTAGTTTTCGCAATAATTTCAATAATACTCTCGATGGACTATCTCAAATATCTTCCGTCTCTCTCCTCTCTCAAGCTCTATCCTGTTAAAAAAATGCGGTTCTCGTATGGGGAATCTCGGGGTCTCTGCAGCGCATGGGGCGGGGTAAGAAGCCCAAACACCCCAATCTATCCTCTCTAAAATAAAGCAATTTTCATTCAAATTTGCCCATGACACGAATGCTTATGTCTTAGCATCTCGTCTCATGGGGAAATTTGATTGAAATTTTCATTTATTTAATGAGATAAGTGCCTCTGGGCTCTCTTACCCGCCCATCGGCAGTCTCTTTTTACCCTTCTCTCTACTCCTATCATTATCGTGTCCCTTAAGTCCTGCCTGTAAGCTCTGATTGGCCGATCTCTTCTCGTCTCTCTCTCTATCTCTCTCCCTCGTCTGTCTGATAATGCTCTCACGTTCTGATAAGTCATACACACGCCGTAACTTAAGTGTCAGGGATTGTTGTATATCTCTGAACATGTCACATTGTGGGGTGGGTCTGGGGGCTCTCCCCTCGTCTGATGATCTGGTCTGGTCTGATCTGTCGTCTATGTCCTCTTCTAACGTCTCGTGTCTCTTTTCTCCTCTCTTCTCATCACCTTCTCCTCGCTCTCAAGCTCCTCCTCTCTCTTCCTCTCTCCAAATCCCTCTCGCTCCCTCCTCGTCTCAGTCCCTCTCTCCTCTCTCTCAATCCCCCTCAGTCCTCCCTCCCACCTCATCTCACCTCGTCTCTCTCTCTCCTCTCGTCCCTTTCTCGACCTGTGCCTCCCTCTCTCCCTCCTCATTCTCTCCTCTCATCTTCCTTCCTATATCTCTCTCCAGCCTCCCTCCCTACTCCTCTCTCTCTCCTATCTCTCGTCCATCGTCGCTCTCCCCTCTCTCTCCCTCTGTCTCTCTCCTCTCCTTCACGAGTCTGTCTCTCCGTCTCTCCCTGACGTCCTTCTCTCCTCGTCTCTCTCCCTCGCTCCTCTTCTTTCTTCGCACATCCTCTTCTCTCTCTCTCCCTTCTGTCTCTTCACTCCAGGTTCTCTCATCTCTCTCTCCCATCCTTCTCCGTCCCTCCGTCTATTCTCATCCTTCCTCTCTCAATCTCCTCGATACCTCTCTCCCTTCTCGTTCTCTCTCCCTCTGCTTCACATACTCATCCTCCCTCCCCTCTCCCCTCCCTCTCCTCCGTCCATCTCTCTCCAAATCGCTCTCTCTCTCCCTCTCTCACTCTCCTCTCTCTATCTCTCTCTCTCACCTCTCTCTCTATCTCCCTCTCTCTTGTCGTCTCCTCTCTCTCTCGCTCTCCCTCTCCTCATCTGTCTCTCTCTCTCTCCCTCTCACTCTCTTCTCTCTCAGGCACCAATCATCTCTCGCTCTCTCCGGTTTCTCTCTCTCCTCAGTTACTTGTATTTTTCGTTTTTAAATTAATCATTTCGATAAGTGTTCCATATTCGTCTTATCGCTATAAAAAAACCAAAAACCCCTGTCTCTGTCATGGTGCGCGTGCGTGTGTTTTGTGTCTTCAAGTCATGTGTGTAGTGTATGGGTGTGTGTGTGTGTGTGTGTGTGTGTGTGTGTGTGTTTGTGTGTGTGTGTGTGTGAGTTGTGTGTGTGTGTGTGTGTGTGTGTATGTGTGTGAGTGTGAGTGAGTGAGTGAGTGAGTGATGAGTGAGTGGTGAGTGTGTGTGTGTGTGTGTTTGTCTGTGTGTGTGTGTGTGGTGTGTGTGCGTGTGCGTGTGGCTTGCGTGCGTGGTGTGTGAGTGAGTGAGTGAGTGAGTGTGTGTGTGGTGTGTGTGTGTGTGTGCGTGTTTGCGTGTGTGTGTGTGGGTGTGTGTGCGTGCGGTTGCTTGTGCTTGTGTGTGCCTGTGTGTGTCATTGCGTGTGCGAGGTAATGTGTGGAGTATAGGCATGTTCGCTGAGTTGGGGCTCGAATATGCGATCGTGTTGT
>CM065698.1:12246531-12248570 GCA_017654935.2 Phymorhynchus buccinoides | reverse complement strand
CAAGTCAAAATGAATTCCCGATGGAAAATGAAACGCAAAAATATTACTTTTGTTTTCATCAAGCCATCTGTGACGTAAGTGTCCCGCGCGACCCCTCTTTCTTTATCTACACCCCCCCCCCCCCCCTTCTCTTGCAAATCCCCCTCCTTTTCTTACGCAGGTCTTTACCAAAGTGGGCCACGTTAATTGCCACCCACCATCTAAAGAATGCCGATTAAGGGATTGGTCCCTTTCAAGTTAGATTTGTCTCCCCGGTCAGCACAGCACGTACCACCTACCGAGGTTATCTCCCATCACCCCCCCCCCCACTCTTAATTACCGTCTCATCACGAGATAGTGATATCAACAGTCGGCTTACCCTTTGTAAGACACCTCGCCCTTACCCATCACAAGAAAGTGACAACCACGGTTATCTCCCTTTGAAGACGGTTTTGCCTTTCCGAGCACGAGAAGGATTTGAATGTCGGCACGTGATAAGGAGGTAATAGGCGCGTGATTGTTCGGTACATTTTGAACCTCATCTTGTGATGTGTCGACTGCTATAAACCAATGACAGGCTTTCATTGTTTGAAAGTGAAGGCTATAATTGGCGTAGTGAGAAAAAGTTTTTCACACAAGACGCTGAAACTGACTAGAGCAACACCTCTCCCAGCCAGAATAGCCCACCTAGTAAGTCTTATTGATGACTGGTGATTGAGACTGGTTTGTTTGTTTGACTCTAGTTTTGATCTAGATCCTATGTTCAATGATGAATAAGGAGTAGATAGATATGTTATAGAAAAGAAGTGGTAAACATTCTGTTCTATTTATGTGCACTGATTATTTGTGTGTGTGTGTTTTTGACTTTTAACACTTTTGGTACCAGAACCGGACTTTATGCCTACTAACCCTTTCGTCTATTTTTAGTAGGAAACCTATGGGCCGCAATCTTGCACTTTATGATACCATTCCTTTCCAGGTGTTGGATGGAGAGTGGATGTTGGATTGATCACCTTTTATGTTTTTTTGATCTCAGTTTGTTAACTGAAATTCAAGTTTATTTATTAAAATAGTGCTATTGTACAAGGGAAGCCCTTCTAGCCGGTTGGGATTCACTAATGCCCTGCCGACTGAAGCCCCTTGTCTCTAAGCCATAGAGATCTACATCCACCACCTTCTCCTGTGATTATCAGCAGGGCATCGTGGGCAGGAAGATCATCCCTGACTCCACCAAGCACCAAGACGGGACCGCCGCCAAGACGACCCGCACCCAGAATCCGCGAGGAGACCACGCCTGAACCGTGCCATCCCGCGAAGCCGTAACCGGAACGACTGGGAGCTACTCTCATCTGACGAGCAAGCCCAGCTAACCCAGCACTCGCCGATCACTACGGAGGAACTTGACCACAGCTAAGTCCCCCGGACTGCGCCAATCATTTGAACTTTCCTACGGACAATGAAGATAATTAGTAACCCTTCCGGCATGGGGCGAACCTTATAGAAAGACAAAAGTCTTGTAAATCCTTTCGGATTCCATTGTTTTTTATCCATATTTTGTTTTTGGCGCCATTGAGCTGCTTTATTATTAATGTTGCATAATCTTATGCAGATTTTGGGAGTAAATAAAATACAAGTGTCAAATAATCCTGAACCCTTTGGTCAGACTGATGAGAGTGGGAGTCTTGTAATTTCATGTAAAACCCTACTTCTCTCTGTCTGCCATTTAGAGCAAATCAACCACTTGTATTTCATTCAATCATACGAGCCAGAACCCGGGCACAAATATAAATTTATTAGATGAAAAGGGGCCGGGAAAGTTGCTCATCTCCCATACCCTAGAGAAGTGGGCTAAAGGCAAATTTTCTAAAGTCTTCCCTAGGGACTTAGCCTTTTAACCCATTACCTCGTCACACCATCCGTACAAAAACACACACAAAACCACACACGAATGCACTACAGATTCCAAAATGGTAAACAATACAGAAAGGGGAACAGAGGGGACAATAAACAAAGAAACAAACAAGTTACAAACACAGGGAAGAGGGTGGGGAGTGGGAGAG
>CM065698.1:12231531-12241531 GCA_017654935.2 Phymorhynchus buccinoides | reverse complement strand
TGTTGAAAAAGCATGTTCTCGTGTGTGTGTGTGTGTGTGTCCGTGTGCGCGCGCGCGTGCGCGCGTGTGTGTGTGTGTGTGTGTGTGTGTGTGTGTGTGTGTGTGTGTGTGTGTGTGTGTGTGTGTGTGTGTGTGTGTGTGTTCAGACCGTAAGGCCTAGTGCAAAGCGGTGAGAGGAAAAATCCCCTGTACCCAGGTTCGAACTCGGGTTTACCTGACACGAGGCGAACGCGCTAACCACTGTGCCACTCTACGCTTATAGAGACGAGGGCACATCGCTCTGATCACCTTTCCTTTGCCAAGACTCTGTTCGGTAGGAATGTCAGGAATGGAATGTCCTACATAAAAAATAGGATTTATGTTCAGACTGACACAGCATGCAGAAAGTCTGGAATCTCTTCTGTTCTGATCTGCTAGTCTGTTGTTGCCTAGATTTCTTTTATTTGTCTCTTTTTACCCGGCCAGAGGCCGAGGTATTGCGATCGGTTTGTGTGTCTGTGTGTCTGTCTGTGTGTCTGTCTGTCTGTGTATCGATTATCTTAAAAACTACTGTTTGGATTTTGATTAAAATTGGCAGAGGGGTAGACAGCTTGATAAGGAAGCTTCCTTTCGTTAATCAACACCGTGCTGACCTTGACCTTGAAGTTTGACCTTGAAAACCGAAATTTCCTGCTTTGGGCTATGGATGGATGGAAGTTCAGTTTAACGTCGCGTATCGGCTTTCGCCATGTACGACGGGCTGAACAAACCAAACCAGGGTATAAACAAAAATTCATGTTCCTGAATCACTGTCTTAGCCAAAAAGTGCCGAGAAGCGATCAGTGGGCTATGTCAATTCCCCCCCAGCTTTATATGTAATTTCCCCCCAGCTTTATTTCGTGAACTAGTGAACAGAATCGCTTCAAATTTTGTGTGGTGGTGTACCATAGTGCAAGGAAGTTTGTATAAAAGTTCAGCTGTATCTCGTGAACTACTGAACAGAATCGCTTCAAATTTTGGGCTATGTATTTTATGCGTTCTGTAGGGGTGAAAAGTGGTGTGTTTATTGGGGGTGGGGGGGGGGGGGAGGAGGGGAGGAGAGGACATCACTCGGTGCAAGGAAGTTTGTATAAAAGTTCAGCTGTATCTCGTGAACTACTGAACAGAATCGCTTCAAATTTTGGGCTATGTATTTTATGCGTTCTGTAAGGGTGGAAAGTGGTGTGTTTATTGGGGGGTGGGGGTGGGGAACAGGACATAACTCTGGCCGGGTTTGCATTGTCACAATGCGTTGCTGCCGCTCGGCGATGCCCTTGTTATTCATTTATGTGGCTCTCTAACACCCCCCCCCCAACCCTCTATCTCTGTCTCTCTTTCTGTCTGTCTGTCTCTCTCTCTCTCTCTCTCTCTCTCTCTCTCTCTCTCTCTCTCTCTCTCTCTCTCTCTCTCTCTCTCTCTCTCTCTCTTTCTGCCTCTCTCTGTCTTTCTGTTACGGAAAGTATGAAAAATGGTTACTCTATGTCAATAATTTTACCGTTGTAAAATAAAGGTGCATTATTCTCTCTCTCTCTCTCTCTCTCTCTCTCTCTCTCTCTCTCTCTCTCTCTCTCTCTCTCTCTCTCTCTCTCTCTCTCTCTCTCTCTCTCTCTCTCTCTCTGGAAGACTAGGCGTTGCCTAAAAATCTTTATCTTTGAAAAATAAAGTTCAAGTTTCAAGTTTTCAAGTTCTCTCTCTCTCTCTCTCTCTCTCTCTCTCTCTCTCTCTCTCTCTCTCTCTACTCTCTCTCTCTCTCTCTCTCCCTCTCTCTCCTCCCCCCCCTCTCTCTCTCATTTTAACGATGAGTATATAAAGTATGATTAGGGTTGAATTTGTCATGTGTTTGCGCACTTCTCGATTTGTGAATGCTAAAGATGAGTGTGAACAGTAGGATTGGTGTTTATTTTCCCGTGTGTAGGGGAAGACGGGGTAAAAAGCGCATGGGCGGGTAAGAAGCCCACCCCAATTATCTAATGAAATGAAGCAAATTTTAGTCTCATGTTAATGTCTAGCATTCGTCTCATGGGCAAATTTGACTGAAATTTTCTTTATTTCATGAGATAATTGGGGTGGGCTTCTTACCCGCCCATGCGCTTTTTACCCCGTCTTCCCCTATGCGCTTACTTCCTAATTTTTGAATGTTAAAAATGAGTATAGTCAATAATAATATTAGGTTTGATTTTTGTTATTGATGTGTTACGATAAAGGGTTGTATTTTGCATGCTTTATATTACTTTGTCTGTGCTTATTTTCTTTTTCCATTTTCTACTTTTATATATGTATTTTGTCCATGGATGTAGAAAAGCATGTTATTGCTTATTCTATTACCCTCTATAAATAAAATTAATTCATTCATTCACACTCTCTCTCTCTCTCTCTCTCTCTCTCTCTCTCTCTCTCTCTCGTTTAAGGCTTTCTCCCCCAAGAGAGAGAGAGAGAGAGGAGAGAGAGAGAGAGAGAGAGAGATGGAAGTTCAGTTTAACGTCGCGTATCGGCTTTCGCCATGTACGACGGGCTGAACAAACCAACCATGGTATAAACAAACATTTTATGTTCCTGAATCACTGTCTTAGCCAAAAGGCTGAGAAGCGATCAGTTGTCTGAACATTTATAAGAGAGAGAGAGGCCTTGTGTGAGGCTTTAAAGAAGCACTTGGTTGATAAATTGTAAATTATTATTGTAAATTGTAAATTAAATTGTAATGTGACATTATTAAGATGTATACATGCATTGCATGTTCATATGTCTGGAAATATTATTTTCTTCCTTCTTTCTTCCCTTTCCTTCTGTTTTTTTTTTGTGGCTCAAGCCACAAACCTATAACTCACTTTGTCGGTCTGTCGGTCTGTCTGTCGGTCCAAAATTGTCGCACTTCAAATCGAGGCTGGGTGATGGAAGTTCAGTTTAACGTCGCGTATCGGCTTTCGCCATGTACGACGGGCTGAACAAACCAACCAGGGTATAAACAAAAATTTATGTTCCTGAATCACTGTCTTAGCCAAAAGGCCGAGAAGCGATCAGAATTCGAATCGAGGCTACACTTCAAATTGAGGCCGCTCTTTAAAATGATGTATTTTAAAAGCGTACAAAATAATAAACATACGTAATACAGACACTACAACAGACACGACGAGTATGCGGTGCTTCTTTTGATGAGTATAAGTAGGATACATAGTTTTAAATGTTTTCCAAAAGATATAAAAAGTTACGAAATGGTGCAGAGATAACATTCTGGTTTACAGATTAAAATTATTGAAAAGCCAGGGGAGGTGACTCATGATTGGAGTGATAAAAATAGACCACGTGCCACAAACAATTGCGATTTCGCGCTTGTTTGTGTGTGTTTTTGTTTTTCAATTACTGTGTGTGTCAAGTTGGGGAAGGGAAATACGTTGACAGTGAATGCTATATAAGAAGTAAGAGGCATGTGAAGAAATCGAGGAGAGGATGCATAGAGATAGAGAGAGGACAAAAATAACGGAACAAGGGGTATGGGAATGATATGGGAAGACAGGGTAAAAAGCCCATGGCCGGGTAAGACGCCCATGCCAATTATCTCATGAAATAAAGAAAATGTCAGTCACATTCGTCTCATTTCGTAACTTTTTATATCTTTGGAAAAAACATTTAAAACTATTTATCCTACTTATACTCATCGAAAGAAGCACCGCATACTCGTCGTGTCTGTTGTAGTGTCTGTATTACGTATTACGTTTATTATTTTGTACGCTTTTAAAATTTTGTGACTGAAATTTGCTTCATTTCATGAGATAATTGGCATGGGCTTCTTACCCGCCTATGGGCTTTTTATTCCTCGTCTTACCCTACATGGTAGGGGGTAGTCAGTGGTGGTGTGGGCGGGGGGGTGGGGTGGGGTGGGGGGAAGCGGGGGTTCGAAAACTAAGAACATCGGGACAAAATCAAAGTGACAACACAGCCAGGTGCGTGGTGGTGTTGACACCGTCCATTTCAACAACCTGCCAACGGACAACGTTCACTAGGCCTAACGTTGATGCGATGCGTTGTCACTATTATATAGTACACCGCAAAGCGAGCGAGTGCGTATGCCAGCTCTTATTATTATTATGATTAATTATTATTATTAACTCTTTCACCGCCAAAGTTGCATTTTAGCACCACAGTGATCTAACACCTATGTCACTAAAAGGCATCAAATTGGGGTCTATTATCCAAAGACCCTATTGTCTTAGTTTTGGGAAGTAAGGATAGACCTTATTTTATATATGTCACAGAAGAATCCCCAATACTGCAGATGGATTTTATTCTCTACCCAGGTAAATTTAATGGAAATTTTTAGGCTGAAATGTGGCTGGCGGTGACAGGGTTAATTAGGGCTTCCTCCTCTTCTGCATTATAATCTCTTATTATCACTTCCACTCTTCATCCCCCTCCCTCTCACCCCTCTTACCACATCCCTTCCCTACATCTCATCATCATCATCAATCATCATCATCCACCATAATCATAATCATCATCGTCATCCATTCTCCCGAACCACCCTTTCATCCTTCTCGTCCTTGCATAAACACCCCCACCTCACCCCTTATGGTGTAGAGTGGCACAGTGGTATCCACGTTCGTTCGCTTCGTGTCAAGTAAACCCGAGTTCGAACCTGGGTACAGGGATTTTTTCCTCTCATTCTGCACTAGGCCTAACGGTCTGAACGTGGAGTCTTTCGGAGGAGACAATAAAACCGAGGTCCTGTGTGCCCATGCACTTAGCATACGTTAAAACCCAGTGGCAACGAAAAAGTTGTCATTTGGTCAAAATTTACCCCCCCCCCCAGGGGCCCTAATCAGTGACAAAAATCGCATGTCAAATTTTTTTTTTTTTTAAATGGGGTGGCGCGCCTCTGGCTGCGACGCGCTCTCCAGGTGGGAGCACCCCGAATTTTCACAGAGACGCCTCTGTGACTATAAAGTACCTAATAACTAATACATCATTATTTCACCGCTATCTCCCACCCACCCACATCCCTCCTCTCCCAAGCTGCCCTCGTCTGCTTCTACTTCTTATTCGGTGATGGTGCAATTACAATATTTGCATATTAATGATGGTTTTGCTGGGGGGAGGGAGGGGGGAGTATTTATATTAATGTTCTCATGTGACACACGAGGTGTGAAATTGACGTCAATGATGAAGCGATTGTTAACACTCTCTCCCCCCCCCCCCACCCTCCCTTCTTAATCCCCACTTCACCCCACCACCATCACCAGCCACCAGTACGATCTTTACACCCACGCCACACCACACACCACCGCACGCACGCACGCCCAATACGCACGCACGCACTCATGAACACGCACGCAACACAAAGAGCACACCACGCACACACGCACACGCACACGCGCGACGCACACGCACAGCACGCACGCACATCGCACTTACACACACACACAAACACACACACAACACACTCACCCACACACACAAACACACACAAACACACACACACACACATAATTTACAACTGTGACACATTAACGTATAAATGCTTACATGCATACATCCATGTAAGCCAAACCACGTTTATTTCAAACAAACAAATCGACATACACACTTAATTATGTACACACAGGCATCACGCATTATGCACACATGAAGAATGTAGTTTGTACAGAATTATACGCATATCGCAACGCACACGCCTACACGCACATACATACACACACACACACACACACACGCACGCACGCACGCAAACGCGCTCACGCACGCACGCACGCACGCATCGCAACGCACGCACGCACACACAACACACAACACTACACACACAACACAACACACACCACACACACACCCCTGTTTGTTTGTAGTCATATTTTTCGTTATTTTGTATTGTTACGGGCCGGACTCTCTAACAATTACATTTTTTGACTTTGAATTTCTACATAATCTCGTAATCTCGTCCTCTCAAGATCTCCTCTCTCTCTCTCTCTCTCCTCCTCTCTCTCGTCTTGAATCTCTCTCTCTCTCCTCTCTCTCTCTCTCTCTCTCTCGTCTATCATTACTTTTCATGTTACTAGTCCATTTTAATTGGTTCATTCCTTGTTGTTGTTGTTGTTTTCTATCCAGGACCAGCAGATTGTAAAATAGGCATCGTCTAAAATCTTTATCCTTGTAAAATAAAGTTTTCCAGTGTCCAGTGTCCATGTCCTCCTCTCTCTCGTCGTCTCTCTCTCTCTCGCTCCTCTCTCTCGTCTCTCTCTCTCTCTCTCTCTCTCTCTCGTCTTTATGATGGCTGGATGCAAAACAAGCCTTGTATAGTGGTTATTCGAATACCTCAATTAAACAAGCGCGAACTCGCAATAGTTTGTGGCACGCGGTTCTTTTTATTTTTATAATACCACTCCAATCATGAGTTACCTCCCCTGGATTTTCAATACTTTTAATCTGTAAACCAGAATGTTATCTGAGGCTCTGAACCATTTCGTAACTTTTTATATCTTTGGAAAACATTTAAAACTATTTAACCTACTTATACTCATCAAAAGAAGCACCGCATACGTCGTCGTGCTCCGTTGTGTGTCTCGAATTACGTATGTTTATTATTTTGTACGCTCTTTTAAAATACATCATTTTAAAATAGCTGCCTCTTATTTCCTCGCTGTAAAGCCTAGCTCCTCGATTTGCAGTGTCTCCTCAATTTTGTCAATATGTGCGACAATTTTGGACCTACCGACAGACCGACAAAGTGAGTTTAGGTTTGTGGCTTGAGCCACAAACCAAAAAACAAGGTTCCTTCGTTCGCTCTCTCTCTCTTCTCTCTCCTCTCTCCTCTTCTCTCTCTATCCTCTCGCCCGCTCTCCTGCTGGGCGTACTCCTCTCTGTGTCTCTCTTCCTAGCTCATTCGTATGAGTGGCTTGATGCAAAAACCTGTATAGTGCTCCGTTCCCAATACCTCCAATACCTCAATTTAAAAAAAAAGGTTCCTTCGTTCTCGAATCTCCTCTCTCCTCTCTCCTCTCCTCTCCTCTCCTCTCCACTCCTCTCCTCATCCTCCTCTCTCTCCAATCTCTCGCTCACTCTATTTATGATACTTATATTTTAAACCGTAGGTTGACACAATGGGCTGAAAATGAAGAAAAGATCATAGAACAACAAGCTGGCTTTAGATCCAAATATAGCACCATCGATCACATATTTATTTTATTTTCACTTGTACAAAAGTATTTGCTTAATAATTCTAAACTTTATGTGGCGTTTGTTGATTTCCAGAAGGCATTCGATTCTGTGAATCGCAATGCCTTATGGAATGTCCTCCGTAATTCTGGTGTCAATGGTAAGTTATACATGGCCATTAAAGGTGTTTATAATTCCGTGTTTGCATGTGTGCGCGTAAGAAATAAATACACAGATTCTTTTGAATGTCCAAAAGGGAAAGGCAAGGGGTGCCTTTTAAAGAGGTCCCCCCCCCCATTCTTTTCTCTCTCCTTTTTCATTAATGAACTAGCGATCATTCGATTTATTCTAAAAAAGGGCAAACAAAACATGCAAATCCATTGGTTTCTCTGGAGCTATTGAAAGTGTTCTTCCTTTACTACTGTTTTGCTGATGATGTTATTCTTCTGTCCGGGGGGACGTGGTGGTGGGACTGTAGCAGTTTCCTCTCTTCTTGCAGAATCATTGAAAAATGTTGTCTTACTTAAGGAAGGAGGCAAGATTGATCGCCATAGGACGATAACAGTCAAAATCTAATAAAACTACTGGTTATGATCTGTTAGAATGGGTGGAGGACATGTTTCTTCTTCTCCTCATGAAAAAAGGTGGTTAGGGTGTTATGGTAACCATGGAAGTGAAAAATTGTTAATTTGTAGATAAAGTATTTTAGGAAATATTGGTCCTTTTTAACTTTAACTACCAAACTCAGGACCTGAGGGGTCTGAACTTTGCTTTGGAAGAATCAATTTTGTAAAAAGGGGAAAAAACAGGTGTTATTATTCACATTTTGAAAACATTTTAATAACGAAAAATTGAACACATGGAATTTAGGTATCGTTTAATTTTGGAAGATGTTTGATGCGCAGAATAGAACCAGAACATTGGCTTACCATAAATGCAGAAGAGTGAAATTATTTGGGGGAGTAATACCAGATTTTTTTTACCAGGTGGAAAAAGTAACAATACCTACGCTAAAATTTTAAAAAAAAAAAAAAAAAATAAAAAAAAAAATAAATAAAAATAAATTAATAAAAAAAATAAAAAAAAACGTTTTTCTCTTCCCCGTTTTCCCCCCCCTCCTTTTTTCTCTCCCTTTTTCCCCCCCCCTTTCCCTTTCCCCCCCCCCCTCCCCACTTCCCTTCTGTTTACCCCCTCACCTCCCGCATTCATCCCCTTTTGCCACACCCCTTTGACATCCCACACATACGACCCCCCCTCTTCACCCCTTTTCCCCCCACTCCCCTTTACCACCTCCGACTCCCCCCCCCTTTCCCCCCTCCCCTTTTTCCCTACACCGTCCCTCCCCCTTTCCCCCCCCCCTCCCCCCCCCCCCCCCCCCCCTCCTTTCCCCCCCCCCCCCCCTTCTTCCCCCCTTCTCCTTTCTTCCACTTCAGGGTAACCATATTTGCAAAACCATCAATCTAATACTGTTGTTTAAAAAAATATATGGTGAAACTGGCAGATATTCCATTGGGTTATATCAGAATCCTATGTAAAGTGGTATACGTTATTGTCTTAAAACAGTGTAAAACCCTTTTGAAGCTGTTGAAACCCACAGTCTCGTGTGTGTAGACCAAGCGGTATGATATTGAAATGGTAATGCAACTTGGAAAATTCTTAACCAAAACAAAAATTTGGGACATTTCAAAAGTAAAAAAGGTATTATAATAAAATCAGAACAAACGGTTTTTTGATTTTTGTGGTGGTTGGTTCACAGGAAGAAGTAGGACCATGATAAAACAGTTTAATTTTTCTTTATTTTTTTTTAATTTTTTTTCGAATTTAAACGAAAAAAAAAAGACCGAAACGTTTATTTGTTCATTTAAGCAAAATTGGAATTGACAATTACTGTAATCAAACGGTTACAGACCAAATATGATACAGATGGTTTTTTTTTTTTTTTTTTTTTTTTTTTTTTTTTGATTTTTTTTTCATATTAACAAAAAGTTTATTTTAAATTTGTTTCAGTGTGAATACTTATTTTGTTTTTTTTAAAAACTGTATTTACTTAGGAATAAAATGGGGCAATCGGCTTCAATTTATAATTAATGTGCAAACTAGATGAGAGAGACAAGTTTTAATTCTTTATTTTCGCTTAAGCGGACCCCCTTCTAGGTTGTTTTCCACCCGTCTCTTCCATTTCCCACACCACCCCCAAAACCTTCAAACCCCAAATTCTTCCCCCAACCATCATAGCAAAAATAAAAAAAACCGATGGTTTCATTCATAATTTTCATCGTAATCCAATTCAACCCCCATCTTGGGGGACCGTGGGACACAGAAAAGAACTGAGTGAAAAAAAAAAACCTAAAATTTGCGCCCACCAAGAAATGGAATGTGTAAAGCACAGAAGATGTTGATGCGGGGGATAAGGAAAAACCAAAACACTTTCCTCCTGTTTGTTTTATTCCACCATGGTTTTCCACGAAATCCCAACAACCGAAATTGTGTGGCGGGAATGACACCTAAACCAGTTAGGGTTAAAAAGATGTAGTGTTTGTTTTTTTTTTATTTTTTGTTCCCCCCCTTTTTTCTTTTTTTTTTCTTCCCTTATTCCCCTTTCAGTTTTGATTTGGACCGCTAAAACATAAAAAGGCCCGCCAATGAACCAAAAACCAAAAATTGGTTTTTGGGCCTGCCTTGCTAATAGTAAAAACAAATAAGCTTAATATACTTTTATTAATAATTCTGATAAATAGAACACCTTGTTTATAAAGTCGGTAGCAAAATTTTATCGCTGATGCTTTAAAAGTAAGGCAAAGGTGCATTGCTGACAATTAACAGTTAAGTTAAGTGGGATTAA
>CM065698.1:12224031-12226531 GCA_017654935.2 Phymorhynchus buccinoides | reverse complement strand
CAACAACAACAACAACAACAACAACAATAGAAAGAGCGAAACAGCAGGACAACAGACAACAACAACAACAACAACACATACCACCAATAGCACAATCGAAACAGCAGGACAGTCAACAACAACAACAACAAACATCACACCAAATAGAAAGCGAAACAGCAGGAGCAACAACAACAACAACACAACAACACCAAACCACCAACAACAACAACAACAACAACAACACAACACACAATAGAAAGCGAAACCAGCAGGATCCAACCAACAAACAACAACAACAAATAGAGAAAATGCCGAAACAGACAGGAGACAACAACAACAACAACAACAACCAATAGAAGGCGAACAACACAGCAGGATCTGCATCAAAAAAAACAACAAAACAAACAACACCAACATAGAAAACGAAACAGGCAGGAGGCAAACACAACACCAAAACAACAAACAACAAACAGCAACAACCAACACCAACATAGAAAGCGAAACAGCAGGGAGCAAACAAACAAAACAACAACAACAGACAACAAACAACCACCAAACAGAAAGCGTGAAAAACAGCAGGGCAACAACAACAACATACAAAACAAAACACCAAATAGAAAAGCGAAACAGCAGGATCAACAAAAAACAACAAGACAACAACAAACAACCATGAAAACACCAATAGAAAGCGAAACCAACACAAGCAGAGCAAACAACAACAACAAAACAACAAAACAACAAAACGACAACAAGAACACCAAATAGAAAGAGCGAAACGGGGACCAGCAAGTAGCAAAAACAACAACAACAGAAACAACAACACACCAAAAACCACCAAAAAATAGAAAAGCGAGCGAAACAGCAAGGAGGGCACAAACACAAACAAGACTAAAACAACAAACGGACAACACCACTCAATAGAAAGCGAACGCTAGGAGCAACACACAACAACAACAAACCCAAAACAACAAAACAAAACACAAACAACACACCAAATAGAAAAGCGAAAACAGCAGGATCAGCAGCAAAAAACACAACAACAAACAACAAAAACAAGCAACACAAATAGACAGCGAAACAGCAGGAGCAACAAAAAACAAACAAACACAAACAAACACAACACACAAACAAACACACAAAAACAACAACACCAAATAAAAGCGAAACAGCGGAGCAAAAAAACACAACAAAACACAACAAAACAAAACAACAACAAAGAACAAACAACAACACCAAATAGAAAGCGAAACAGCAGGAGCCAAACAAACAACAACAAAACAAAAACAACACACAACAACAAACCCAAATAGACGCGAAACGCAGAGGGGAGGCAAGATAAAATCAACAACAACAACAACAACACCAAATAGAAAGCGAAACAGCAGGAGCAACAACAACAACAACAACAAAAAAAAAAAAAAAAAAAAAAAAAAACAACAAACAAACAAACAAACAACCAAATAGTTAAATCACAGGGGGGGGGGGGGGGGGAAACATCATGAGCAAAAACAACAACAAACAAACAAGAAGCAACAACAACAAACAACACCAAATAGAAAGAAGCGAAACAACAGCAGGAGCAAAAAACACCAAAGAAACGAACAAACAACAACACAACAACAACAACAAATTAGAAAGGCGAAACAGCAGAGGCAACAAAAAACAACAACAACAACAAACGAACAACCAACAACAACAACAACCAACAACAACAAAACAAACCACAAATAGAAAGCGAAAACAGACAGGAGCAAACAAACAAAACGACAACAAACAACAAAAACAAAGAAAACACCAAATAGAAAGGCGAAAAACAGCAGGAGCAACAACAAACAACAGAACAACAGAACACCAAATAGAAAAGAAGCGAAAACCACAGGAGCAACAACAACAACAACAACAAAACACACCAAATAGAAAGCGAAACGCAGGAGCAACAACAACAAACAACACACAACACAAATAGAAAGCGAAACGCAGGGAGGCGCAGACAACACAACAACAAGCCAACAAACCAAATAGAATAAGCGAAACAGCAGGAGCAACAACAACCAAAAAACAACACACAACAACAAATAGAAAGCGAAACGCAGGGGAGCGCGCAAAAAAAAAACCAACAACAACAAACAACACAACAACAACAACAACAACAAACAACAAACAACAACAACAACAACAAAGTAAAAACAACAACATCAGCAGCAACAAAACAACAACAACAACAACAACCACCAAAATAGAAAGCGAAAAAAAAAAAACAAGCAGGGCAAACAAACAAACAACAAACAAACAAACAAAAGAAACGAAAAGAACACCAAATGAAAGCCGAAGGAAACAGCAGGAGCAACACAACAGCAAACAACAACAACAAAACAAAAAACCAAAAAACACACAAACAAACAACAACAAAACACCAACTAGAAAAGCGAAAAACAAGCAAGACCGGGAGCAGCAAACAAAACAAAACAAACAACAAAAACAAAAAAAAAACAAACAACAAACAACAAAACAAATAGAA
>CM065698.1:12205316-12223531 GCA_017654935.2 Phymorhynchus buccinoides | reverse complement strand
ACCCCATCTCTATGACCCCTTACATGTCCCCGTCATTGTGTCCCTCATCTATTGTGTGTCCCCGTCATTGTTGTCCCCGTCATTGTGTCCCTCGTCTCTTAAGTGTCTCCGCCCTTACATGTTCCCGCCTCTATAATTATGTCCCCATCTCTATGTGTACCCCATCTCTATGTCCCCTTACATGTCCCCGTCATTGTGTCCCTCATCTATTGTGTGTCCCCGTCATTGTGTCCCCACTATATTATGTCCCTCGTCTCTTAGTGTCTCCGCCCTTACATGTTCCCGCCTCTATAATATGTCCCCATCTCTATGTGTACCCCATCTCTATGTCCCTTTTTATTTGTCCCCGCCTCTATAGTATGTCCCCTCTCTATGGACCCCGTCTCTATGTGTACCCCTCTCTCTTATGTGTCCTTACATGTCCCCTCCCCCTCTGTATTTTTCTGTCTCTGTGTGTCCCCATCTCTGTATATCCCCGTCTCTATGTGTCACCCCCATCATTTGCTTAACCTGTAGCCCCTTCATGAGGGGCAAAGGCCTAATGAATAAATCATTGCCAGTCTCTCTCTCTCGCTCTCTCTCCTCTCTCTCTCTCTCTCTCTCTCCTCTTCTCTCTCTCTTCTCTCTCTCTCTCTCCATCATCTCTCTCTCCCTCCTCTCTCTGCATAGACTATCTATGTATGTAGATGATTTTATTTTCTGGGATTTTTCAAAATATTATGAACGAATTGAGCCCGCAGGTTAGGCCTGATATTCTTTAGTTCTTGGTTTGTGCTTCCTTGGCATTGGAGCGTTGTTTGCTAATGTCAATAACATTCATTTTTCGGTTCCATTCATCTCTCTTTCTCTCCCTCTCTGTGCTCCCCCCTCTCTCCCTCCTCTTCCTCCTCCTCTGTCTCTCTCCTCTCTCTCTCTCTCTCTCTCTCTCTCTCTCTCTCTCCGATTTCGAACCTGGGTACAGGGGATTTTCCTCTCACTTTGCACTAGGCCTTACGGTCTGAATGTGGAGTCTTTCGGATGAGACGATAAACCGAGATCCCGTGTGCCCGTGCACGTAGCACACGTTAAACCCATTGGCAACGAAAAAGTTGTCATTTGGTCAAAATTTACCCCCCTCCCTTTCCTTCCTCATCAGTCACACAAAAAATCGCATGCAAACAAAATTAAAAAAATGGGTGGCGCGCCTCTGGCTGCGACGCGTTCTCCAGGTGGGAGCAACCCGAATTTCACAGAGATGTCTCTGTGACTATAAAGTACCTAATACCTAATACTCTCTCCCTCTCTCTCTTTGTGTCTGTCTCCACAGTCGGTGTTGCTGGTGATAGCGGACTTCCCCCCCCCCCCCCCCCAGGACAACTGGTCCTGTGGGTCAGCCGTGCTGCAATCAAGCCACTGGGACCTCATCAACATGGAGGAGAGGCACATCATCATCGTCGTGGTGCTCCTGGAGAGGATTCCTTTGATCCAGCGCATCGTGCCTCCTGCCCCGCAAAGGCTGCTGCCCCTGGTACATTACCCTGCCACGTGTACATTTTAGGTCAGGTCAGGTAGGACGACTAGGCCTCGCGGCCTCTCAAAAGCGTCCTTTCTCTTGATTGGATTTTTTATTATTTTTAAATTCAGTTAGTAGGTAGGTATCTTTTTAAATTCAGTTGGCGCAGCTGTGACGGTTTTAGTAGACTATCAGTCATACTGGTATTTTAATTTACTACGGTTTGGGTCTTTGTCCAGGAGATTTTTAAATTTTGTAGTAGGTGAAGACGGGGTAAAAAGCACATGGGCGGGTAAGACGTCCATGCCAATTATCTCATGAAATAAAGCAGATTTCAGTCACGAATGCTAAACATTAACACTCGTCTCATGGGCAAAATGTGACTGAAATTTGCTTCATTTCATGAGATAATTGGCATAGGCTTCTTACCCGCCCATGGGCCTGCAAGTTTTTGTTTGAGCAGGAAGTGCGTTCCAATAGTTAGTCACTCCGTTACTGAAATTGTTGTCTCCTGATGTTAGTTCTACTGTACTGTGTTAGTATTTTTAATTCATGATTTCTAGTCTTTGAAATGTTTAGTTAGGCGCATAACAGCAGCATGACGCATCTGCGACAGGAAACTGTCTGAGCGATCGAAGAAGAAGAGGATTTGTTTGGTATTTATTGATTGATTCGGCCTCTTTGTCACGTATCAACGCTTTTGTCAACATGAATAGATATAAACTTATACGAATCAAAGCATGCACATGCATATCATATAGTAAAAAGCCAACTGTTCGTCCGTGTGTGTGTGTTTGTGTGTGTGTGTGTGTGTGTGTGTGTGTGTGTGTGTGTCTGTGTGTGTGTATCTGTGTGTCTGAAACACGAAACGGGCCTTATAACTCCGCCGTTTTTCGACCGATTCGCTTCAAATTTGCTGTGAGCCATAACGGGGCGATGGCAACGGCAACCGAGGCGGCCCCGCGTCATTTGCGCGGTTTTGCAAATGCGCGAAACGGCGTCAGAAAAAACTCGGCCGGCCTTTCGGCGCCCGTATCTCCGTATTTCTGGACCGATTGCCTTCCCAAAATGGCAGATATAGGACCAGGGACGGTGACTATCAATCGGTGCCACAATGCCCCCGGAAGCGAATCCATTACTTAGGCGCATAACAGCAGCATAGATGCAAAACGGGCCTTATAACTCCGCCGGTTTTCAACCGAATTGCGTCAAATTTGCTGTCATAGGCTTGCTGTTCACCGGGGGGGCAAAGCCTGGCAGCAAATTTGAAGAAAATCGGGAGAGCGCGTCACTCTCTGAGCAGCGCCAACGGGAAACGGGGCTTTATAACTCTGCCGTTTTCTTAACGAAATCGCTTCAAATTTGCTGTACTCAGCGTTACCAGTACTTGGCCTTACCGTTACTAGGCGTTACCGTTACTAGGGAGAGCGCATCACTCTCAGAGCAGCGCCAACGCGAAACGGGGCCTTATAACTCCCCCGTTTCTTAACCAAATCGCTTCAAATTTGCTGTACTCAGCGTTACCAATACTTGGCATTACCGTTACTAGGCGTTACTGGTACTCGGCGTTGCACTAGTACTTCATAAAATAGGAGAAACGGTCTGGTTTGGTTGGTTGGTTGGCTTACCCTGACTAAAAGACCCCCGGGGATCATCCCAGCAGTTCGAGGCATTTGAAAGAACACTACGGCACTTAGAACGCACCAGCTAGGGATGAGAACACAGGGATGAGAACAAGTGATCGACTTCTAGGCCATGTTCAACGAATGAGGTCACAAGGTGTCACTGGAGTCCGAAAGACTCCTCATCCCAACAGTTGAAGCACTCGGGAACACTATGTTACAAATTACACCAGCTAGGGATGAGAGAAACAACGCGGGTCAAGATGTCACCCCCCCTTCTTTCTCCAGTCATGAGTACAAAACGGACGGGGTCATCGTGAAAGGGGGGGTCCAGGGGGTTGGGGGGGGGGGTCACTGGCTTCAAGCACCCGGTTACACTATGGTACAATACGGAGCTCAAAGACGCCAGGGATCATCCCAACTTTTGAAGCACTGATGAACACTATGGTACAAATGCACCCAGCGGGGGTAGGGATGAGAACATTACGTGTGTGACTCCGTTTTTTGATTACCCTGCCATGTGGCAGCCACACTCCACTTCGTAGGATTTTTTGACAACTGATTCGATGCTATGCTAGGAGCTTAAGGGCGGAGTTAGAACACCTAAATTTTTTGGAACGCTATTCGATTCGTAGCTAATTATCAGGCTGAGAACAGATTTGAGCTTGGCGTGGCTAAAGACAATCCCCCGCATAACTATGCAGAACATGACGACATTTTGATGTAGCCTTGGTGTTCTAGCTTATGTCAATTGGTCTGACACAGCTTTGAGCTTGGCATGGCTAAAGACAATCCCCGCATAACTATACAGAACATAACCCTCATTTTGATGTAGTCCTAGGTGTTCTAGCTTATCGGTCAGTTGGTTTGACACAGCTTTCATCCTGACACTAGAAAAAAAATGCCAGGGCGAGGTATTGAACAGTTGTGTTCATGGATAATATCGTGATTCTGTTGCATGTTATGGTTGATATTATTTTTTTTTTTTAGATTTTGTGTAAAGCGTACATGCTACTTTGTGTCAAGTTTATGATGGTGAGATTATTTTGCGTAATGTGTAAATGCTATTTTGTATTATTAGTTTATGATGTTGTTGTTGTCGAACCCTGGCGTAAAGACTCCAGGATCATCCCAACAGCCGAAGCACTTGAGAACACTATATGGCACAAATGCACCAGCTAGGGAATGAGAACATTACGTGTGTGACCGTTTTTGATTACCCCGCCACGTGAGCAGCCACACTCCGGAGGAGATTATTTATTAGTTTATGATGGTGATATTATTATACAGATCATGTGTAGACGCATGCCTTATGCTAGCTTTAATGTGTACCTCCCATAGGAACAACACATCAGTCTGTCGGGTACTTCCCTATTTAGCATGCATAGACGCTCCTATCTGTATTGTTTGTTTATTAAACGAGTCATTCCTGGTGTTGCACTGACCTCCGGGGCATTGCCTCCAGGATCGCTCCCACCATCTTTATATATACTAATGTCCCATATGTGCCTGTTCCAGACCGGAGGACGTTAAACCGAACTTTCCAATAGTCGTACTCTACCATAGCAATTTTTGTGTGGAGGGGGGAACATACCATGCATTGTGTATATCATGTTGTGTACCATGCATGTGATATATATATTTTTGTGTACCATGCATTGTGATATATCATTTTGTGTACCATGCATTGTGATATATCATGTTGTGTACCATGCATTGTGATATATCATTTTGTGTACCATGCATTGTGATATATCATGTTGTGTACCATGCATTGATATATATCATTTTGTGTACCATGCATTGTGATATATCATTTTTTGTTTACCATGCATTGTGATATATCATTTTTTGTTTACCATGCATTGTGATATATCATTGTTTGTGTACCATGCATTGTGATATATCATTTTGTGTACCATGCATTGTGATATATCATTGATATATCATTGTGTACCATGCATTGTGATATATCATGTTGTGTACCATGCATTGTGATATATCATTTTATGTACCATGTATTGTGATATATCATTTTGTGTACCATGCATTGTGATATTTTATCATCATGTTGTGTACCATGTATTGTGATATATCATGTTGTGTGCCATGCATTGTGATATATCATTTTGTGTACCATGTATTGTGATATATCATGTTGTGTGCCATGCATTGTGATATATCATTTTATGTACCATGTATTGTGATATATCATGTTGTGTACCATGCATTGTGATATATCATTTTGTGTACCATGCATTATGATATATCATGATTGTGTACCATGCATTGTGATATATCATTTTGTGTACCATGCATTGTGATATATCATTTTGTGTACCATGCATTGTGATATATTTTGTGTACCATGCATTGTGATATATCATGTTGTACCATGCATTGTGATATATCATTTTTTGTGTACCATGCATTGTGATATATCATGTTTGTGTACCATGCATTGTGATATATCATTTTATGTTTACCATGATATATCATTTTGTGATATTATCATATGTTGTGTACCATGCATTGTGATATATCATGTTGTGTACCATGCATTGTGATATATCATTGTGTGTACCATGCACTGTGATATATCATTTGTGTACCATGCATTGTGATATATCATTTTGTGTACCATGCATTGTGATATATCATTTTGTGTACCATGCATTGTGATATATCATGTTGTGTACCATGCATTGTGATATATCATTTTGTGTACCATGCATTGTGATATATCATGTTGTGTACCATGCATTGTGATATATCATGTTGTGTACCATGCATTGTGATATCATTTTGTGTACCATGCATTGTGATATATCATGTTGTGTACCATGCATTGTGATATATCATTTTGTGTACCATGCATTGTGATATATCATTGTGTTCCATGCATTGTGATATATCATGTTGTGTAAAACCAACTTGGCATGCATTGTGTATATATCATGTTTGTGTTCAATGCATTGTGATATATCATGTTGTGTACCATGCATTGTGATATATCATGTTGTGTACCATGCATTGTGATATATCATGTTGTTTACCATGCATCGTGATATATCATTTGTTGTGTACCATGCATTGTGATATATCATGTTTGTGTACCATGCATTGTGATATATCATTTTGTGTACCATGCATTGTGATATATCATTTTGTGTACCATGCATTGTGATATATCATTTTGTGTACCATGCATTGTGATATATCATTTTGTGTACCATGCATTGTGATATATCATTTTGTGTACCATGCATAGTGATATATCATGTTGTGTACCATGCATTGTGATATATGATTTTGTGTACCATGCATTGTGATATATCATTTTGTGTACCATGCATCGTGATATATCATGAATCATTTTTTGTGTACCATGCATTGTGATATATCATTGTGTACCATGCATTGTGATATATCATGTTGTGTACCATGCATTGTGATATATCATGTTGTGTACCATGAATTGTGATATATTATTTTGTGTACCATGCATTGTGATATATTATTTTGTGTACCATGCATTGTGATATATTTTGTGTACCATGCATTGTGATATATCATTGTGTGTACCATGCATTGTGATATATCATGTTGTGTACCATGCATTGTGATATATTATTTTGTGTACCATGCATTGTGATTGATTTTTTGTGTACCATGCATTGTGATATATCACTTTGTGTACCATGCATTGTGATATATCATTGTGTGTACCATGCATTGTGATATATCATTTTGTGTACCATGCATTGTGATATATCATTTTGTGTACCATGCATTGTGATATATCATGTTTGTGTACCATGCATTGTGATATATCATTTTGTGTACCATGCATCGTGATATATGATTTTGTGTACCATGCATTTTGATATATCATGTTGTGTACCATGCATGGTGATATATCATGTTGTGTACCATGCATTGTGATATATCATGTGTGTGTACCATGCATTGTGATATTATCATTTTGTGTACCATGCATTGTGATATATCATTGTGTTAACATGGCATTGTGATATATCATTGTGTACCATGCATTGTGATATATCATGTTTGTGTTCCATGCATCGTGATATATCATGTTGTGTACCATGCATTGTATATATATCATGTTTTGTGTACCATGCATTGTGATATAGCATTGTGTGTACCATGCATTGTGATATATCATTTTGTGTACCATGCATTGTGATATATTATTTTGTGTACCATGCATTGTGATATATCATTTTGTGTACCATGCATTGTGATATATAATTTTGTGTACCATGCATTGTGATATATCATGTTGTGTTCCATGCATTGTGATATATCATGTTGTGTACAATGCATTGTGATATATCATGTTGTGTACCATGCATTGTGATATATCATGTTGTGTACCATGCATTGTGATATATCATTTTGTGTACCATGCATTGTGATATATCATGTTGTGTATCATGCATTGTGATATATCATGTTGTGTACCATGCATTGTGATATATCATGTTTGTGTACCATGCATTGTGATATATCATTGTGTACCATGCATTGTGTACCATGCATTGTGATATATCATTTTGTGTACCATGCATCGTGATATATCACTTTGTGTACCATGCATTGTGATATATCATGTTTGTGTACCATGCATTGTGATATATTATGTTTGTGTACCATGCATTGTGATATATTATTTTGTGTACCATGCATTGTGATATATTATGTTATATCATTTGTGTACCATGCATTGTGATATATTATTTTGTGTACCATGCATTGTGATATATAATTTTGTGTACCATGCATTGTGATATATCATTTTGTGTACCATGCATTGTGATATATCATTTTGTGTACCATGCATTGTGATATATCATTTTGTGTACCATGCATTGTGATATATCATTTTATGTACCATGCTTGTGATATATCATTTTTGTGTGTGATATATCATTGTGTACCATGCATTGTGATATATCATTGTGTACCATGCATCGTGATATATCATTGTGTACCATGCATTGTGATATAGCATTGTGTACCATGCATCGTGATATATCATTTTGTGTACCATGCATTGTGATATATCATTTTGTGTACCATGCATTGATATATCATTTTTGTGTACCATGCATTGTGATATATAATTTTGTGTACCATGTATTGTGATATATTATTTTGTGTACCATGCATCGTGATATATCATTTTGTGTACCATGCATGTGATATATCATTTTGTGTACCATGCATTGATATATTATTGTGTGTACTGTGCATTGTGATTGATTATTTTATGCTCATTGGAAACAAACGAAATGGTGAGTAAGGGGGTAGGCTGGGTGGGGTGGGGGTAGTTTAGTTTTCGTTTGGATTTTTTGGCGGGGTGGGGTAGAGGGGCTGTTAGGGGAGGGGTAGTGGAGGTCGCGCGATTGGTAAGGTAGGGGTGCGAGAGTAGGGGGGGGGTCCCCAACCCTGTGCTGGGGGGCTGTGCGCAGCTTCACGGGACACCCCCACCCCCCTGCCTATTTTCACTCCCTGCTCCTCACCTAGGGTAGCTAGCTGCTAGGTAAATAGGTAGGCAGAGGGTGTTTGCTTTGTTTTGGGATTGTTGGGGTTTTGTTTGTTAGGTTTGGAGGGGGCAGAGACTACCCCACTCCCCCTCTCTCTCGTGTAGAATAGGTAGAAGATAGGTTAGGTTAGAAGAAGATAGGTTAGGTTAGATAGGTAGGTAGGTAGGTAGGTAGGTTAGTAGAGAGGTTTTGTTTTTTTTGGGGGGGACTGTTGAGTTTTTGTGTTTTGTTAGGTTTAGAGGGGGGTAGGCTAAGGTCTGTTGGGGTTTTGAGGCGAGCGCAACTCATGGCACGATAAAAAGGACACTACCACCCCCCAACCCTCTCTTGTACAATAGAAAAAGAAAGGCTAAGTAGGTAGGTAGGTGGGTAGGCAGGCAGGTAGGTAGGTGGGTAGGCAGGTAGGTAGGTGGGTAGGTAGGTAGATAGGTAGGTAGGTAGGTAGGCAGGTAGGTAGGTAGGTAGGCAGGTAGGTAATGTGCTCTTGATATGAATGTCTTTCTTGAGGGCAGAAGTTGGCCTGTAGCAGGGACAGCAGTAACGTGAGAGCTGGACACTAAAGGGACATCAACAGCCAATGGAAAATCACGGTACAGCGTTGTCTGTTGGGCAAGAGTAGGACTCTCAAACCATGGCACTGGCACTATTTGTGCTGCAGCCAACGGGATTGGTTGGGCCTATAAGGAAACTTCCCCAATGCCGGCTGCCCTAACGTCTTCTAGGCTGAGAGAGTGAGGATGCGCCCTGGGTAATTTCCACTATGGATAGAGATGCTGTAGCCCAGGGACGGTATTCATGTCGAGATAGCATGAGACTTAGCATGATGCTAACTTAGAAGCTCTTCCAAAAGTCCTATTAAATCCTATAGGACATTGGAAGAGCTTCTAAGTTAGCATCATGCTAAGTCTCATGCTATCTCAACGTGAATACCGTCCCAGGTCTCCAGCATAGCCGCAGTGCCCTCTGTGATGTGGAAGTCATTGTCACAACCTGAAGTGGTTCAGTAAGGAGCCAAGGTCTGAACTGGGGGATGTAGTTCTAATGCTCTAGCAGAGATTAGGCTTTTAGCCCAGACATTTCTGCTCCCAATAATAAATGTTGCTTTTAGGGGGATTAATGGTGTGTGTAGGTGCCTTAGATTAACAGGCTGTCCCAAAACGTCAGCATCAAAGGGGAGTTAAACAAATCTATGAATATGTACAAACCACAGTATGCTCTGAACATAGTTTCAGACACTTGCCCGAGTCCCGACCATTACAGTTTATTTCACTGAAAATGAGAATTTGCTGTCTTAGTATTTTGTTATTAAAAATATGATTTCAAAATTATTTCTACAACGCGGAAAGTCAAAAGCAACCCCTCTTCTTTATTTTGACTGTAATTTCAATATATTACGATCTCACAATGAACCTACATACGGGCTTCAAGGCATCCAAATGGGGTTCCCTAAAATCGTTGTAGCAATTCGTGGTTTTGGGGTCTCGGATAGTTATCATCTAGACAGACAGTTATTTTAAAATAATTGTTAAAAGTTGTATACCCAAATTCTCATTTTCAATGAAACAAACGGTCCATAAAAAGAATTGGAACGTGTGAACAGTGTATTCCTGTTTCCTTACGATGCATAACTTTTGGGACAGCCTGTATTGAATCTCTAGCGAGGCAGTTGAAATCTCAAATTGAGTCATACTGTTGGCTAGGCTCATTTTAGGGGGGGGGGGGGGGGGGTGGGGGGGGGGGTCGTTTTTTACAACTAGATTCCTTTTATTGTAGGGGTCAAGTGGGTGTAGGGATAGTTTCCGACAGTTCCATAGCTACACCCCCACCCCATCCTCATAGGGGAGGACAGTCAGATTGTTGTAAGGAATTAGCCTTTTCTTCTGATTTTTTTTTCTACCAGGGGGTGGTTAGTCCAAATCGTGTATAATTTGATCTTGACGTAATTCTTTCAACGGATGGGGTGGTTAGTCGAAATCATAAACTTATACTTATAGTATATAAAAGCATTTTTTGGCGCTTTTTTGTGGAAAATATGCGAAAATAAACATTTTTTAACGCAATTTGTTGAAAATAAGCATGCTTAGCCAGGATAGCCAGAAAAAACCCAATGAATTTATATTCTAAGTATAAATTAATGATTTCGACTAACCACCCCCCTCGATTAAACTTTTAACAAAATGTCAGCACGCAAAAATTCATCTTTCAATTGTATTTATTTCAATTCGTTTTCCAACATGGCTAATAAACATTTTTCACAACACAAGTCTTGTTTAAAAGAAGTGTGTGAATGAAGTGGTTATTATTAGCCGTTTCCCATATATCAGCAAAGTGTGTTAAGGTCTCCGTACACGTTAACCATATTCACAAAATATCTATTTCCCCATGGCAACAAATGTGTTAGGCCACTCATGATGGCTTAGAACTCACTGCGTTGTCATGGGGAAATAGAGATATTTTGTAAATTATTCACAAAATATCTATTTCCCCATGGCAACACAGTGCTAGGTCACCCCAATGACTTACAACCCACTGTTTATATGGGGATACGAGATACTTTGTGAACTTGTACGGAGACCTTAACACACTGTGCCCCGTGTCCAACATGGACTGGACGTTCAGACAGTTGCTCCCTATCGCTACAATTCAATTCAATACACGCGAACATTTTTCATTTTCACCATGGCAACACAACAATATGTAAATCATATTATGACTGGCCTACCTATCAATGTGGAGTAGGTACCGAATCGCCATTTCCCATTTCGCATTGAGGGTCTTCTACAGTAATTGAATATCAAAGTGCAATTTAACCCTTTCACCGCCAAGTCGCATTTGAGCACCACAGTGATTGAACACCTATGTCACTAAAAGGCATCAAATTGGGGTCTATTATCCAAAGACAATTGTCTTAATTTTGGGAAGTAAGGATAGACATTTTATATATGTCACACAAGAATCCCCAATATTGCAGATGGATTTTTTTGTTCTCTACCCAGGTAAATTTAATGGAAAATTCTTGGCTGAAATATGGCTGGCGGTGAAAGGGTTAATCTCTTGTTGAAGACTATGACTCTCAAACGAGGAGGGGGGGGACCTTGCACCCGCTTTGTTTTTTTTTTTCTAGTGCTGCAGCCAAAGGGAAGGGTTGGCTTTTGGGGACCTTACCCAAAGCCAGCCGTCCTCAAACCCCTTTTGGCCGAGAGAGTGGGGATGTACCCTGGGCAAGGCAATCTCCACTATAAACAAATTCTGACCCAACCCGCCAGAATTAGCATCTGCCCCCCTCTGCTATTTGGTAGTCATAGTCGGAAACGACTGACTAGCATATATATTATATGTCCGGTAACGCCCCTTTTTTCGGTGATTTGATGAGTGCTGTCAAGCAGTCGCACAATTAGACTTCTTCTTAGTGCCATTTCGCCTTCTTCACTTCACTCCGTTTCTTGCATTCAGTAAAACGGTGCACGCACGCACGCACGAACACGGCACACACACACACACACAAACATACCGATACGCACAGAGAGAGAGAGAGAGAGAGAGAGAGAGAGAGAGAGAGAGAGAGAGAGAGAGAGAGAGAGAGAGAGAGAGAGAGACATAAACAGACAGACAGAGAGAGATAAGGTGAAGAAAAGCGTCAAATTCATATAATATTTGAGAACACACAGGCACGCAGCAAAATGATAAAGGCGAAATGAAACTAAGTTTAGAATAATCGTCACGCGAGAAACGATAGGGGGAAATGGCGATTTGGGGAAATGGTAAATCGGAAAATGGCAATTTTGGGAAGTGGCGAATCGGGAATCGGGAATCTTGTGTTGCTATGGGTGAAAGAGTGAAAAGATTTTCACGTGTACACAGACCTTAAAGTCATAATCAGAATGATCACAAGCTGTAACACCAGTCAGTTGGAATTCCCTACCATCGAGTTCAGTCTAATGTACATGCCACTCGTGTTGACTTGTCTAAGACGCATACATGACTACAGGCTCGTCCCCTTCCTCGGCGCCTCATGGGGATCCCCAGATCCCCTGAAGCCCAACTCATCCCCCCCTCCCCCACGGGCCAAGTTTGACAATGAATGCCGTAGTAGGTAGGACACGCTTACAACCAAAACCACCGGTCCCAGGAATCGGGCCTCGCTGGTCATAAAAGTTCTGCCTCGCAGTGGCTCGCACACACAACGGGTACACAAACAGTCAACAACAAAAAGGAGGGCGAAAACGTCTCTGTGGAGCGCAGCGATTCAGATGACGGAGAGCGCGGCGCCTGTTGAAGGTGAAATTAACGTCCCAATTAGTCGTTGACTCTTTATGGACAGAGTTCGTGAAGACTTTGACTTCCTGGGCGGTGAAGATGACGGTGAATGATGACGATGATGATGATGATGATGATGACGATGATAGAGAAGTCGAGACGTAGCCTCCGCCGTCCGTGGATGATTCCGGTAACGCATTGCGGACCCTTGAACGTAGGGGTTCGCCGTCTGAAACTGAAGCATTCGAGTCCCGAGTCGTGACGTTGTTTCTGTCCTTGATGCTTTAAACCCTTTCATCGCCACTGTCGCCTCTTGGCACACAATGATTTAACACCCATGTCACTGAAAGGCATCAAATATGAGGGTCTGGTATCCAGTGACCTAATATGTTCTTCATTTTGGGAGGTAAGGATATGTCCTATTTTATGCATGTCACGGAGGAATCCCCAATATTGCAGACAAAATTTTTCTATACTCAAGCAAGTGTAATGGAAAGCTTTAGCTACAAAAATGGCTGGCGTTGAAAGGGTTAAGGTGTGATCAGCTCAGCATCGGCAGTCGTTGTAGCAGGGGATGGAAAGCATTGCGAGACGGCCCAAGGTTGTCGCTGGGTCTCCTGTAGCCCTGCTGGCTTGTCGTCGGTTTGGTGAGCAACCCTTCCCTCCCTCCAAGGTTGTCTTCAGGACCAGCGAGCGGCCTGCCTCGTGCCTCCCTCCTTTTTAGATACCCCTGGTTCCCCCGTGGTGTTCAGAACTGGGGGTTCTTTTGTATAAATAGTAGTTCCCCCATCTTCTGGAAGTTCTGTGCTTGTACCTTCCTCTAATATAATCACTCTTCTGGACTCTGCCTTTACATTTGCTTACTGTCATCTACTAATCTTTCGGCCTTACCCGGTCCATTCTCCTGCCTTTTGCTTTTTTTTGCTTTTCAACAAACACTTTCAAAAAGTCGTCCTTCCTTAAGCCGAGGTCAGACTTGCAGAGCCTAGCTATTTCTTAGTTAGGCGCATAACGGCAGCATGACGCATCTGCGCTAATAATTGAAAGGAAACTGAGCGATGAGCAGATCGAAAGGAAGAAGAAGAAGAAGAAGAAGACTACCCCTGGTGCTGGCTGGCGTGTCTGTATTCTTGTGACGCGAGGGCACACTCACTGGTGAGAGACATGGTTGATTCCACGTGGAGGGGTGACAGGAGTTCAGCTGGGTTCCTGGAACCAAACACGGGTAGAATAACATCAAAAGTACTCACAAAAAATACTGTAACTGTTGTGAAGAACATTGACACAAAACAAATAAACAGCCATATTATATCCAGAGCTTCGGATTGTTTTCAAACTCCACGGGTCATATGACCCCTGCTTACAGAAAATGATGGGTCAGTTTCCAAAATAACGAGCCAGTAATGTGTCGCTGTAGAATAACACTTAAAGTTTGTTGCAAACTTCAATGGGTCAGATAATGACCCCCGGGTGCACACAATGAGGGGTCAAATCAATACGGGTCAATGCCCCAGTATGCCCACCAACAATCCGAAGCTCTGCATTACCAAAAACAAACCACAAACAGTCATTTAGTTATGGCATGTTCCTGGTCTGATAAAGCACAGATAAGGAGCATGGACTGCTGAACATTTCAAAAGACAAGATTTTTGCTATTAGGTATTAGGTTACTGTATAGTCACAGAGGCGACTATGTGAAATTCGGGTTGCTCCCACCTGGAGAGAGCGTCGCAGGTCCAGAGGCGCGCCACCCAATTTTTGTGTGCTTGTATAATACATTGATTGTTTTCCTTACTTATGTTTATGATGTGTATCTGAAAACGTTAAACAAAAATCCGTTTTTTAAAAAGAAAGAGGGAGAGAGAATGAAGAAAAGGCCAAACAAGGCCTTCCTTCGTGAACACAAATCAAACACATGTGGGTGGGATGACACGGGTGGTTAAATGAGGAGTCCGTTCAAATGTGTGGTGTTTTTCCCCCTATTCCCGAGGTGTATGTTATAATCTAGAGAATTATCATTCGGTTGCTTTTAATTTTCTTGTTTGCGATGTAAAGCACTCTGAGCTCACCACGTGAGAAAAAGCGCTGTATAAATTCACATTATTGTTGTTATTATTATTTATTACTATTATTAATTGTAAATGTTATGCTATTTTCATCTATTCGACATAACTGTAGATGTTCGATCTTGTTGGATTTGTGTGTGCATACAATTGTGTTAATTAATTTTTGTTTGTTTTCTTTAAATACTTTTATTTTGGTCTAACATCACATGATGTTTATTAAACCACACTCAATTATTCCATTCAGCCCTGTGTTAAAACGTCCACCTTTCAAGGGCCAGCCACACACACTGAATGCGACGCGATTTCGACGATGTGAGTCATGATTCCCCCCCCCCCCCCCCCCCCCCCCCCCCCCCCCCCCCCCCCCCCGTCCCCCCCCCCCCCACGTGAAATACTTCCGTCTAAAATATAATTCTGCTGTTTTCGCTCACTATTGGGGTCTGCAACGAACACCATTTGCAAGAGTGAATGCCCTTGGTGGGTGGGTGAAGATGGTTCATTACTGACCAAACAGGGGGATTAACTCTCTCCAATAACCCTATTTGACGCCACTAAATGGCTGCCTTTCGCAAGAGTGAATGTCCTTGTCAATACTGACCAGAAAGGGCATCACTCTCACTGTCAATGGCGTTAATAACCCTAGCTATGACAAGTGGGCCAGAGTAGCGCACCAAGTAGCTTCTTGATCACTGCCAATCTTCTTCCCAACTGATTTCGATACCCGACCCTCCGCTGTATATCGTCAATTAATAGCTATCTTTCGATTCAGACCCGAAATCGTAGGTGTGCTGGCTGCGCCCTCACAGAGCTTCAACCAGATAGCAGAAGGGGGCAGCCACTATTCCGGCAGGCTGGGCCCAAAAAAATGTATACAGTGGGAGAAACCAGGGTGGATCCCCACTCTCTCGGGCCAAAAGGGACAGCGGGCTTTGGTGAAGGTCCACAAAGTTCAACATATCCCTTTGGCTGCAGCACGGAGACCCAATGCAAATTGCCCCTAGTTAGAGAATCATAGCCTTCTATAATAATAATTAACCCTTTCACCGCCAAGCCATATTTCAGCCAAAACATTTTCCATTAAATTTACCTGGGTAGAGAACAAAATCCATCTGCAGTATTGGGGATTCTTCTGTGACATTATATAAATAAGGTCTATCCTTACTTCCCAAAAACTAAGACAATAGGGTCTTTGGGTAATAGACCCCAATTTTGACGCCTATTAGTGACATAGGTGTTACATCACTGTGGTGCTAAAATGCAACATTGGCGGTTGGGTGGTGAAAGGGTTAAACCTAAAGACTAAGCTGTACCATGATGTTCCGATACTGTCAAAAAAGGTATTTGTATTGTGTAGCTCTCATGTTACTGTTGGCCCTACTACTACTACTACTACTACTACTAGGCCGGTTAATGTCAACCAGTGATAAAAGCCATTTAAGTAAAGGTCCAGGGACTTGTGATTTCAATACGGAAGCCAGTTGTCAAATTATAATAATAATAATAATAATAATAATAAAAATAATAAGAAGAAGAAGAAGAAGAAGAGGAGAAAGAAGAAGAAGAAGAAGAAGAAGAAGAAGAAGAAGAAGAAGAAGAACAACAACAACAACAACAACAACAACAACAAGAAGACGACGACGACGAAGACGAAGACGAAAGATTACAACGATAAAGTCGAAGGTGTTGTGCTACAGTCTTATCCAGCTCTAGAATAATGCATTTGCCACGCGTGCTCGCTCTCTATACTAGACTACTAATTTGCCAGTACTCGTTCTGCCCTAGTTACGCTGACCTTTCTAATTCATCTCAGTGAAATTCAAGGTCGCCCCCACGTGGCAAGTGCCGTAGATCACTATAAATGTTTTCTTGCCCCCCCCCCCCCCCCCCTTTCGTTTTTTTTGTTAATTTGTTTTTTCTTGCATTCATGAACATCCACGAACGCATTCAAACACGCACGTATGCTAAAATCTTACTCTCTCTCTCTCTCTCTCTCTCTCTCTCTCACACACACACACCACACACACACACACGCGCACACGCGCACGCACGCACACGCACACACACACACACAATCAATCAATCATTTATTGTCCCACATTTAAAACAAGGAAATTTGTCTTGCAGTCAATATCAAAGAATACAAAAAGCAACGCACACACATACACACATACGCGCACACCCGCATTCACGCGTGCGCGCTACAGTACATACTGCCAAGACAGATATTCTTGTTGCCATCTCAACCACACAATACAAAAAAGCAGTTCTCCCGCAATAGTCAAAGGTGACCTCCACCCAACCCCATCCAAATGGGTACTCCTCTCCCGCATCTCCGCCACGGAGGAATCCCGTTTTGACGGCTTATTTCTAGAAACCAGAGCAAAGTGAGTGTTCCGATCCTTGAAAAAGCTGTCTTTCTGAGTGATCTCGACGTGTTTTTGTTGCAAAAGCTATCCTTCCAGTGTCCACCTTTAAACAAACAAACAAACAACACACAGGGTGTACGGTCTCTTGGTTACCTTGGTGTTCACAGGGCAACCGGCACCGTAACCCCCTGGCACGGGGCAGTGTATGCCCGGACCCGGTAACCTGAATGGAGGGAATCAGTAGGTGTGATTTAGTACTTTATAGTCACTAGAGCGTCCTCTGTGAAATTCGGTTGCTGGAGAGCGCGTCCGCAGCCAGGCTTTTTTTTGCATGCATGTTTGTGTGACTGATGAGGAAGGAATTGGAGGGGGGGTGTGGGGGTGCAATTTTGGACGCAAATGACTAACTTTTCGGTCCACTGGTTTAACGGGTGCTAAGTGCATGGGGGCCAACACGGGACCTCGGTTATCGTCTCATCCGAAAGACTCCACTTCAAGACCGTAAGGCTAGTTGCTCAAGTCGAGGAAAAATCCTGTACCCATGTTCGAACTCTTCGTTTTTACCCCTTGACACGAATCGAACAGTGCTACCAGACACTGTGCCACTTCTGCATTAAACACCTGATTACACAGTGTAACACTAAAAGTGTGAATGTGAGCGGGGTTTGGTTACAGCTCATTTTGACTGTTTATGTTGTTGTTGTAAACAGTCGTTGCCTGTCCTGTCGTTTTTCCGCCAATGACTGCCACAAGTCGCGAGGTGATGCAGGTACTGGCTGGGTGCGGAAATTAGTTTAGTTGTGGAAATGTCTTCCGCACAGTACATCCCCACTCATCTC
>CM065698.1:12196409-12198909 GCA_017654935.2 Phymorhynchus buccinoides | reverse complement strand
TCTCTCTCTCTCCTGGCATTCAAACACGCCCCGAATGAGATCAACACGCATTTCTTCACCTGATCCATGTGTGTGTTTGTGTGTGTGTGTGTGTGTGTGCGCGCGCGCGCGCACGCACGTGTTTTCCCATGCTTGTTCAAATGTTATTTACAATCCTTTGTTTTAACGCATGAATTCGTTTTTACTACAGTTGGTGTTTGTTTGTTATGTCTCGTAATCTGTAACAACAAGCAAAATTTCCTTTTATGCGATACGTTTAAAAGGATAATAATGAATTGATTGATTGACAGCGTTTCCTGGTCTGACCGTGTATTACAAAAGACTCTTGTCACTGATTCGCTGGTCATCCACTGTGCTCATCCACGTTAATTTTAAGTTCAGCGATGTTTAAAATGTGTTTTTAGTTTAAGGGGCACCCTGACGGATGAGTTTTTGTAAGAAACACGTCGAGATCACCAGGAAAACACCCTTTACAGAGATCGCAACACTCGCTTTGCTCTGGTTTCCTAGAAATCAAACCGTCACATCGGCGATTCCTCCTTGGCGGAGGTGCTGGAAGTCAAATTCTTTCGGTGAAAGAGAAGGCATGTGCCTTCTCTTTTCTAAGAAGGCAAATGTGCACTTCAATCTTTTTAGGTTTTTTGTTTTGTTTTGTTTTCTTTCTTTTTTTTGACCCTCCACTGTCCCCGCCTTTCTTTTCATTTCTTTCTTCTTGAGTTTGAGGCGGCTCATCTTTTTTATTTTTATTTTTCAACATATTCTCTCTCGTCCCCCTCCCCCTCTCTCTCTCTCTCCTTTGCACATTTTTATGTGTGTGACAATGGACATTATTTTGTCGAACACAAAAATAGGGTTTCTGTCTGACCTAGTGTGTGGTGTATTGTTATTTAGCTGTTTTTTGAGTGCGTGTGTCGACGTGTTTAAGTATGACAGTTTGTATACTTTAAATAAATGCTGCTCATCCTTCCATTTTTAGTTTCGAAAATCTACATGGACAAGTCCAAGTAGAGGAAATAGCATCAACAAGGAAAAAAAAGAAAGAATCCTATTTCTCCTCAATTCCCCCCGGTGTCAACCCTTTTAAAAAAAGAAAAACTACAAGGGAGACTAGAAGGAACTATGACGAGATAGCTGATGTAGGGACGTAAGTGTGTGCGTGTGTGTGCGTGCGCGCGCGCGTGTGTGGATGTGTGTGTGTGTGTGTGTGGTGTGTGTGTGTGTGTGTATGCTTGCGTGCGCGTGTGTGGTGGTCTGTGTGTGTGACAAACACATGTCTACATGCACGTGTGTTATGCTTTTGTATCTTCTTCTTACTACAAACATGGAGAGGACAAATGAAAAAGTCTACAAAAACATATTTCAACCACTTCTTATTTGAGTGCACATATCTCCACCCACCCCAAAGAATATATCCACAATGGCTACAAAAATCAATAGATCTCTCTAATATGGATGGCATAGCTCCGCCAAAGAGGAATCGCCGACACCCAAGTTTGAACGGTTTGGTTTGAGTCCCTCAGGCAAAGTGAGTGTTCCAGGAATAGTCCGTGGACCAAGCCTGCAAAAAAATTAGCTGTCTTTCTGGTTTGCCAAAGGAGTTTCGCTCGACCAAGTGCTCCTTTTTTTCTCTTTTCTTTTTTCTGCACTACAAAAAAAAAAGTTCCAAAAAAATTGTCCTCTCATCCATCGTCTTTCTGGTGGGTGCCCCTCATCCGTCAGGGTGCCCTTAGAGACAATCGATCTGATTGTTGTGGTTTCCATTAAGGATGGAAAATACACAAAGAAAACTAGATTAAGTCATTTTGCTACATCATCAAAAACACATTTTTATTTTTTATAAAAAGGGTGGGGATAAGAACGGAGGTTATTTTTATATGTTTAAATTTTTTTTTTTTTAAATCACAATCAACAGATAATTATGTAGTATATAATGTGATTGTTTTATTATCAATACAATGCCATTGTTTCGGGTTTGTTTTCGAGGTTCGCACCTTCTACAATCAACACGTCATTAACTCTGTCCAGAAAGTACCAATAAAGTGTCGAAAGAGTGCCACTTAGGGGGCCCCTAAAATGATCAGAACGTCAACGTGTCGATTAGTAATTATAGGTCAAATTGATTATTCATTTAGGTCAATGGATTAAGCCAGGATGAGGCTCACGAGTATCTATGTGGGTCGAGTGGTTTGTTATTGAACTGATAAGCTGGGGCAGTGGGTGGATGCCTCGTGCCTCCATACGGGGAGCTGGACGAGCCTGCCCCCCCTCCACGAGTCTCTCCCCGTGGGGATACCGGGGGGGGGGGGGGGGGGTCTTTTGTAAAAAATAGTTCCCCCACCTTCTGGAAGTTCTGTTGCTTGTAGCTTCCTCTAATCTGCCACTCTCTTTGACTCTGCCTTTTCCCTTTGCTTTCTATCATCTACTATCTTTCTGACTTACTGGCCCCATTCTCCTGCCTTTTTTCAAAAAAATCTTCCAAACTAATTGTTCTCCTTTGAGC
>CM065698.1:12138909-12191409 GCA_017654935.2 Phymorhynchus buccinoides | reverse complement strand
CGTGCGTGCGTATGTGTGGGTAAGTGTTCGTAGGCGTGTAATATTAACTTTGCGAAAAGGTTTGAAACTGATTTGAACAAACTATGCAAAGCAAAATGCTTAAAACAAATATAGCATATATAAGCATGATATAAATAAATACACCTAGAGAGAGAGAGAGAGAGAGAGAGAGAGAGAGAGAGAGAGAGAGAGAGAGAGAGAGAGAGAGAGAGAGAGAGAGAGACGAACGAACGAACGAACGAACGAACGAACGAATCATTTTAATGAGTAGGCCTTCTGCCCATGTCATAGGGGGGAAGGGACGAAAAAAGAAAGAAAAAGACTGAAACAAAATCACATAATAGCATACATAACACACATGGAAACATTTCACGAATACAGCATTAATATGACACATAATTGATACAGAGAATCAGTGAGAGAGAGAGAGAGAGAGAGAGAGAGAGAGAGAGAGAGAGAGAGAGAGAGAGAGAGAGAGAGAGAGAGAAACTTGAAAAACAAGATTTTAGGCACACGCACACACACACATCTGTCCACAGAGAGACAGAGAGAGACAGAGAGAGAGAGAGAGAGAGAGAGTGCAGATACGTAGGACTTTTGTCAGTCAAAGGGAAACAACTCACTCACTTGCAATAATAGAGAGAAGATCGTAAGATAAGTTGTCTCCCCTTCTATCCCTTTCACAGAAAAAGCTGGCAGCGGAAGTTGGGTTAAGGTCTCTAGTCACAGAGACTTATATCTGTGAAATTCGGGCTGCTCTCCCCCGGAGAGAACGTCGCCGCAAATGCAGCGCCTACCCTTTTTTTTTTTTTTTTTTTTGGGGGGGGGGGCACAGGGTGAGGTGTGGGCACACTTGGAAAACTTAGCTATCAGTTTGGCCATACCAGGCAGCGGGATTTCTCCCTGCTCTTCTTTCAACTACCGTGGGATTTTTACGCGCGTAAAGCGCGCGGGTCAGACTAGCTTTAAGTCCCCCATCCGAAGGACTCGAGAGGCTCAGTTCGATTTTTCCTTGTCAAACTAGAAAGAAAGAAAGGGCGAGGAGGCCGGGATTCGAACCCGGGTCACTCGCGCTGCAGTCGCGCATTACATTTGGCAGGCGAACGTCTTAGGCCGTGTACACACTAACTTTTTTTCGGTACGGAAGCCCCGTGAGTAAGTAAAAGAAAGAAAGACAAAATAAGCGAACGCGTTTACGCACAGAAATGCGTGTCCTCCTTTCTTTTACTTATTCACGGGGTTTCCATACGCCGGAAATAAAAAGATGTGTGTACACGGCCTTAGCCACTCTGCCACCTTTCTCCCTTTCATTGATCTTCGTCGTGTTCTTTTCGCTACAGAATCAGCTCCTCCTCCTCCTCCTACTGTCGGTGACCTACCTGGTGCGTACATACACCCAGTGGAGCAGGCTGTGCGGCTACATGACAGGACCATAAGACTATCTTCCTCCTCCTGCTGTCGGTGACTTGCCTGGTGTAGCGCACACTGACCCAGTGGAGCAAGGCTGTGCGGCTACACATGGCAGGCCCTGAGACGCCACCACCACCACTCACCACGCGCCGGACGGGCTGCGTGACTTCAGCCAAGGACGCGCCAAGGATCTCGTCTAACTACGTACGGCTGACCGTGATGTTACGTGAGCCTGCTTGACTGACGCTGCCGGAGGGGGGTGGGGGTGGGGGTGGGGGGTGGGGAACTGCTGTTACGTTTTCGCCGGCCCGAGCTGAGGCTGCTGTTAAGTGACGTGAGCTTCTGCCTTCCATGGACACGGGTCTAGAACATCGTGCACAACACTGCTGAGTGACGTGAAGCCTCTGCCTTCCATGGACAGGGCCCAGAACATTGTGCACAACACTGCTGAGTGACGTGAAGCCTCTGCCTTCAATGGACAGGGCCCAGAACATTGTGCACAACACTGCTGAGTGACGTGAAGCCTTCCATGGACAGGGCCCAGAACATCGTGCACACCACTGCTGAGTGACGTGAAGCCTTCCATGGACAGGGCCCAGAACATCGTGCACACCACTGCTGAGTGACGTGAAGCCTTCCATGGACAGGGCCCAGAACATCGTGCACACCACTGCTGAGTGACGTGAAGCCTTCCATGGACAGGGCCCAGAACATCGTGCACACCACTGCTGAGTGACGTGAAGCCTTCCATGGACAGGGCCCAGAACATCGTGCACACCACTGCTGAGTGACGTGAAGCCTTCCATGGACAGGGCCCAGAACATCGTGCATACCACTGCTGAGTGACGTGAAGCCTCTGCCTTCCATGGACAGGGCCCAGAACATTGTGCACAACACTGCTGAGTGACGTGAAGCCTTCCATGGACAGGGCCCAGAACATCGTGCACACCACTGCTGAGTGACGTGAAGCCTTCCATGGACAGGGCCCAGAACATCGTGCACACCACTGCTGAGTGACGTGAAGCCTTCCATGGACAGGGCCCAGAACATCGTGCACACCACTGCTGAGTGACGTGAAGCCTTCCATGGACAGGGCCCAGAACATCGTGCACACCACTGCTGAGTGACGTGAAGCCTTCCATGGACAGGGCCCAGAACATCGTGCACAACACTGCTGAGTGACGTGAAGCCTTCCATGGACAGGGCCCAGAACATCGTGCACACCACTGCTGAGTGACGTGAAGCCTTCCATGGACAGGGCCCAGAACATCGTGCACACCACTGCTGAGTGACGTGAAGCCTTCCATGGACAGGGCCCAGAACATCGTGCACACCACTGCTGAGTGACGTGAAGCCTTCCATGGACAGGGCCCAGAACATCGTGCACACCACTGCTGAGTGACGTGAAGCCTTCCATGGACAGGGCCCAGAACATCGTGCACACCACTGCTGAGTGACGTGAAGCCTTCCATGGACAGGGCCCAGAACATCGTGCACACCACTGCTGAGTGACGTGAAGCCTTCCATGGACAGGGCCCAGAACATCGTGCACACCACTGCTGAGTGACGTGAAGCCTTCCATGGACAGGGCCCAGAACATCGTGCACACCACTGCTGAGTGACGTGAAGCCTTCCATGGACAGGGCCCAGAACATCGTGCACAGCACTGCTGAGTGACGTGAAGCCTTCCATGGACAGGGCCCAGAACATCGTGCACAACACTGCTGAGTGACGTGAAGCCTCTGCCTTCCATGGACAGGGCCCAGAACATCGTGCACAGGGGAGACTGGGCTGAGTGACGTGAAGTCCTTCCATGGACAGGGCCCAGAACATCAGTGCACACCACTGCTGAGTGACGTGAAGCCTTCCATGGACAGGGCCCAGAACATCGTGCACACCACTGCTGAGTGACGTGAAGCCTTCCATGGACAGGGCCCAGAACATCGTGCACAACACTGCTGAGTGACGGGGAATGCCTTCCATGGACAGGGCCCAGAACATCGTGCACACCACTGCTGAGTGACGTGAAGCCTTCCATTGACAGGGCAGGGAACACGTGGAATTGACTGCAGGGGAGACGATGGGCCTTGAAGGACAGGGGGACCATGGGAATTGAAGCACAGGGGAGACGATGGGAATTGAAGGACAGGGGAGACGAGGGAATTGAACATCAGGGCAGACACTGGGAATTGACGTCAGGGAAGACAATGGGAATTCCATGGACGATGGGGAAGCCCAGAGACATGGGAATTGCAGGGGAGACACTGCAGGGGAGACGATGGGAATTGAAGGTCAGGGGAGACGATGGGAATTGAAGGTCAGGGGAGACCATGGGAATTGAAGTACAGGGGAGACGATGGGAATTGGAGGTCAGGGGAATGGGAATTGAAGGTCAGGTGAGACAAGGAATTGAAGAAGGGGTTGGCAGAGTGAAGGTCAGGGGAGACATGGGAATTGAAGGTCAGGGGAGACGATGGGAATTGAATCAGGGGAGACGATGGGAATTGAAGGACAGGGGAGACGAATGGGAATTGAAGGTCAGGGGAGACGATGGGAATTGAAGGACAGGGGAGACGATGGGAATTGAAGGTCAAAAATGGGAATTGAAGGTCAGGGGAGACGATGGGAATTGAAGGTCAGGGGAGAGATGGGAATTGAAGGTCAGGGGAGACGATGGGAATTGAAGGTCAGGGGAGACGATGGGAATTGAAGGTCAGGGGAGACTATCAGGGGGACGAATTGAAGGTCAGGGGAGACGATGGGAATTGAAGGTCAGGGGAGATGGGAATGGGAATTGAAGGTCAGGGGAGACCATGGGAATTGAAGGTCAGGGGAAACAATGGGAATTGAAGGTCAGGGGAGACGATGGGAATTGAAGATCAGTCAGGGGAAACAATGGGAATTGAAGGTCAGGGGAGACGATGGGAATTGAAGGTCAGGGGAAACAATGGGAATTGAAGGTCAGGGGAGACGATGGGAATTGAAGGTCAGGGGAGACAATGGGAATTGTCTCCCAGGGGAGACAATGGGAATTGTTTTCCCTGGGAGACAATTCCCATTGTCTCCCCTGACCTTCAATGGGAATTGTCTCCCCTGACCTTCAATTCCCATTGTTTTCCCTGATCTTCAATTCCCATCGTCTCCCCTGACCTTCAATTCCCATCGTCTCCCCTGGAATTGAATTCCCAGGGGAGACGATGACCTTCAATTCCCATTGTCTCCCCTGACCTTCAATTCCCAAGGTCTCCCCTGACCTTGAATTTCAGGGAAAACCCTGGGAATTCAATTCCCAGGGGAGACGATGGGAATTGAAGGTCAGGGAAAACCATGGGAATTGAAGGTCCCCTGGACCTTCAATTCCCAGGGTCTCCGATGGGAATTGAATTCCCAGGGGAGACCCTGGGAATTGATTCCCAGGGTCTCCAATGGGAATTGAATTCCCAGGGGAGACGATGGAATTGAATTCCCATTGTCTCCCCTGACCTTCAATTCCCAGACGATGGGACCTTCAATTCCCAGGGGTCTCGATGGACCTTCAATTCCCATTGTCTCCCCTGACCTTCAATTCCCAAGGTCAGGGGAGACGATGGGAATTGAAGGACAGGGGAGACGATGGGAATTGAAGATCAGGGGAGACAATGGGAATTGAAGGTCAGGGGAGACTATGGGAATTGAAGGACAGGGGAGACGATGGGAATTGAAGGTCAGGGGAGACGATGGGAATTGAAGGTCAGGGGAGACGATGGGAATTGAAGGTCAGGGGAGACGATGGGAATTGAAGGTCAGGGGAGACGATGGGAATTGAAGGTCAGGGGAGACGATGGGAATTGAAGGTCAGGGGAGACGATGGGAATTGAAGGACAGGGGAGACGATGGGAATTGAAGGTCAGGGGAGACGATGGGAATTGAAGGTCAGGGGAGACGATGGGAATTGAAGGACAGGGGAGACGATGGGAATTGAAGGTCAGGGGAGACGATGGGAATTGAAGGTCAGGGGAGACGATGGGAATTGAAGGTCAGGGGAGACGATGGGAATTGAAGGACAGGGGAGACGATGGGAATTGAAGGTCAGGGGAGACGATGGGAATTGAAGGTCAGGGGAGACGATGGGAATTGAAGGTCAGGGGAGACGATGGGAATTGAAGGTCAGGGGAGACGATGGGAATTGAAGGTCAGGGGAGACGATGGGAATTGAAGGTCAGGGGAGACGATGGGAATTGAAGGACAGGGGAGACGATGGGAATTGAAGGACAGGGGAGACGATGGGAATTGAAGGTCAGGGGAGACGATGGGAATTGAAGGTCAGGGGAGACGATGGGAATTGAAGTATGTGAGTGGTTGTAACGGTATCGGTATTTTTTCTATTGGGATCAGTGACATAATGTCCCCGCCTGTATAATATATCTCCGTCTCTGTTATGTGTCCCCATCATTGTGTCCCTCGTCTCTTGTGTGTCCCCGTCCTTACATGTTCCCGCCTCTATAATTATGTCCCCATCTCTTGTACCCCATCTCTATGTCCCCTTACATGTCCCCGTCATTGTGTCCCTCGTCTATTGTATGTCCTCGTCCTTAGATGTTCCCGCCTCTATAATATGTCCCCATCTCTATGTGTACCCCATCTCTATGTCCCCTAACGGTGTCCCCGTCATTGTGTCCCTCGTCTATTGTATGTCCTCGTCCATAGATGTCCCCGCCTCTATAATATGTCCCCGTCTCTATGTGTACCCCATCTCTATGTGTCCCCATCATTGTGTCCCCGTCATTGTGTCCCTCGTCTATTGTATGTCCTCGTCCTTAGATGTTCCCGCCTCTATAATATGTCCCCATCTCTATGTGTACCCCATCTCTATGTCCCCTTACATGTCCCCGTCATTGTGTCCCTCGTCTATTGTATGTCCTCGTCCTTGATGTTCCCGCCTCTATAATATGTCCCCATCTCTATGTGTACCCCATCTCTATGTCCCCTTACATGTCCCCGTCATTGTGTCCCTCGTCTATTGTATGTTCGTCCTTAGATGTTCCCGCCTCTATAATATGTCCCCATCTCTATGTGTACCCCATCTCTATGTCCCCTTACATGTCCCCGTCATTGTGTCCCTCGTCTATTGTATGTCCTCGTCCTTAGATGTTCCCGCCTCTATAATATGTCCCCATCTCTATGTGTACCCCATCTCTATGTCCCCTTACATGTCCCCGTCATTGTGTCCCTCGTCTATTGTATGTCCTCGTCCTTAGATGTTCCCGCCTCTATAATATGTCCCCATCTCTATGTGTACCCCATCTCTATGTCCCCTTACATGTCCCCGCCTCTATAGTATGTCCCCTCTCTATGGACCCCCGTCTCTATGTGTCCCTCTCTCTTATGTGTCCTTACATGTCCCCTCCCCCTCTGTATTTTTCTGTCTCTGTGTGTCCCCATCTCTGTATATCCCCGTCTCTATGTGTCCCCATCTTTGCTTACCCTGTACCCCCTTCATGAGGGGCAAAGGCCTAAATGAATAAATCATTGCCATTCTCTCTCTCTCGCTCTCTCTCTCTCTCTCTCTCTCTCTCTCTCTCTCTCTCTCTCTCTCTCTCTCTCTCTCTCTCTCTCTCTCTCTCTCTCTCTCTCTCTCTCTCTGTGCATTAACTATCTATGTATGTAAGATGATTTATTTTATGGGATTTTTCAAAATATTATGAACTAATTTAGCCGCAGGTTAGGCTTATATTCTTTAGTTCATGGTTTGTGCTTCCTTGGCATTGGAGCATTGTTTGCTAATGTCAATAACATTCATTTTTCGTTTCATTTCATCTCTCTTTCTCTCCCTCTCTGTCTCCCCCTCTCTCTCTCTCTCTCTCTCTCTCTCTCTCTCTCTCTCTCTCTCTCTCTCTCTCTCTCTCTCTCTCTCTCTCTCTCTCTCTCTCTCTCTCTCTCTCTCTCTCTCTCTCTCTCTCTCTCTCTCTCTCTCTCTCTCTCCGAGTTCGAACCTGGGTACAGGGGATTTTTCCTCTCACTTTGCACTAGGCCTTACGGTCTGAATGTGGAGTCTTTCGGATGAGACGATAAACCGAGATCCCGTGTGCCCATGCACTTAGCACACGTTAAACCCAATGGCAACGAAAAAGTTGTCATTTGGTCACAATTTACCCCCGTCCCCTCCCTTTCCTTCCTCATCAGTCACACAAAAAATCGCATGCAAAATTCAAAAAAAAAAATGGGTGGCGCGCCTCTGGCTGCGACGCGTTCTCCAGGTGGGAGCAACCCGAATTTCACAGAGATGTCTCTGTGACTATAAAGTACCTAATACCTAATACCCTCTCCCTCTCTCTCTTTGTGTCTGTCTCCACAGTCGGTGTTGCTGGTGATAGCGGACTTTCCCTCCCCCCCCCCCCCCCCCAGGACAACTGGTCCTGTGGGTCAGCCGTGCTGCAATCAAGCCACTGGGACCTCATCACCATGGAGGAGAGGCACATCATCATCATCGTCGTGGTGGTGCTCCTGGAGAGGATTCCTCTGATCCAGCGCATCGTGCCTCCTTCCCCGCAGAGGCTGCTGCCCCTTGTATATTACCCCGCCACGTGTCCCACCACGCGTACATCTTAGGTCAGGTCAGGTAGGACGACTAGGCCTCGCGGCCTCTCAAAAGCGTCCTTTCTCTTGATTGGATTTAAAAAAAAAATTAAATTCGGTTAGTAGGTAGGTATCTTTTTAAATTCAGTTGGCGCAGCTGTGACGGTTTTAGTAGACTATCAGTCATACTGGTATTTTAATTTACTACGGTTTGGTTCTTTGTCCAGGAGATTTTTAAATTTTGTAGTAGGTGAAGACGGGGTAAAAAGCCCATGGGCGGGTAAGACGTCCATGCCAATTATCTCATGAAATAAAGCAGATTTCAGTCACATTTGCCCATGCGATGAATGCTAAACATTAACACTCGTCTCATGGGCAAAATGTGACTGAAATTTGCTTCATTTCATGAGATAATTGGCATGGGCTTCTTACCCGCCCATGGGCCTTTTTACCCCGCTATAAGTGCAAGTTTTGTTTGAGCAGGAAGTGCGTTCCAATAGTTAGTCACTCCGTTACTGAAAAAGTTGTCTCCTGATGTTAGTTCTACTGTACTGTGTTAGTATTTTTAATTCATGATTTCTAGTCTTTGAAATAGCCCCCCCCCCCCCCCCCCCCGCCACGTTTTTTGGAAGGCTTACTGATACCAATGCGAACATCAGAAACAGCAGCTGAAATCTGAATTTTTTGTTTTGGCCCCCTCCCCCCCCCCCCCCCGCCCGTGGGGATACCGGGGGTGTCTTTTGTATAAATAGACCTTCTGGAAGTTCTGTGCTTGTAACTTCCTCTGATCTGTCACTCTCTTTGACTCTGCCTTTTCCCTTTGCTGTCATCTACTATCTTTCTGCCTTTACCGGTCCATCCATTCTCCTGCCTTTTTTTTCACGAAACAGTTCCTCCAGCCGAAGTCGGACTTGCTGGGCCTAACTATTGTTTAGTTAGGCGCATAACAGCAGCATGACGCATCTGCGACAGGAAACTGTCTGAGCGATCGAAGAAGAAGAAGATTTGTTTGGTATTTATTGATTGATTCGGCCTCTTTGTCACGTATCAACGCTTTTGTCAACATGAATAGATATAAACTTATACGAATCAAAGCATGCACATGCATATCATATAGTAAAAAGCCAACTGTTCGTCCGTGTGTGTGTGTGTGTGTGTGTGTGTGTGTGTGTGTGTGTGTGTGTGTGTGTGTGTGTCTGTGTCTGTGTATCTGTGTGTCTGAAACACGAAACGGGCCTTATAACTCCGCCGTTTTTCGACCGATTCGCTTCAAATTTGCTGTGAGCCCTAACGGGGCGATGGCAACGGCAACCGAGGCGGCCGCGTCATTTGCGCGGTTTTGCAAATGCGCGAAACGCACATCAGACGGCCTTTCGGCGCCCGTATCTCCGGTATTTCTGGACCGATTGCCTTCACATATGGCAGATATAGGACCAGGGACGGTGACTATCAATGTGCCAAGCCGGAAGCGAATCCATTACTTAGGCGCATAACAGCAGCAAGATGCAAAACGGGCCTTATAACTCCGCCGGTTTTCAACCGAATCGCGTCAAATTTGCCATCAGGCTTGCTGTCACCAGGGCAAAGCCTGGCAGCAAATTTGAAGAAAATCGGGAGAGCGCGTCACTCTCTGAGCAGCGCCAACGGGAAACGGGGCTTTATAACTCTGCCGTTTCTTAACGAAATCGCTTCAAATTTGTTCTACTCAGCGTTACCAGTACTTGGCGTTACCGTTACTAGGCGTTGCCGTTACTAGGGAGAGCGCATCACTCTCAGAGCAGCGCCAACGCGAAACGGGGCCTTATAACTCCACCGTTTCTTTACCAAATCGCTTCAAATTTGCTGTACTCAGCGTTACCAATACTTGGCATTACCGTTACTAGGCGTTACTGGTACTCGGCGTTGCACTAGTACTTCATAAAATAGGAGAAACGGTCTGGTTTGGTTGGTTGGTTGGCTTACCCTGGCTAAAAGACCCCCGGGGATCATCCCAGCAGTCGAGGCATTTGAACAAGTGATCGACTTCTAGGCCATGTTCAAGAATGAAGGAAGGTCAAGGTCACTCCAGGGATCATCCCAACAGTTGAAGCACTTGAACACTATGGTACAAATGCACCAGCTAGGGATGAGCTGAGAACAAGTGATCGACTTCTAGGGATCAAAGGAGAACATTACGATCATCCCAACAGTTGAAGCACTTGTGGTACAAATGCACCAGCTAGGGATGAGAACCGTGTTGACCGTTTTTGATTAACCCGCCACGTGGCAGCCACACTCCGACTTCGGAGGATTTTGGAACGATTATGTTATGCTAGGAGCTTGGCATGGCTAAAGACAACCCCCCACATAACTACAATAACATTTTGATGTAGCCCCGTCATAACTGATGGCATGGCTAAAGACAATCCCCCACATAACTGTGCAGAACATAACATTTTGATGTAGCCTTGGTGTTCTAGCTTATGTCAGTTGGTCTGACACAGCTTTGAGCTTGGCATGGCTAAAGACAATCCCCGCATAACTATGCAGAACATAACAACATTTTGATGTAGCCTTGGTGTTCTAGCTTATGTCAATTGGTTTGACACAGCTTTATGCCAGGGCGAGGTATTGAACAGTTGTGTTCATGGATAATATCGTGATTCTGTTGCATGTTATGGTTGATATTATTTTTTTTTTTTAGATTTTGTGTAAAGCGTACATGCTACTTTGTGTCAAGTTTATGATGGTGAGATTATTTTGCGTAATGTGTAAATGCTATTTTGTATTATTAGTTTATGATGTTGTTGTTGTCGAACCCTGGCGTAAAGACTCCAGGGATCATCCTAACAGCCGAAGCACTTGAACACTATGGCACAAATGCACCAGCTAGGGATGAGAACATTACGTGTGTGACCGTTTTTGATTACCCCGCCACGTGAGCAGCCACACTCCGGAGGATTTATTAGTTTATGATGGTGATATTATTATATATCATGTGTAGACGCATGCCTATGCTAGCTTTAATGTGTACCTCCCATAGGAACAACACATCAGTCTGTCGGGTACTTCTCATATTTAGCATGCATAGACGCTCATATCTGTAGTTTGTTTTTTAATCGAGTCATTCCTGGTGTTGCACTGCCTCCGGGCATTGCCTCCAGGCTCGCTCCCACCATCTTTATATTTACTAATGTCCCATATGTGTATGTTCCAGACCGGAGGACGTTAAACGAACTTTCATCATCGTACCTACCATATGATTTTGTGTGATGTGAACATACCATGCATTGTGATATATCATGTTGTGTACCATGCATTGATATATATTATTTTGTGTACCATGCATTGTGATATATCATGTTGTGTACCATGCATTGTGATATATCATTTTGTGTACCATGCATTGTGATATATCATGTTGTGTACCATGCATTGTGATATATCATTTTGTGTACCATGCATTGTGATATATCATTTTGTGTACCATGCATTGTGATATATCATGTTGTGTACCATGCATTGTGATATATCATGTTGTGTACCATGCATTGTGATATATCATTTTGTGTACCATGCATTGTGATATATCATTTTGTGTACCATGCATTGTGATATATCATTTTGTGTACCATGCATTGTGATATATCATTTTGTGTACCATGCATTGTGATATATCATTTTGTGTACCATGCATTGTGATATATCATTTTGTGTACCATGCATTGTGATATATCATTTTGTGTACCATGCATTGTGATATATCATTTTGTGTACCATGCATTGTGATATATCATTTTGTGTACCATGCATTGTGATATATCATTTTGTGTACCATGCATTGTGATATATCATGTTGTGTACCATGCATTGTGATATATCATTTTGTGTACCATGCATTGTGATATATCATGTTGTGTACCATGCATTGTGATATATCATGTTGTGTACCATGCATTGTGATATATCATTTTGTGTACCATGCATTGTGATATATCATTTTGTGTACCATGCATTGTGATATATCATTTTGTGTACCATGCATTGTGATATATCATTTTGTGTACCATGCATTGTGATATATCATTTTGTGTACCATGCATTGTGATATATCATTTTGTGTACCATGCATTGTGATATATCATGTTGTGTACCATGCATTGTGATATATCATTTTGTGTACCATGCATTGTGATATATCATTTTGTGTACCATGCATTGTGATATATCATGTTGTGTACCATGCATTGTGATATATCATTTTGTGTACCATGCATTGTGATATATCATGTTGTGTACCATGCATTGTGATATATCATGTTGTGTACCATGCATTGTGATATATCATTTTGTGTACCATGCATTGTGATATATCATGTTGTGTACCATGCATTGTGATATATCATTTTGTGTACCATGCATTGTGATATATCATGTTGTGTACCATGCATTGTGATATATCATGTTGTGTACCATGCATTGTGATATATCATGTTGTGTACCATGCATTGTGATATATCATGTTGTGTACCATGCATTGTGATATATCATTTTGTGTACCATGCATTGTGATATATCATTTTGTGTACCATGCATTGTGATATATCATTTGTGTACCATGCATTGTGATATATCATGTTGTGTACCATGCATTGTGATATATCATTTTGTGTACCATGCATTGTGATATATCATTTTGTGTACCATGCATTGTGATATATCATGTTGTGTACCATGCATTGTGATATATCATTTTGTGTACCATGCATTGTGATATATCATTTTGTGTACCATGCATTGTGATATATCATTTTGTGTACCATGCATTGTGATATATCATGTTGTGTACCATGCATTGTGATATATCATTTTGTGTACCATGCATTGTGATATATCATGTGTGTACCATGCATTGTGATATATCATTTTGTGTACCATGCATTGTGATATATCATGTTGTGTACCATGCATTGTGATATATCATTTTGTGTACCATGCATTGTGATATATCATTTTGTGTACCATGCATTGTGATATATCATTTTGTGTACCATGCATTGTGATATATCATTGTGTGTACCATGCATTGTGATATATCATTTTGTGTACCATGCATTGTGATATATCATTTTTGTGTACCATGCATTGTGATATATACCATGCATTGTGATATACCATGCATTGTGATATATCATTTTGTGTACCATGCATTGTGATATATCATTTTGTGTACCATGCATTGTGATATATACCATTGTGTACCATGCATTGTGATATATCATTTTGTGTACCATGCATTGTGATATATCATTTTGTGTACCATGCATTGTGATATATCATTTTGTGTACCATGCATTGTGATATATCATTTTGTGTACCATGCATTGTGATATATCATTTTGTGTACCATGCATTGTGATATATCATTTTGTGTACCATGCATTGTGATATATCATGTTGTGTACCATGCATTGTGATATATCATTTTGTGTACCATGCATTGTGATATATCATTTTGTGTACCATGCATTGTGATATATCATTGTTGTGTACCATGCATTGTGATATATCATTTTGTGTACCATGCATTGTGATATATCATTGTGTACCATGCATTGTGATATATCATGTTGTGTACCATGCATTGTGATATATCATGTTGTGTACCATGCATTGTGATATATCATGTTGTGTACCATGCATTGTGATATATCATTTTGTGTACCATGCATTGTGATATATCATTTTGTGTACCATGCATTGTGATATATCATTTTGTGTACCATGCATTGTGATATATCATTTTGTGTACCATGCATTGTGATATATCATTTTGTGTACCATGCATTGTGATATATCATTTTGTGTACCATGCATTGTGATATATCATTTTGTGTACCATGCATTGTGATATATCATTTTGTGTACCATGCATTGTGATATATCATTTTGTGTACCATGCATTGTGATATATCATTTTGTGTACCATGCATTGTGATATATCATTTTGTGTACCATGCATTGTGATATATCATTTTGTGTACCATGCATTGTGATATATCATTTTGTGTACCATGCATTGTGATATATCATTTTGTGTACCATGCATTGTGATATATCATTTTGTGTACCATGCATTGTGATATATCATTTTGTGTACCATGCATTGTGATATATCATTTTGTGTACCATGCATTGTGATATATCATTTTGTGTACCATGCATTGTGATATATCATTTTGTGTACCATGCATTGTGATATATCATGTTGTGTACCATGCATTGTGATATATCATTTTGTGTACCATGCATTGTGATATATCATTTTGTGTACCATGCATTGTGATATATCATTTTGTGTACCATGCATTGTGATATATCATTTTGTGTACCATGCATTGTGATATATCATTTTGTGTACCATGCATTGTGATATATCATTTTGTGTACCATGCATTGTGATATATCATTTTGTGTACCATGCATTGTGATATATCATTTTGTGTACCATGCATTGTGATATATCATTTTGTGTACCATGCATTGTGATATATCATTGTGTACCATGCATTGTGATATATCATTTTGTGTACCATGCATTGTGATATATCATTTTGTGTACCATGCATTGTGATATATCATTTTGTGTACCATGCATTGTGATATATCATTTTGTGTACCATGCATTGTGATATATCATTTTGTGTACCATGCATTGTGATATATCATTTTGTGTACCATGCATTGTGATATATCATTTTGTGTACCATGCATTGTGATATATCATTTTGTGTACCATGCATTGTGATATATCATTTTGTGTACCATGCATGTGATATATCATTTTGTGTACCATGCATTGTGATATATCATTTTGTGTACCATGCATTGATATATTATTGTGTGTACTGTGCATTGTGATTGATTATTTTATGCTCATTGGAAACAAACGAAATGGTGAGTAAAGGGGGTAGGCTGGGTGGGGTGGGGGTAGTTTAGTTTTCGTTTGGATTTTTTGGCGGGGTGGGGTAGAGGGGCTGTTAGGGGAGGGGTAGTGGAGGTCGCGCGATTGGTAAGGTAGGGGTGCGAGAGTAGGGGGGGGTCCCCAACCCCGTGCTGGGGGGCTGTGCGCAGCTTCACAGGACACCCCCACCCCCCTGCCTATTTTCACTCCCTGCTCCTCACCTAGGGTAGCTAGCTGCTAGGTAAGTAGGTAGGCAGAGGGTGTTTGCTTTGTTTTGGGATTGTTGGGGTTTTTGTTTGTTAGGTTTGGAGGGGGCAGAGACTACCCCACTCCCCCTCTCTCTCATGTAGAATAGGTAGAAGATAGGTTAGGTTAGAAGAAGATAGGTTAGGTTAGATAGGTAGGTAGGTAGGTAGGTAGGTTAGTAGAGAGGTTTTTTTGTGTTTTTTTGGGACTGTTGAGTTTTTGTGTTTTGTTAGGTTTAGAGGGGGGTAGGCTAAGGTCTGTTGGGGTTTTGAGGCGAGCGCAACTCATGGCACGATAAAAAGGACACTACCACCCCCCAACCCTCTCTTGTACAATAGAAAAAGAAAGGCTAAGTAGGTAGGTAGGTGGGTAGGCAGGCAGGTAGGTAGGTGGGTAGGCAGGTAGGTAGGTGGGTAGGTAGGTAGATAGGTAGGTAGGTAGGTAGGCAGGCAGGTAGGTAGGTAGGCAGGTAGGTAATGTGCTCTTGATATGAATGTCTTTCTTGAGGGCAGAAGTTGGCCTGTAGCAGGGACAGCAGTAACGTGAGAGCTGGACACTAAAGGGACATCAACAGCCAATGGAAAATCACGGTACAGCGTTGTCTGTTGGGCAAGAGTAGAACTCTCAAACCATGGCACTGGCACTATTTGTGCTGCAGCCAATGGGATTGGTTGGGCCTATAAGGAAACTTCCCCAATGCCGGCTGCCCTAAAGTCTTCTAGGCTGAGAGAGTGAGGATGCGCCCTGGGTAATTTCCACTATGGATAGAGATGCTGTAGCCCCAGCCTTCGTAGATACTGTAGCCCTGGGACGGTATTCATGTCGAGATAGCATGAGACTTAGCATGATGCTAACTTAGAAGCTCTTCCAAAAGTCCTATTAAATCCTATAGGACATTGGAAGAGCTTCTAAGTTAGCATCATGCTAAGTCTCATGCTATCTCAACGTGAATACCGTCCCAGGTCTCCAGCATAGCAACAGTGCCCTCTGTGATGTGGAAGTCATTGTCACAACCTGAAGTGGTTCAGTAAGGAGCCAAGGTCTGAACTGGGGGATGTAGTTCTAATGCTCTAGCAGAGATTAGGCTTTTAGCCCAGACATTTCTGCTCCCAATAATAAATGATGTTTTTAGGGGGATTAATGGTGTGTGTAGGTGCCTTAGATTAACAGGCTGTCCCAAAACGTCAGCATCAAAGGGGAGTTAAACAAATCTATGAATATGTACAAACCACAGTATGCTCTGAACATAGTTTCAGACACTTGCCCGCGAGTCCCGACCATTACAGTTTATTTCACTGAAAATGAGAATTTGCTGTCTTAGTATTTTGGTATTCAAAATATGATTTCAAAATGATTTCTACAACACGGAAAGTCAAAAGCAACCCCTCTTCTTTATTTTGACTAATTTCAATATATTACGATCTCACAATGAACCTACATACGGGCTTCAAGGCATCCAAATGGGGTTCCCTAAAATCGTTGTAGCAATTCGTGGTTTTGGGGTCTCGGATAGTTATCATCTAGACAGACAGTTATTTTAAAATAATTGTTAAAAGTTGTATACCCAAATTCTCATTTTCAATGAAACAAACGGTCCATAAAAAGAATTGGAACGTGTGAACAGTGTATTCCTGTTTCCTTACGATGCATAACTTTTGGGACAGCCTGTATTGAATCTCTAGCGAGGCAGTTGAAATCTCAAATTGAGTCATACTGTTGGCTAGGCTCATTTTAGGGGGGGGGGGGGGGGGGGGGTCGTTTTTTACAACTAGATTCCTTTTATTGTAGGGGTCAAGTGGGTGTAGGGATAGTTTCCGACAGTTCCATAGCTACACCCCCACCCCATCCTCATAGGGGAGGACAGTCAGATTGTTGTAAGGAATTAGCCTTTTCTTCTGATTTTTTTTTCTACCAGGGGGTGGTTAGTCCAAATCGTGTATAATTTGATCTTGACGTAATTCTTTCAACGGATGGGGTGGTTCGTCGAAATCATAAACTTATACTTATAGTATATAAAAGCATTTTTTGGGCGCTTTTTTGTGGAAAATATGCGAAAATAAGCATTTTTTAACGCAATTTGTTGAAAATAAGCATGCTTAGCCAGGATAGCCAGAAAAAAACCAATGAATTTATATTCTAAGTATAAATTAATGATTTCGACTAACCACCCCCCTCGATTAAACTTTTAACAAAATGTCAGCACGCAAAAATTCATCTTTCAATTGTATTTATTTCAATTCGTTTTCCAACATGGCTAATAAACATTTTTCACAACACAAGTCTTGTTTAAAAGAAGTGTGTGAATGAAGTGGTTATTATTAGCCGTTTCCCATACATCAGCAAAGTGTGTTAAGGTCTCCGTACACGTTAACCATATTCACAAAAATATCTATTTCCCCATGGCAACAAATGTGTTAGGCCACTCATGATGGCTTAGAACTCACTGCGTTGTCATGGGGAAATAGAGATATTTTGTAAATTATTCACAAAATATCTATTTCCCCATGGCAACACAGTGCTAGGTCACCCCAATGACTTACAACCCACTGTTTCTATGGGGATACGAGATACTTTGTGAACTTGTACGGAGACCTTAACACACTGTGCCCCGTGTCCAACATGGACTGGACGTTCAGACAGTTGCTCCCTATCGCTACAATTCAATTCAATACACGCGAACATTTTTCATTTTCACCATGGCAACACAACAATATGTAAATCATATTATGACTGGCCTACCTATCAATGTGGAGTAGGTACCGAATCGCCATTTCCCATTTCGCCATATGGCATTGAGGGTCTTCTACAGTAATTGAATATCAAAGTGCAATTTAACCCTTTCACCGCCAAGTCGCATTTGAGCACCACAGTGATTGAACACCTATGTCACTAAAAGGCATCAAATTGGGGTCTATTATCCAAAGACAATTGTCTTAATTTTGGGAAGTAAGGATAGACATTTTATATATGTCACACAAGAATCCCCAATATTGCAGATGGATTTTTTGTTCTCTACCCAGGTAAATTTAATGAAAATTCTTGGCTGAAATATGGCTGGCGGTGAAAGGGTTAATCTCTTGTTGAAGACTATGACTCTCAAACGAGGAGGGGGGGGGGACCTTGCATCGCTTCTAGTGCTGCAGCCAAAGGGAAGGGTTGGCTTTTGGGGACCTTACCCAAAGCCAGCCGTCCTCAAACCCCTTTTGGCCGAAAGAGTGGGGATGTACCCCGGGCAAGGCATCTCCACTATAAACAAATTCTGACACAACCCGCCAGAATTAGCATCTGCCCCCCTCTGCTATTTGGTAGTCATAGTCGGAAACGACTGACTAGCATATATATTATATGTCCGGTAACGCCCCTTTTTTCGGTGATTTGATGAGTGCTGTCAAGCAGTCGCACAATTAGACTTCTTCTTAGTGCCATTTCGCCTTCTTCACTTCACTCCGTTTCTTGCATTCAGTAAAACGGTGCACGCACGCACACGCGCACACACACACCACACACACACACACAGAGAGAGAGAGAGAGAGAGAGAGAGAGAGAGAGAGAGAGAGAGAGAGAGAGAGAGAGAGAGAGAGAGAGAGAGAGAGAGAGAGAGAGAGAAAGATAGACAGACAGAGAGAGATAAGGTGAAGAAAAGCGTTTCATATAATATTTGAGAACACACAGGCACGCAGCAAAATGATAAAGGCGAAATGAAACTAAGTTTAGAATAATCGTCACGCGAGAAACGATAGGGGGAAATGGCGATTTGGGGAAATGGTAAATCGGAAAATGGCAATTTTGGGAAGTGGCGAATCGGGAATCGGGAATCTTGTGTTGCTATGGGTGAAAGAGTGAAAAGATTTTCACGTGTACAGAGACCTTAAAGTCATAATCAGAATGATCACAAGCTGTAACACCTGTGTCTAACATGGACAGCACGTCCAGTCAGTTGGAATTCCCTACCATCGAGTTCAGTCTAATGTACATGCCACTCGTGTTGACTTGTCTAAGACGCATACATGACTACAGGCCCTCCCCTTCCTCGGCGCCTCATGGGGATCCCCAGAGCTTCTCCTGAAGCCCAACTCATCCCCCTCCCCTCCCCCACGGGCCAAGTTTGACAATGAATGCCGTAGTAGGTAGGACACGCTTACAACCAAAACCACCGGTCCCAGGAATCGGGCCTCGCTGGTCATAAAAGTTCTGCCTCGCAGTGGCTCGCACACACAACGGGTACACAAACAGTCAACAACAAAAAGAAGGGCGAAAACGTCTGTGGAGCGCAGCGATTCAAATGACCGAGAGCGCGGCGCCTGTTGAAGGCGAGATTAACGTCCCAATTAGTCGTTGACTCTTTATGGACAGAGTTCGTGAAGACTTTGACTTCCTGGGCGGTGAAAATGAAGGTGAAGATCACGATGATGATGATGATGATGATGACGATGAGAGAGAAGTCGAGACGTAGCCTCCGCCGTCCGTGGATGATTCCGGGAACCATTGCGGACCCTTGAACGTAGGGGTTCGCCGTCTGAAACTGAAGCATTCGAGTCCGAGTCGTGACGTTGTTTCTGTCCTTGATGCTTTAAACCCCTTTCATCGCCACTGTCGCCTCTTGGCACCACAATGATTTAACACCCATGTCACTGAAAGGCACCAAATGAGGGTCTGGTATCCAGTGACCTTATGTTCTTAATTTTGGGAAGTAAGGATATGTCCTATTTCATGCATGTCACAGAGGAATCCCCAATATTGCAGACAAAAATTTTCTATACTCAAGCAAGTGTAATGGAAAGCTTTAGCTAAAAAAATGGCTGGCGTTGAAAGGGTTAAGGTGTGATCAGCTCAGCATCGGCAGTCGTTGTAGCAGGGGATGGAAAGCATTGCGAGACGGCCCAAGGTTGTCGCTGGGTCTCCTGTAGCCCTGCTGGCTTGTCGTCGGTTTGGTGAGCAACCCTTCCCTCCCTCCAAGGTTGTCTTCAGGACCAGCGAGCGGCCTGCCTCGTGCCCCCCTCCTTTTTAGATACCCCTGGTTCCCCCGTGGTGTTCAGAACGGGGGGTTCTTATGCATAAATAGTTCCCCCACCTTCTGGAAGTTCTGAACTTGTACCTTCCTCTAATCCGTCACTCTTCTGGACTCTGCCTTTACATTTGCTTACTGTCATCTACTAATCTTTCGGCCTTACCCGGTCCATTCTCCTGCCTTTTGCTTTTTTTTGCTTTTCAACAAACACTTTTAAAAAGTCGTCCTTCCTCCAGCCGAAGTCAGACTTGCAGAGCCTAACTATTTCTTAGTTAGGCGCATAACGGCAGCATGACGCATCCGCGCTCATAATCGCCAGGAAACTGAGCGATCGAAGACGAAGAAGAAGAAGAAGAAGAAGACTACCCCTGGTGCTGGCTGGCGTGTCTGTATTCTTGTGACGCGAGGGCACACTCACTGGTGAGAGACATGGTTGATTCCACGTGGAGGGGTGACAGGAGTTCAGCTGGGTTCCTGGAACCAAACACGGGTAGAATAACATCAAAAGTACTCACAAAAAATACTGTAACTGTTGTGAAGAACATTGACACAAAACAAATAAACAGCCATATTATATCCAGAGCTTCGGATTGTTTTCAAACTCCACGGGTCATATGACCCCTGCTTACAGAAAATGATGGATCAGTTTCCAACACAACGAGCCAGTAATGTGTCGCTGTAGAATAACACTTAAAGTTTGTTGCAAACTTCAATGGGTCAGATAATGACCCCCGGGTGCACACAATGAGGGGTCAAATCAATACGGGTCAATGCCCCAGTATGCCCACCAACAATCCGAAGCTCTGCATTACCAAAAACAAACCACAAACAGTCATTTAGTTATGGCATGTTCCTGGTCTGATAAAGCACAGATAAGGAGCATGGACTGCTGAACATTTCAAAAGACAAGATTTTTGCTATTAGGTATTAGGTACTTTATAGTCACAGAGGCGACTCTGTGAAATTCGGGTTGCTCCCACCTGGAGAGAGCGTCGCAGCCAGAGGCGCGCCACCCAATTTTTGTGTGCATGTATAATACATTGTATTGTTTTCCTTACTTATGTTTATGTTGTGTATCTGAAAACGTTAAAACAAATCAGTAAAAAGAAAGACAGAGAGAGAATGAAGAAAAGGCCAAACAAAGCCTTCCTTCGTGAACACAAATGAAACACATGTGAGTGGGATGACACGGGTGGTTAAATGAGGAGTCCGTTCAAATGTGTGGTGTTTTTTCCCCTATTCCCGAGGTGTATGTTATAATCTAGAGAATTATCATTCGGTTGCTTTTAATTTTCTTGTTTGCGATGTAAAACACTCTGAGCTCACCACGTGAGAAAAAGCGCTGTATAAATTCACATTATTGTTGTTATTATTATTTATTACTATTATTAATTGTAAATGTTATGCTATTTTCATCTATTCGACATAACTGTAGATGTTCGATCTTGTTGGATTTGTGTGTGCATACAATTGTGTTAATTAATTTTTGTTTGTTTTCTTTAAATACTTTTATTTTGGTCTAACATCACATGATGTTTATTAAACCACACTCAATTATTCCATTCAGCCCTGTGTTAAAACGTCCACCTTTCAAGGGCCAGCCACACACACTGAATGCGACGCGATTTCGACGATGTGAGTCATGATTCACGTGAAATACTTCCGTCTAAAATATAATTCTGCTGTTTTCGCTCACTATTGGGGTCTGCAACGAACACCTTTTGCAAGAGTGAATGCCCTTGGCGGGTGGGGGAAGATGGTTCACTACTGACCAGACAGGGGGATAACTCTCGCCAATAACCCTATTTGATGCCACTAAATGGCTGCCTTTCGCAAGAGTGAATGCCCTTGTCAATACTGACCAGAAAGGGCATCACTCTCACTGTCAAGGGCGTTAATAACCCTAGTTGCAGAGGCCTGTACTCAAGTAGATCCAATACATGAATTTCACATGATTCATGACTCGCATCGTCAAAATCGCATCGCATTCAGACCCGAATCGTAGGTGTGTGGCTGGCCCTTCAAAGCTATCAACCAGATAGCAGAAGGGGACAGCCACTATTCCGGCAGGCTGGGCAAAAAAAAAAGTATACAGTGGAGAAACCAGGGTGCATCCCCACTCTCTCGGCCAAAAGGGACTTTAGGGACAGCGGGCTTTGGTGAAGGTCCACAAAGTTCAACATATCCCTTTGGCTGCAGCACGGAGGCCCGATGCAAATTGCCCCTAGTTAGAGAATCTTAGCCTTCTATAATACTAATTAACCCTTCCACCGCCAGCCATATTTCAGCCAAAACTTTTCAATAAATTTACCTGGGTAGAGAACAAAATCCATCTGCAGTATTGGGGATTCTTCTGTGACATATATAAAATAAGGTCTATCCTTACTTCCCAAAACTAAGACAATAGGGTCTTTGGGTAATAGACCCCAATTTGACGCCTATTAGTGACATAAAAGTTACATCATTGTGGTGCTAAAATGCGACTTTGGCGGTGAAAGGGTTAAACCTAAAGACTAAGCTGTACCATGATGTTCCGATACTGTCAAAAAAGGTATTTGTATTGTGTAGCTCTCATGTTACTGTTGGCCCTACTACTACTACTACTACTACTACTACTACTACTACTACTACTACTACTACCGGTTAATGTCAACCAGTGATAAAAGCCATTTGAGTGAAAGGGTCAGTGACTTGTGATTTCAATACGAAGCCAGTGTCAAAATTATAATAATAATAATAATAATAATAATAATAATAAGAAGAAGAAGAAGAAGAAGAAGAAGAAGAAGAAGAAGAAGAAGAAGAACAACAACAACAACAACAACAAGAAGAAGAAGAAGAAGACGACGACGACGACGACGACGAAGAAGCAAGATTACAACGATAAAGTCGAAGGTGTTGTGCTACAGTCTTATCCAGCTCTAGAATAATGCATTTGCCACGCGTGCTCGCTCTCTATACTAGACTACTAATTTGCCCGTATTCGTTCTGCCCGAGTTACGCTGACCTTTCTAATTCATCTCAGTGAAATTCAAGGTCGCCCCCACGTGGCAAGTGCCATAGATCACTATAAATGTTTTCTTGCCCCCCCCCCCCCCCCCTTTCGTTTTTTGTTAATTTGTTCTTTCTTGCATTCATGAACATCCACGAACGCATTCAAACACGCACGTATGCTAAAATCTACTCTCTCTCTCTCTCTCTCTCTCTCTCTCTCTCTCTCTCTCTCTCTCTCTCTCTCTCTCTCTCTCTCTCTCTCTCTCTCTCTCTCTCTCTCACACACACACACACACACACACACGCGCGCGCGCGCGCACGCACGCACGCACGCACGCACGCACGCACACACACGCACACGCACACACACACACACAATCAATCATTTATTGTCCACATTTAAAACAAGGAAATTTGTCTTGCAGTCAATATCAAAGAATACAAAAAGCAACGCACACACATACACACATACGCGCACACCCGCATTCACGCGTGCGCGCTACAGTACATACTGAAAAGACAGATGATTCTTGTTGCCTCTAACCACACAATTAAAAATCAGGTTCTCCCGCAATAGTAAAGCCGCAATAACAGTCAAACAGCTCAGAACAGTCTTCAAACTTGGCATGTAGGTGCATTGGCTTGTGGCAATTCTGATGATGGGTTACTGATCAAGGTCAAGGACATCGGTGGACCCTGAAAGTGGTTGGGGTCTAACAATTGGTGCTTTAGTCATATTTTTCACATTCTTGACAGAAACGCTTCCAATGTTGTGTGTTAGTGTATTACCTAGGCTAGAACTAGTAGAAGACGTTCGAGCATAAATTATTGGCGTGCTGACCTTGATCTTGACGTTTGACCTTGAACACCGAACAATTTTCTTCTTTGCGCTATATATTCCATGTATATAATGAGCTGTATCTCGTGAACTAGTAGAAGATAGAATCCCTTCAAATTTTGTGTGAGGGTGTAATACTTGAGAATACAATGAGAATACATTGATACTTAAATTATGTTCCGGGAATAAATTGTCGCCGAGCGGCAGACATGTTTCTGTTTTTCGTCACCCTTTTATACCTTGTGAAATACTGCATGGAATCACAACTAATAGGTCTACTAAGAGTAGAACATATTTCAGCACAAACTATGTCACTCGGGGTTTAAATGTCCGTCGCGTCGTGTTAAGTGTGGACCCCACTGATTAAGTGGAAATGCCTCAGAGTTTTGAATCACGATCAAAGACAAGCAACCAACATGTACCACGATTTTCCAGAACTGTGACTGTTGGCCACTAACGCAGGCTAATGGCAACCAGCGATGGAAACCAGTTTGGAGGAAAGGTTAGGCCGCAATAACAGACAAACAGCTTTCAGCAAAATCTACTTTTTCACTTTCAACTTCCAAATCACCCTCTTATTGGCCACTGCAAGTAGGGTTATTAAAGAACCACCACGTAAGGTGTCACAATCATGGTTGTCACGTGTTTTCCCTCTTATAGCTGGTAAGAAATCTTCCAAGCATAAGAGGAAATGTGACACGTGACGTGGGGGGTCTTTAACTCCCTTGACATCGAGAGTTAATCCCTTGTTGGTCAGTACCCAAAATTGAATTCACTCTTGCAAAACGCAGCCATTCAGTGGTCTCAAATAGGGTTATTGGCGAGAGTTACGCCCTTGTTTGATCAGTCATCAAGCATCTACCAAGGGTATTCACTCTTGCAAAAGGTGGTTCATTGCAGTGGCCAATAGCCCAAACATCGACCTACCCCTTGGTAAGATATTTAACCCTTTCACCGCCAATGTCACATTTTAGCACCACAATGATTTACCACCCATGTCACTAAAAAGGCATCAATTCAGGGCCTGTTATCTGAAGACCCTATTTTCTTATTTTTGGGATGTAAGGATAGGCCTAATGTTATACATGTCATAGGAATTCCCAATATTGCAGATAATTTTTTTCTCTCTACCAAGTTCAGCATAATGGTATTTTGTGGCTGAAAAATGGCTGGCGACGAAAGGGTTAAACAATAAAATAATGTGATAGTTATGAGCTACCCTAACCCTGAAAACCGAGCGAGAAAGTTACTAACCTCTGCATTCCCTCAGGACCCAGCCAGCCCGGTCCCGCTGATTCAGTGAGCGGACCCTCAACATGTTGCTGCTCCATCGCTCCATGCAGGGGTAGGGGGCTGTTGCAGGCATCTGACGCAGCCTTCCTGAACTGCGTGCCCAGCAGACGTTAGGCTGGTGGCTTTCGTCGGGCAATCTGTTCCACTCGATGGTAGTTCGTGGGGGAAAAAAACCCACACAGGAGTTTATGTAGATGCTGGTGTTGGATCGACAAGCATCTCTTGTTGTTTCTGTTCCAGGCATCTGACACAGCTTTCCTGAACTGCACGCCCAGCAGACGTTAGGCTGATGGCGTCGTCGGGAAATCTGTCCCACTCGATGGTAGTTCGTGGAAAGAAAAAACAAAAAGGAGTTACTGTAGATCAGTGCTGGTGTTGGATCAACAAGCATCTATTGGTGTTTCTGGTCATAGCCCAAACGATATTTTGATGTATATTTGTCTTGCTTCATGCCCTGGAATGATTTTTCGTTTCAGCCATGTGTTAGTACTGCTCAGCTGGTATAGTAGGTACGTTCCCCTTGGATTATTTTGAAAAAAAGAACAGGGTGAGGTATTGGTCTGTCCGTCTTGCCTCAAATGGTGGAAGTCTCTGCTCTTCGAGCATCTTACCTATGCATCCAGTGGAACGCTGAACGGGCCCCGATTGGCTGGGTCACATGGTTTAGGCTTTTTTTCCTTTTCTATTTTTTCCCCCCCAAGGCGCTTCTTCCGCAGACACGTAGGCTGTTCATTCAGATGGACAGAAGCGCAGATTTCGGCGGAGGAAGAGAACCCCAACGTCGAGCTTGCTTTCGTGACTGGGACACGCCGTAATCAATGTGTCGTGGAGCGGTGTGGCGTGGCGTGGCGGGAGTGAGGTGATGGTGGGTTTAGCATCCAATTAGTCGTTGACTCTTGTGGACAGTCGTGAAGATGACGACGACTGTAGAGCTGCCCAAACAATCCCATCCTCATCTTGATCTTGATGACTCCTCCTTTCAAATGACAAGTTTTGAAAATATGTTTTTAACACAAAACGTTTTTCTTCCTATAATTATAATAACATCTTTTTGGCTATGTCCACATTTTTGCCCGTAAGGGAGATCATTTTGATGACATAAAAGAGCGAAACATGAGGCTCTTTCAGTCATCAGATTAATCTTCCCTTACGGGCGAAAAATATGTGGATTTTGCCGGGTTTTTAAAAAAAGGAAAGCAAGGGGCAGACACACTGCATACGATGCGAGCCGATTGTGACGATGTCTGTGAGCGAGTCGTGAACGCAAATAGTAGCGTTATTGCTAGACCGAAGTATTTCACGTGAATCACGACTCACAGACATCGTCACAACCGCATCGCATCGTATGCAATGTATCTGCCCCTGTCAAATCGTATGCAGTGTGGCTGGCCCTTTAGAGCAACAGTCGTCTTTGAATCACAGGGAAAATATCACCAGAGGTCGGGAAATTCCTGTTAAATATTCAGGGCTCCCAATCGTCCCGCAAAACAAGGGGTCCCAGGGACTCCTTCACTTACAGCATAGGGGGTCCTAGAGGCGGGAGAGAGGGTCCCAGTGGCATCGCGAATGCCAAAAATAATTTTTCTAGCGCATCCCTGGAACCCCCTGCACATTCTTTTAGAGGGTCCTTTAGAATGTTAGTGCTTCATAGACCCCCAAATGGGGATCCCTGGGAGCCCTCAATATTGTTCTGCTTTTGCGTTTTGTAGCTATTCGCTTCGAATCGATTTAATCAGCATACATAAAATTATTATCATCTTCTTCTGTGTTCCCAGCTGTTAAATGTTCTGGTCTGCTCATTTTCCTCAGCCAACACATTCAACTTTCTGAGAATAATTGTGAGGGTGCATGGGGAGAAAACAGATACAAGTCGCTCAGAATGTTTTTGAACAAAAGCCAAATATAGTCAACAGCCTCCAAAATATTCCTACCAATTTTCTACCTAGGGCCTATATTTGTGTGTATTTTTATGTATTCTACCAGTATTCACAACATGAAAGACAATTTTGAATGATTTAATTGTTTGTCTGATTGTTAGTAAACCAAATCAATAAAAACAAAATGGCAAAATTGTGTCTTCTATGTCCGATTTCTGGAAAACTCCAAATGGCTATAAAATCAAAACTAGACAAGATAACTCAGTTGTTTTCTGTGTATTGACTATTACAGGGCTCCCAGGGACCCCCATTTGGGGGTCTATGAAGCACTAAAATTCTAAAGGACCCTCTAAAAGAATGTGCAGGGAGTCCCAGGGATGCACTAGAAAAAATCTTTTTAGCCTTCACAATGCCACTGGGACCCTCTACCCCGCCTCTAGGACAGGACCCTCTATACTATACGGGAAGGAGTCCCTGGGAACCCTTGCTTTGAGGGATGATTGGGAGCCCTGTATTGTATGAATCTTCTCTGCATGTTGTAGAAGCAAAATATAAATTTTGGCCAAAATTCCATTGTGTCTGTGCTTCCCATGCACTATCACTTTTATTTAACAGAGCTGTGCGCAATGACCATACATCATTATTTTCTTCCCTTTCTTTAAAACCCTTTCACCGCCAATGTCGCATTTTAGCACCACAATGGTTTAACACCCATGTCATTAAAAGGCATCAAATCAGGACCTGCTATTTAGTCTGTTATAGTCCCGTCAACAGCTATGGTTATCTCAGGACTGTCACCGCATAAAGTTCTACCACGCATAGCAAAACACAAATCCAAGAATCTTAACGTACAAAATCTGAAAACAAAAAATGTAGTACAATTCATAACATGACACTTCCATTATTATACGTCCACACAGGACCTGCTATCCAAAGACCCTATTTTCTTAATTTTGGCCTAATGTTATGCATGTCACCGACTGGAATTCGCAATATTGCAGATATTTTTTATTTTCTCTACCCAGTTAAGCTTAATGGTATTTTGTGGCTAAAAAATGTCTGGCTGCGCGCGCGCGTGACCACAATCACTCGACTATTTTTTGTCAACTAGCTTGATTGCATGACAGCAAGCGGCCATTTCAGTCACTTGAAAAAGTGTTTCATGAAAACTAACCCTAAGTTCCACTACCCTAAGAAGACTCAGAGGAGATCTCATGCAAGTAAATTGTAAACTAACATTGAAGATATAGATTATAACACACTTTTTGTCCAAAGTACCACAGACAAGACACGAAATATTACGGATAAATTATTCTTAAGACGTTCAGCTGCTAACAATATGTTAGTAACATTCGGACATTTTATTTTTCTAACAGAGTTGTCCAAGAATGGAATACTTTATCAACTAACATTAACTCAAACTCTTTCAAAAATCTTCTGGACCAAGATCCTTTAATGTAAATGTTTTTTAAAATATTTTTGATGAATTAAAAAAAAGTCCATTCTGTCGCATGAAAAAAGGTAGCTCGTAAAAATAAGTAGCTCGCTACCTATGACAGTGTCTATTTGCGACATTGAGCATGAACCACTTTTTTCTAGGGTTAGGAATAGTGTTAGGGTTAGGGTTAGGTAAATGGCTAAAGTACAGAAAAAGTGAAATTTGTGGTTGTCGCAAATACAGACTCTCATAGTAGCGAGCTACTTATTTTTACGAGCTACCTTTTTTCATGCGACACATTCAACTTTTGCAAGTGACGAAAACAGCAGCTTTGAGCCAGCCAATAGAATTGATATTGGTGTTTTGTAAAAGAACAAAAAGTGTAAAATTTAGTAAAGAATTGAGTAAAAAAACCAAGCCACTTAAATCACAATATCATGCACATAACATATATACACAGAATACTTACTTGTACTTGCACACTTGGAAGTCTAATAGGACTACTTTAATAAGCAGAGGGTTGAATTCAAAACCGGGCCCATGAAATGCAATGCAGATAAAATGGCGCTCATTTGCCCTAGATAATATACTTGGGAAAAGTGAACACGATACTGAAATATAAAAAAAGAAAAAACAAAAGAGTTCACGCTTTTATGAGTTGGTCTAGTCACCGGAATCTTATTGTACAATGAGGTCCGAGTTCACAAATACAAAAACGACTTAAGCTTCTAGAAAACGTTTTGTTGTTGTTTTGTTTTTTTAAAGAACGCGTGTGGACCACTTGGGTGTTATTGATTGTGTAAAGAAGAGACTCTCAAAAAGCAGAATGGTTCGGTTGTCTGTGGTGATGTGTGTGTGTGTGTGTGTGTGTGTGTGTGTGTGTGTGTGTGTGTGTGTGTGTGCGTGTGCGTGTGCGTGTGCGTGCGCGTGTGTGTGTGTGTGAGTGTGTGATGTTCAGCTTAACGTCCAGCGTGTGCGCGCGCGCGCGTGCGTGTGTGTGTGTGTGTGTGTGTGTGTGTGTGTGTGTGTATGATGTTCAGTTTAACGTCCTTTCACTAAAAGTGATTAAGACTAAATTACATGTATTTATATGTGTGATTTTGGTGTGGGTAAGTATGAGTGGAATGTGTGTGTGTGTGCGTGCGCGCCCACACCTGTGTTCTTCAGTTCAACGTCCTTCCACTAAAAGCGATTCAGACAAAATTATCTAATCTGTGCGATTTTGGTGTGGGTAGGTGTGAGTGGAATGTGTGTATGTGTGTGTGTGTGCGTGCGCGCGCGCGTGTGTGTTCTTCAGTTTAACGTCCTTCCACTAAATGCGATTCAGACAAAATTACATATAATAATAATAATAATAATTTCACTTATATAGCGCGATACAAATCATGCTAAAAGCAAGCTCTCAGCGCTTTACAAACATTGATAAAACCATGTAAAAATATAAATGAAAAATTAACACATTGACACACCATGTTTCATAACAATGATATAGAATAATAGTAACATTATTTAATAACACATGAAAGAAGAGAGAGAGAGAGGAGAGAGAGAGAGAGAGAGCGAGAGAGAGAGAGAGAGAGAGAGAGAGAGAGAGAGAGAGAGAGAGAGAGAGAGAGAGAGAGAGAGAGAGAGAGAGAGAGAGAGAGAGAGAGAGAGAGAGGAGGTGTGGGGGAATGGAGGTGGAGGGGTCAGGGTAAGGGGAGGGGGGGGGGGTCAGGGTTAGACAGACAAAAAGGCGGAGACAAGTGGGCAGGGCAAACTTTGACAGGAGTAAGACGGAGAGGCAGAGATAAAGAGAGAGAGGGGGCGGGATGGAGAGAGAGAGAGACAGAGGGGAGGGAGGGAGAGAGAGGACAGGTAGACAGAGCGTAAGGAAACAAAGAGAACATAATAAGAAAAAAGCACTAAAAAACCTTAAGCAATATACATTCACATTTCTAAGATAAAAGCACTAAAACCATTTATAAGATAAAAGTTCTAAGACTTTAAGCAATACAAATTCAATTCAACCCCCCCCCCCCCTTCCCCGCTCTCCCCCCTTCCTCCGTTTCCCTCTGTTAAAACCAGAACAATTCAACTAGCATAATAAACACATTACAAACATTATTCACTAGAAGAATACGTATCTGTGTGATTTTGGTGTGGGTAAGTGCGAGTGGAACATGTGTGCGAGCGCGCGTGCGTGCGTGTGTGTGCGCATGCGCGCGCACGTGTGTGTGTTCTTCAATTTAAAGTCCGTCCACTAAAAGCGATTCAGACAACTTATTATACATATGTGATTTTGGTGTGGGTAGCTACGTAGGTGCGAGTGGAATATGTGTGTGCGAGCGCGCGTGCGCGCGCTCGCCCGTGTGTGTGTGCGTTCGCGCGCGCGTGTGTGTTCCTCAGTTTAACGTCCTTCCACTAAAAGCGATTCTGACAAAATTATATGTGTGATTTTGGTGTGGGTAAATGCGAATGGAATATGTGTGTGCGAGCGCGCGTGCGCGTGTGTGTGTGTGTGAATTTCCAGCAGACCTTCCCCCAACATGACTTCCTGTAGTCATGAATGCGTCTCAAGCCCAGTCAACACGGGTAGTAGTATGTAAATGTGGCTAAACAGACCATCGTTTTGTGAGTTTAGTCAGGACACGTGTTGGGAGAGAGGGACAAAGAAGGGAGAGAGAGAGAGGGAGAGAGAGAGAGAGAGAGAGAGAGAGAGAGAGAGAGAGAGAGAGAGAGAGAGAGAGAGAGAGAGAGAGAGAGAGAGAGAGAGAGAGAGAGAGAGAGAGAGAGAGAGAGAGTGGAAAGAGAAAGAGGAGAGAGAGAGAGGGAGAGAGAGAGAGAGAGTGGAAAGAGAAAGAGAAAGAGAGAGAGGGGCGAGAGAAAAAGAGAGAGAGAGAGACAGAGACAAGAGAGAGAGAGAGTGAGAGAGGTTTTTTTCTTTCTGCATCAAATGTCTGTTTCCTCAACATTAAAAAAAAAAAAGATTTCAAAACAGAGTTTTTTCTTTACTTTACAACACATGTTTAGAAGAATCTAAACTTACACTCAATCAGTCAACCAATCAATTAATAAATCAATCAACCGATCAATCAATCCATCAATCAACTCATCAGTCAATCAAACTTTTATTGATTTCAATTTCAAGAGTTCCATTTCTACTTTGGAAACACACACCACAAGCATATTCAACTTTTAAACATAAATGATGTACTGTTTAATAATGTAACAATGTAAAATGTATTTTCCAAAGTATAAAAAAACACCCACCCCAAAACAACAACTTTCCTCTAAAAGTTGAGACACACAAATTGAGGCAGATACTCACACATATTCACACACACACACACACATGCGCATTAGAATCATTAACATTTTTGTAAACCCACAAGACAATTATAATATTTACGAAGATGCACCCAATTAAAACCTACAAAAAAAGGCACACTTTAGAACCACAACAAACTGCACCACTATAAGCCAAACAAAATTACGTAATAAAAGTGCTTAAAGCCCTATCAACCGATCCATAGGATCGGGTAACGATAGTCAGACACATCTGACTCGGCGAGCGAAGCCTGTTGTCTCACACAATATAGGGAAAAGAGGGGAACACCCGCTTCTGTGACTGCAGCGATTTGAATACTGAGCGCGCGTTGGATGGAAGTTCAGTTTAACGTCGCGTATCGGCTTTCGCCATGTACGACGGGCTGAACAAACCAACCAGGGTATAAACAAAAATTTATGTTCCTGAATCACTGTCTTAGCCAAAAGGCCGAGAAGCGATCAGGAAGTTTTCAAAGTAAAACTTTGAAACTTAATAAGAGCGCGCGTTGCGCCTACCCTCCTTTTACTTTTTAGTAAAAAAAAAAGTTTAAACCGGCAACCGGAGTATAAAAGGAGAGCGCGCGTTGCGCCTACCCTCCTTTTACACACACACACAAACGCACATAGATGAATGCACTACTATTCATATGCAAAAACAGTAGCACCCATATACCCACAAGTCACTGTGCATGAGACAAAATTATTATCAATAACATATTATCACACGATTATCATTATGACTATGAAATATCACATCATTATCATGATCATTCCATAACCATACTCAATTTTGAGGACACTGTCCACATGTATCTATTTCTTCCAAAACATAACCTGAAAAAAACGAAATCCGTTAAGATCTACTGCATAATTGAATTATCTCCCTCTTTATATGCAAGCTGAATTTGCCGTCTCTAAAATACAGACGATTGTGTGGTGACCTGATTTTAAATTTTACATAGTTCTGATTCCACCAACAAAAGTTTGTTCCAACTTTCTAACTATACAAACACTAGAAATAATGAACTGAAAATACTAACTCACTAAACAAACTAAACTTGCTTCCAACATTAACCATTTTAAAAACCTCCTAGATAGTGACCCCAAAATTTATGTTTTTAAATACAATTATGATTAAGACGACAATGATAGTTCAAAAAGCGCCACAGCGGTGCCAATCTGATTAATGAACAAAGCCACAATAACAAACAATCAAAAGATAGGGCACATCAAGAGGCCGCGAGGCCTGGCTGCCCTGAAGATCTGACCTGAAGATCTGACCTGACCAGAACTAATATAAGGAAAAACGTTTTTGCTAACAGACTTACTAACCATTGGAATACCCTTCCAACCCACATTAAGCTTGCACCTAATCTTAGCCAGTTTAACCCTTTCACCACCAATGTCGCATTTTTGCACCACAATGATTTAACACTCGTGTCATTAAAACTCTTGAATCAGGGTCTATTATTCAATAATATTGTGCTCCTAAATTTGGGCAGTAAGGATTGACCATTATTCTAAATGTGTCACAGGAAAATCGCACAATATTGCAGATGAAATATTTCTGTAACCAAAATACATTTTATGGAAACGTTTGGTTCAAAGATGGCTGGCGGTGAAAGGGTTAAAAACCTCATTGACAAATACCCTAAATTCACAGAATTAAAATATAGCAGTTTGATTGATACATACTCTCTAAATCGTCATAGCCTCGCCAACTAATAACAAGAAAAGAAAAAATATGAGAAAGGACACATTAAGAGGCCGCGAGGCCTAGTGGTCCTAAATTCCTTATCTTGATATTGATCTTTATGAATAAAACCTGTACATATGCACACACTGTACTTTTGATGAATCAGAATCAATGACAGCAATCAATCCAGTTTGATAACCAATTCTCTCTCTCTTTCTTCCGGCATCAGAATACAGACAAACCTCTATTTTAAGACTTCCAAAATGTCCGGAAAAATTGGTCGTAAATTGGAGGGGTCGTATGACGGAGGTTTTCACTGGCAGCCGTAGAAAGAAAAAGTTCAGCACAGTTCATACTCTCTTCTTCATGCACACATACAATGACATATTAAAACTGGATTTGGGTCTTTCCAACTCCATAGGATTGTGCAATCGATATTACAGTTTCACTTTGCCAACTTCTTTTAATCACCTCCACTCTCGTCCAAAGTCAGTGGTTTTCATGCTTTACCTACGCTCTCCGCCATCTTTTCTACAACAAGGGAAGCGACTCCGCTTTCAGGCCCTTGACCGTGGTTGTTTCCCTTTGTTCGAAGTCTATGCAGACAACAGCAACGGTCGTAAAAACCAACAAAATGGCGGTCGTAAGTCGCGTTTTAGAGGAAGTCGTTTAAGAGAGGTCGTTTACATAGTAAAATGCATCTGTGCCAACAAATCCGGTCTCAAATGAGAGGTGGTCACTTAACAGAGGGTCGTAAAATAGGGGTTTGTCTGTAGTCTGAAGTCCAATCCTCTGAAAACCGCGGTAAAAGGGCCATGAAGGCCCTAGACTGAAGAGGGACAACACTGAAACGAGTTCCCAACATCACCAAGAAGGCTTAATATGGTGATAAATCATTATAGAATGTTATTTTTAACAGGAAAGATAACACTGAATAAAAAAGGCCAAACCTCTGACAGTAGAAGTCACTCTTCTGTCAGAAATTCTTAATCCTCTGAAATTAGCAGATCCTCTGACAATTCTGATGCCTGCTCTCTCTCTTTCTCTCTCCCTCTCTCTCTCCACAAAATACTATCATTTAATTATTATCCAACAACAACTGTAATGCAGATCACTCTCTTAGATAAAGAATTGTACAGTGGGACCTCCTTTATAAGACCTTCAAAAATCATCCAAAATCAGGTCTTATAAGAGTGGGGTCTTATAAAGGAGGTAATTTTAATACTTACAAAGAGGGGCAATGTCTCAGAGAAGTAGGTCTTATATGGGAGGGAATCATAATTGGAGGTAATTTGAATACTTACAAAGAGGGGCAATGTCTCAGAGAAGTAGGTCTTATATGGGAGGGAGTCTTATAATGGAGGTAATTTGAATACTTACAAAGAGGGGCAATGTCTCAGAGAAGTAGGTCTTATATGGGAGGGAGTCTTATAATGGAGGTAATTTGAATGCTTACAAAGAGGGGCAATGTCTCAGAGAAGTAGGTCTTATGTGGGAGGGAGTCTTATAAGGGAGATTCCACTGTACTATGTGAACCGTATGTCTCAAAATTTGAAAGTTTTATATATCCTTCAGACATAAATTTTAGGAAACGAATATCGACTGCTGAGTTCAGTAAAATTCACAACAAATTAAAACAGAGTCGAAATTGAAACCCAAAAGAAAAGGTTTAATAACAAAAACAAGACAAGTCATGACGCTTTGGGCTCAACCCATATACATTGTTGTTATGAAATACTTGTGGCGGTGCCATAGCCGATGAGGTTTAACCGAGGCATGGTTACCGCTACACCTATCTGTATTAATAAAAAAATCGGGACTTTACTGGTTTCGTACTGCCTCTGGGCATTGCCTCCAGTATTGTTCTCAGCATATTTGTATTTACAAATGTCCCATATGTGTCTGATTCAGACCAAGAGGACGTAAAACACCATTTTCGTCATCAGGCTCAACACATTTTCCGTCATTAAAATACTGTAAAAACTGGAGTATAAGATGCACCTGTATATAAGCCACATCCCCTAAATTGACAAAATATTAGGTATTTATTCACATATAAGCCGCACCAGTTTATAAGCAGCAGAGAAAATTGTATGTGCACAAAGTCAAACCAACACAAACATAGAAATTCTCCTATCAGAACGTAAGTATTTAATGTCCTCACACACTTTAAACGTGAGATTTGAATCTATTGATTACCAAAACCAGTTTTGAGAAGAAAGAAGCTCAAATAGGCTGAAGAATGTGGCCAGAAACAGATTTAGTTATACTGATCAATGTAGAATGGGAACAAATCCACAGATAAGCCGCATCAGTCTATAAGCCGCATGGGCCAAAGTTGAGGATAAAAGTAGCTGCTTTTAGTCCGCATTTTACGGTAGACGTCAAATAAATTTTAGGCTTCCCATAACACAAAGATGTGCTAACAAAATTTTGTTTAAACCACTATAAAAATTAAACCTAACAAGTGATAAAGATTAATGTTTCCCGTAGCGTAGTCATTCAAATGCCAGGTAAGTTCTGTATCTTTAGAACAGAATCAAAGATATACTTCTGGTTTACATAAAAAAAAAACCCACAAAGATCTTCAAATGTTATATACAAATCATATTATTAGAACATAACAAATCAATTATGATGTGAATCACAGATCACTGCACATCTGTATTGTTACAAATTCGGGACTTTCCTGGTGTTGCACTGCGTCCGGGCATTGCCTCCAGGATCGTTCCCACCATCTTTATATCTACAGGGAAACCCATTTAGTACGAGTACGGTTTAAACGAGAGCCCGTGTTTAACGAGTGGTTTCAAAATTCCCAACCACAAGCCGCCTTTTTCCTTGTTAAATAATTCTGCATACAACGAGCTCGCTACAACGAGCAACTTGCATATAACGTACAATTTATTGACTCCCAAAGTCAAGCTTTTATGCAAAAACTACACGGTTAGAACGAGAACGCACTTACAACCACACCGCCATCCCAAAGTCAAGCTTTCTTGCACAACTACCTGGCTAGAACGAGAACACACTGACAACAGCATCGCCATCTTGACTGACCCCTCGATATGTAAGCAGCATTCTGATTGGCCGATATAACAACTTGGGTGTCTGCAGCGCAAGCAGACGACACTGGATTCACTCTTTGCGCACTGATCTTGTGACTTCCGGGAAATTTTAACTGTCTCTTAACTCTCTTGTGCGGTGAACGGTCGTGAACGTTCCAAAAAAAAATCGGATCGGAAACGTCTAGAACGTTCGGGAACGTACGGATTCCACGTGGCCGGTTAGGGCGCTTCCATTTTGTTTCTATCACATGGCAGTCACGTGAGCGCTTCAGCCTCGCTTTCGCTATGGATTACACTTCCATCCTGTTGCTTGCAATGGCTTCTAGGCCGATTGGTTTGAAAGATATGAATTTTTGAAAATTAGTGACCGATTTCGGCATTTTCGTGATTTTTCCAATATGGATGACGAACAGTTATGGCGTCCATTGACTGAGGAAAGCAATGAATAGTCCTATTTTTGTGAAATATGGGACTTATGAGATCGCGAAGTGATGAGTAAGGAGTGTATTCTGACCTATTTCGGCGGCGAGCTTGTGTTTGTTCGATCGATGCGAATTTTTGAAGTCGTGTTACTGACATCGGCATTTTCCCGACTTTTACATCATGGATGACGAGTCGTTATTGCATCCACTGAGTGATGACAGCGATGAAAATTCTTTTTTTTGTGAAAGATAGGAATTATAAGATCGTGAAGTGAAAGGGTAAGTGAATGATTTTGATCTACATTTCCATTTCAGTCGTCTTAGCCCAAGTTAGGGCGAGTTAGGCTTCAACAGTCTGCAAAAGTAGGCAGTGAATGATTAGTGAATGCAGTTTGCGACTACACTTTGGCAATTTGATTTTTTTTGTGGAGCCATGCATCCCCATAACATCTTGAAATTCATTTTGCATATCAGACAGACATCTCGGCAACACATTCAAAAAAAAACAAACCACAAAATCTGGTAGGGTATATTTTATCTTATTATTTTTCTGACGCTACCCCCCCTTTTGTACGGAGTGACGTCCCTTGGGTTAGGATTTCAGAGGTGATTGAGAGCACAGAGCGTCAGGCACAAGAGGGTTAAAGCGCGTGTGTGGATTTTATGTTTTTGATGTTATCGTGTGTTAATAAACTGTTTTAAAGTGTTTGTAATCGGCATTAAAAACCCTATGGATACAGGATACTGGGCTTACAACCATGCTTTGTTGGGTAAGTGTGTTGTTTCCGTTTTTCTGTCTTTTTCACACTTTACCAGCACGCACATCACAGTAGATGTGAGGACCGATTGATAGGTTCGTCAGGGTTGCCAAAATCGATAAAATGGTTTGAACGAGCAATGCTTACGACGAGTAAATTGGCCCTCTCCCCTGGAATTCGTACTAAACGGGTTTCACTGTACTAATGTCCCGTATATGCCTGTTCCAGGCCGGAGGTCGTTAAAGGAACTTTCATTCACAATCAATTATGGACCCATTAACAACAGGATTCAGACAAGGCCCAATTCGTAACATTAACAATCAAGTTTTGTCAACTTTGAACTTTTCATAGTCTGCAATTATTTTTGTAAGGTACAGTAATGTTCTGCCCACTCAGATCCAAAATCACTGTTGCCCCTCCCATCATGGATATATAATGTGAGTGTGTCTTGTTGTTTTACCCACACAATTATCATATATACATCTGTATCGTGAAAAATTCGGGACTTTCCTGGAGTTGCACTGCCTCCGGGCATTGCCTCCAGGATCGTTCCCACCATATTTATATCTACTAATGTCCCATATGTATTAGGTATTAGGTATTAGGTACTTTATAGTCACAGAGGCGTCTCTGTGAAATTCGGGTTGCTCCCACCTGGAGAGCGCGTCGCAGCCAGAGACGCGCCACCCAATTTTTTTTTAATTGTTTTTTTGCATGCGATTTTTGTCACTGATGAGGGGGGGGGGTGGTAAATTTTGACCAAATGACAACTTTTTCGTTGCCACCGGGTTTAACGTATGCTAAGTGCATGGGCACACGGGACCTCGGTTTATCGTCTCATCCGAAAGACTCCACGTTCAGACCGTTAAGGCCTAGTGCAGAGTGAGAGGAAAAAATCCCCTGTACCCAGGTTCGAACTCGGGTTTACTTGACACGAAGCGAACGCGATACCACTGTGCCGGAGGACGTTAAACGGAGTTTCATTCGTTGTCTTAGGGTGTTTGTTTCTCAATTATTTATTATGTACATTTCTATAGCCGTATTTTACGGACTATAAGGCGCACCCCCCAAAAATTGTTTTACACAAACTTTTGATTTTGTTATTATATGTATGCTAGTCTGTCGTTTCCAACAATGACTGCCAGACAGCGGGGGCAGATACTATTCTGGCGGGCTTGGCGAGAATTTGTTTATAGTGGAGATGCCTTGCCCAGGGTACATCCCCACTCTCTTGGCCAAAGGGATTTGAGGACACAGCTGGCGTTGAGGAAGGTCCCCAAAGGCCAGCCCATCCCTTTGGCTGCAGCACCAGAGCCGGTGCAAGGACCCCTATGTCTAAACCTGAAGTAAAACCCTGTTATCTTCTTTCATTTCTCCTTTTGTTTATGTATGCTTTGTTTGTGTGTATGGCTGGAGTGATTTGTGAGTTATTGCAATAATTCAAAATTGTTGCGTTGCGAATGAGTTAATGCTGACGCTTGCACAAATATGCATCGCCGATGCTCAACACTGCTATGTGGCGCATTGGATGATTGCAAGTCCAGTGCATCACCAAACATAGTCACTTTTCACCTGACATATGCTGATATACTGATATACTGATATAGATTTTCAAGCAGAGATCACAGATGCAGTCTGATGAAACCCTTCCAACGCGTATCGGGTCGCTGAACAAACCAACCAGGGTAGAAATTGGCGACTGCACCATTTATTTCCAACTCACTCAGGCAGTTGTGGGGAATACAGCCCAATGCTTGTTGATAGTGACGACGGCACACGGCCACAAGTAGTAGAATAGAGTTCTCAAGAGGATTTTTTTTGGCCAACTAAAAAGGCTGGATAGTTGTGAGGCGGATTATTAGGGCATATCACATTCTTGATATTTTTCATTGTTATAATTCATCATCCTAGCTATCGGAGGGCAACAGTTTATAGGGGTTCATGACCCCCTTAGGGTCTATGAGCCCTTTGATGGATTTCATGAGCTTGACGGCGGAGGGCGACTTGCTGTGGTAGATGAAGTCGCGTTTCTTGAAGCCCAGGCCGTGTTCGGCGCTGATGCTGCCCCTTTGCTGGGCCACAAAGTCATAGATGAAGGGCTCGATCAGATCCATGACGTGGGGGTCGTAGGATGGAGAGGTCATGTTCAGGTGCAGGTTCCCTGCAAACCACAGAAAGCAGAAATATGGCACTGTGCTGTATTGTACATTACTGCAATGTACTGTATCACGTGGTATTGTCTGGTTACAAAGTCGTAGATGAAGGGGTCGATCAGATCCATGATGTTAGGGTCGTAGGATGGAGAGGTCATGCTTAGATGTGGGGTTCCTGAAAATGAAAGAAAATAGGATTATAATATAGTGTTGTCCTGTGCGTGCACACTGTACTGTATCATATGGTATTGTCTGGTTACAAAGTCGTAGATGAAGGGGTCGATCAGATCCTTGACGTGAGGGTCGTAGGATGGAGAGGTCATGCTTAGATGCAGGTTTCCTGCAAACCACAGAAAACAGGACTATGGCAATGTGCTGTATTGTACTGTAATGTACTGTATCATATGGTATTGTTGGGCCACAGAGTCATAGATGAAAGACTCGATCAGATCCATGATGTGAGGGTTGTAGGATGGAGAGGTTATGCTCAGGTGCAGGTTCCTTGCAAACCACAGAAAACAGGACTATGGCAATGTGCTATACTGTATTGTACTGCACTGTACTGCACTGTATCATGTGGTATTGTCTGGTTACAAAGTCGTAGATGAAAGGCTCGATCAGATCCATGACGTGAGGGTCGTAGGATCATGGGTACAACTCTCCAAAATGAAAAAAAATGAAAGGCGGGGTCCAGAGACCCATGACCCCGGCAGGGTACAGGGGCAGAGCCCCATTGGACGATTCATGGAGGCAAGTTAAGAGAGAGAGATAACGAGATAGACAGACAGTTAAAATGATAATGTAAAATTATTACTATACTTTGTAAACTTCCAAGATAAAACCAATCAAGTTCAAAACGCCCCAAATCGCTTGTGGTCAATTTTTGCTTGTTTTTTGGATGAATTAAAAAACAACTGAAGTTCAGTTTCTGGTAAAATTAAAAATACTGAAATCAGTATAAAAATGAAAGAGTAGCACCCATGTAGGAAGAAGAGGTCATGTTCAGATGCAGGTTCCCTGAAAAACAAACAACAACAAAAAAACAGGAATATGGCAATACAGACAAACCCCTATTTTACGACCCTCTGTTAAGTGACCACCTCTCATTTGAGACCGGATTTGCTGGCACAGATGCATTTTACTATGTAAACGACCTCTCTTAAACTACTTCCTCTAAAACGCGACTTACGACCGCCATTTTGTTGGTTTTTACGACCGTTGCTGTCGTCTGCATAGACTTCGAGCAAAGGGAAACAACCACGGTCAAGGGCCTGAAAGCAGAGTCGCTTCCCTTGTTGTAGAAAAGATGGCGGAGAGCGTAGGAAAAGCACGAAAACGACTGACTTTGACAAAGAAAACCACTGACTTTGGACAAGAGTGGAGGTGATTAAAAGAAGTCGGCAAAGTGAAACTGTAATATCGATTGCACAATCCTATGGAGTTGGAAAGACCCAAATCCAGTTTTAATATGTCATTGTATGTGTGCATGAAGAAGAGAGTATGAACTGTGCTGAACTTTTTCTTTCTACGGCTGCCAGTGAAAACCTCCGTCATACGACCCCTCCAATTTACGACCGATTTTTCCGGACATTTTGGAAGTCTTAAAATAGAGGTTTGTCTGTATATTGTAATATCATGTGGCATTGTCTGGCTACAAAGTCGTAGTGGTTAATGGTTGTATGATGGAGAAGTCATGTTCAGATGCAGGGTTTGTATTCTATCGTAGTCTTTCGTGCGTTGTTGCGTTCTGCTTTTTTTTGCATATCGTTGTTACACTGTATTTTATTGTTTTCTTTTGTCCTTGGTGAAGTGATGTCACATGAATCTTTAAGAAAACCAAAACAATGATCCCAAAGATGGTTTTAAAAAAAATTCCTGTCAAACTTACCGCATTTTGGGGGGGCTAAAAGATGATTCCTTTTGTCCCCAGACTGAGACCCCTGCGTGCCTTATACTATGACTAACAATATAGCAAGAAAACATAAGAACAAAATTTGAATTTTGTGTAAAATTGGGGGGGGGGGGGGGGGGGGATGCGGCCTTACATAAAGGTGTGCCTTATAGAAGAAAAAAGAAAATAGGGTCTTTGGATAACAGGCCCTGATTTGATGCCTTTTAGTAACATGGGTGTTAAACCATTGTGGTGCATAAATGCGACATTGGCGGTGAAAGGGTTAATATTTGCTAAGAAAGGCAAGTCTGAAAATGCGGGGAGAGCCGAGAAATCGAAAGGGGTGGGGTGTGGGGGGGTGCTGATCTGCACCCTCACCAGGTTGCTAAGATATGCTCACCGTCACCGACATGCCCGTAGCCCACCACTCGCTTGGCGGATGACCCCTCCAGACGTTTTCCCATGTCCTCCACCAACCGGTAGAATGACGACAGCGGCAGCGACACGTCATACTTGTAGCAGTAGCCGTCGTGAAGCAGACCTTCGGCTAAACGCTCACGTAGAGACCATATGGCCTGGGGAACAACAAAAATATACGAGTGGAACCTCCCTTATAAGACTTCCCACTATAAGGCTCCATCCCACATAAGACCTAATTCTCTGAGACATTGCCCTTCTTTGTAAGTATTAACTCATTCAACACTGGCCGATTGCTTCCCTTTACAACCGTTCAACACGAATGTACGCTATAGCGTACATAGCGTTTAACCATTCACAATTCACAACTCCGCGAAGCCATGCAACCCAAACCGGTATAGAAATGTTCTACGGTCCCTTAATGCTTTCAACCAATGAAATCACTTCCAGTCTATTTTTAGTACCGCAATGAATGCAAATGAGTCACTACCCCTCTCTTCGTCTTCTTTGTCATGCTTTTTTACAAATCTGCTAATAATAAAAACTTTACTTTGGAATTATAACATACGCTAGCTTCTATTATTATAAACAATACAGCACATTTTCAAAACTGTGCGGTTAAGCATTATGTTTTAAATAATATTTATGTAATGATGCAAACCTGCCTAGTGTGGAACGCTTGTGCGCGGCATGTACGCTATAGCGTACATTAGGCCAGTTCTTCAATTACTTGTAGCGGTGCCATAGCCGATGAGGTTTACCCGAGGCGTGGTCACCGCTACAGCTATCTGTATTAATACAAAATCGGGACTTTACTGGTTTCGTACTGCCTCCGGGCATTGCCTCCAGTATTGTTCCCACCATATTTGTATTTACAAATGTCCCATATGTGTCTGATTCAGACCAAGAGGACGTAAAACTCCATTTTCGTCGTCGTTAGTGTTGAGAGAGTTAAAATTACCTCCCTTATAAGACCCCTCCCTTATAAGACCCCTCCCTTATAAGACCCCTCCCTTATAAGACCTCATTTTGGATGATCTTTGAAGGTCATATAAGGGAGGTTTCACTGTATCAACTCTTTCCACACAGGGTCCACAACATTTGCTCCTTGATAATAGACGATTTTCGGAGAAACAAAATAGGGCAGAGCACTTCGTGAAAATTAGAGTTGTTTACCTCCATTACTCGGTCAAATACCATAGCAACAATGCAGCAATGGTGTCAAAGCTTAAAACCGCAGGATGTGAGTCAGTGACTTGCAAACATTTTTTTATAGAAGAAGTAGGGGTGGCCAGAGGCTGATAAAACTTGCAAAATGTGACGTAAAAATACAAATGACATACGTTTTTAGAATGACGCACGGTGTTCTGAGTGCTTTATGTCTGCTCAAACACAAGAGTCGATAGGCTACGAGAGCTGATGGTAGAGTGACTTATCCTGTTTGACCGATTGAATTAGGCAAGATCAATCCCACACACCATGCTACCGTCTTTAACTTTCAGGAAGGACAGAGAGAGAGAGAGAGAGAGAGAGAGGGGGGGGGGGGGGGAAGATGTATATGTTTTAACGATAATTTTGAATGATGTAATAAATCGAATAAAATTATTGTAAGCATTTCACTCTGCTGCAGTGTTTAATTTTCAGGAATGACGGAGAGAGAGAGACTTCAGATGTCAAAACTTTATTTTTCAAGGATTAAGAATTTAGGCAGAGCCTGTACTCTTCCATTCTGTCCTTGCTACGACTACATTCTATTCTTTTACCGCCATCACTACTACTACTATTAACTAGAAGTATGATTGCATGTGTGTGGTGGGGGGAGGGGTGGGTGGGTTCTGGGCAAGGAGCAATTATCACATAGACTAGGAGCAATTGTTCGAGGGGCAAAAATCCAAGGAGCAAATGTTTCGGGAGGAATGACACCTAGGAGCAACTGTCAAGGGGCACTTGTTGGGGAGCAAATGTTGAGGAGCCATTATCAAGGAGCAACTGTCGGTACCCCTTCTACACGAGTGTGAAATTCTGTTTAACATCCTCCGGTCTAGAACAGACACATGCGGGACATAATTAGATATAAAGATGGTAGGAACGATCCTGGAGGCAATGCCCAGAGGCAGTGCAACACCGATTTTGTAACAATACAGATGTATGTAATTGTGACTTCTACACGAGAGTACGCTATAGCAAACATCATGCCTTGCACAACCTTTCAACACTAGGTTTGCATTCAGGTTTAGACATAGGGAAGTGGTGGATCAGACTTTTCTTTATATATAGACTTTATATAGAAAAGCTCTATTGGTTACCCCACAACAAACCACTACCAAAGCAAAGTCAGAGGCAAAATTGTGGTCTAAGGGAGCACACAGATCTTTACTTCCCTTGAAGCAAATGCATCAAATTGACAGCTATCTATTAATTCCGGAAATATATGGCTGGGCTGGAACGACTTGAATGAGCTAAACATTTACACAGATGCAATACTGCCTTCTTTTTTTTTTTTTTTTTTTTTTTTTTTTAAATCCCTTTTACCATAATTTTCGATGTCTCCGTAGCCAGCGTCCCGTCCAAAGCCTTCCCAGTCTCCATCAGCCGCTCCAGCAGGGTAGACAACTTCTCCTCATCGTGCTCCTGGTTGCTTCCCCCTGTCTCTATTAGGACGTAGAAGGGGGTGTCCGACAGGGGGTTGGTCAGTCGTAGGTTCTCCGTCACCACCCGCATCGATCCGAAGTCCATGAACTCGAACGCCGAGAGGATTTCGCCCAGGTGGCGCTTCGCCTCCCCGAAGATGGTCAGCACGCCGTCGAAGCTGCTGCACCCTGGGACAAAACGGCAAGTTATTTATAAATACAGTGGAACCTCCCTTATAAGACTTCCCATTACAAGACTCCCTCCCATATTATAAGAACTACTTCTCTTAGACATTGCCCTTCTTTGTAAGTATTAAAATTGCCTCCCTTATAAGACCCCTCCTTTATAAGACCTAGTTTTCGATGATTTTTGAAGGTCTTATAAGGGAGGTTCCACTGTATACGGTAAAAATTTTTTTAGAGTTGAGAAGGTTCCATAATTCCTCTTTGCGAAATGTCAAAAAGTAATACAGTGGAACCTCCCTTATAAGACCTTCAAAAATCATCCAAAATGAGGTCTTATAAGGGAGGGGTCTTATAAGGGAGGTAATTGTAATACTTACAAAGCAGGTCAATGTCTCAGAGAAGTAGGTCTTATGTGGGAGGGAGTCTTATAACTTTGGTATTTAGTACTTTAGTGTCACGGAGGCGTCTCTGTCAAATTCGGATTGCTCCCACCTGCAGAGCGCGTCGCAGCCAGAGGTGCGCCACCCATTTTTTTTATTATTTGCATGCGATTTTTTTGTGACTGATGAGGGTTAAATTTTGATCAAATGACAACTGTTTCGTTGCCACTGGGTTAAACGTGTGCTACGCTTAGCAATGGCGCTGGGTCTCTGTAGACACAAGATGGCCGCCTTGGTGATAATTCCCAGTGTTATCATTGTCGTTAAAAATAGATCATAATTATGAATATGTTAATTACCTAGCAAAGCCACGCTAACAGCGCTGGGTCTCTGTGGACACAAGATGGCTGCCTTGGTGATAATTCCCAGCGTGCCCTCGGAGCCAATCATCAGCTGTTTGAGGTCGTAGCCCGTGTTGTCTTTACGCAGCGTCGACATGCAGTCCAGGACCTCGCCAGAGGGCAGCACCTGTCACAGCCATCATCATCATTGTCATTTTCATCATCATCATTCCCATTGACTCATTATCATCATCACATCATCATCCCCATTAACGTATTATCATCATCATCATTGTCATCATCATCATCATCTCATCAGCATTGTCATCATCATCCCAATTAACTCATCGTCATCATCATTATCATCTCATCATTCCCATTAACTCATCATCATCATTGTCATTCAATGTCATTGTCATCATAGCAGCGACAATAGCAGCAGAAAATAGCAACAGTGGCAGTAGTAGCAGCAGCAGTGGTAGCTGCAATTGTAGCAGTGGTAGCAGAAATGATTGGGTGACATATGCTCACAAGACTAATGCTCACAAGACAATTTCTCACAAGACCAATGCTCACAACTTTAACGAAAAAGACGACAAATGCTCACAAGACATTTTATTACATGAAGTGTTGCGAATAAGAAAACAAGTATGCACATTTTCAATCATGATCCCCCCCCCTTCCACATCCTCCCACCCCTCACCCCCTCTCTCTCTCTCACTGTCTTTCTCTCCACCATTCACCTACTTGCCTTCATTAGGCACATGCCATCCAATTCACATATTAACTACATGTTATGTCTGTCTTTCTCTGTCTGTGTACGTCTGTCTGTCCATCTCTCTCATTTCTCTGGATTTACACTTGTTATCTCAAGAACAGCCGTGCTGAATTTAAAATTTCTTGAAATCCGGAAATTTCCTGAAAAATCAAATGTTTGCTCTCTCTCTCTCTCCCTCTCTCTCTCTATTACCCTATTGAATGTCATGCTATGAGATAACATGTGGATAAAAATGTGTGTGTATGCATGTGCGTGCATGTGTGTGCATATGTGTGTGTTTGTGTGTGCATTTTTTTCATGCATGTTCCTGATTTCTTTAGTCTGTTTTGATTGTAGTTTATTTGTGTTGTTGTTTATCGTTTAACTGTTGTTTGTTTGCTTGCTTTGTCTGAGGACCTGATGAAAAAAGCCATATTTTGTGCTTATTCAGTTATCCTCAATAAACATTTGAGTTTATCTCTCTCAATCCCTCCCTCCCCCTCTCTCAGCCACTCACAGCCTCCAATCCCAGCACACTGCCGTGAAGGGAGCCGTAGCGAAGGAGCCGCACGCCCCCGGCATTGGTCGCTAGGTTACCGCCAATATGGCAGCTTCCCTTAGCGCCCAGATCCAGAGGCATGGTCAGACCTCGTTGTGCCACGAAATCGTCCAGGGCGGACAGAATGCATCCTGCCTCACACACCAGAGCGCCTGGAAATAAAAAAAATTAAAATAAAATCATCGGCATCATCATCACCATCGTCATCAAAATCAACATCATCGTGATCATCGCCACCATCATTATCATCATCATCATCAACATTAACATCATCGTGATCATCATCAACATCTTCATCATCACAATGATCATCACCATCTTCATCATCATCATCATCACCATCATAATTATCATCACCATCATAATTACCATCACTACCATCATCACCACCATCACCATCAACATCTTCATCATCATCACCATCGTCGTCATCATCATCACCATCATCACAATGATCATCACCATCTTCATCATCATCATCACCACTATCATCATCACTATCATCATCAGCATCATCACCATCATCATCACCATCTTCATCATCATGATCATATCATCAACATCTTCATCATCACAATGATCATCACCATCTTCATCATCATCATCACCACCACCATCATCATCATCACCATCATGCCCCCCCCCCCCCCCCCACCCCCACCCCACCCCCACCCCACCCCCACCATTGGGCCACAAATCGCCCAGAGTGGTGGACAGAATGCAACATGACTGTTTTTACCCCACCTAAAAAGACAAATCCAGTAATCTACTTTGTAACCTTTTGTCCTACTAATCTTAAATGACCTTGTTCTATTACAGAGATTATTCAGTTGTAGGGGGTATCAACCTTATGTCCAGTGACTGTCATGGACTAAATTTGACCTCAATGTTTAGTCAAGAGATCAGAAATAATATATCGGTTTTAGTTTTTTAAGTATTTGCTGAATTGACATGTGCAGAGTGATTAGATTAGTAGGCTCTGTGTGGAACATTTTGATCATCTTGATTATTCAAAAAACTTGGGGACTTTCCTGGTATTGCAGTGCTTTACCTCCAGGATCGTCCCACTATCTTCAAAGTTAAAAATGTCCTACTTGTGCCTGATCCAGGTTGGAGGATGTTAAACGGACGGTCTGTGTGTGAAAAGTGTGTTTCACGTCCTTACCGCATACAATGTAAACTCTGCTTTTAGGGACAAGTTCTGGGATGGTAGTCTTTGGCCTATGAATGCTCCCTGACTCTGTGACAGCCTTATGCTAATGCACACATAAACACACACACACAACACACACACTCTCTCCCTCCCATAATCTTGCTAAGCAACTCAATGTGATTTCACTCAACATTCATACTAACAGTACTAGTAACAAGATACACATTATACAAACTATCTCAGTCGTATCCTCAGAATTCGTTCATTTATGTTAAAATGTTATAGCTATCATCATGCAGGGCTCCCAATCGTCCCGCAAAAAAAGGGTCCCAGGGACTCCTTCACTTACAGTATAGACAGTCCTAGAAGCGGGATAGAGGGTCCCAGTAGCATAATGAATGCTAAAAATATTTTTTCCTAGTGCATCCCTGGGACCCCCTGCACATTCTTTTAGAGGGCTTGTAGAATTTTAGTGCTTCATAGACCCCCAAATGAGGGTCCCTGGGAGCCCTGAGAGGGTTCCACTTCCAGTGGTATTGCGAATGCTAAAAATATTTTTTTCTAGTGCATCCCTAGGACCCCGTGCACATTCTTTTAGAGGGTCCTGTAGAATTTTAGCGCTTCATTGACCCCCAAATGAGGGTCCCTGTCATGTAAATCAGACTCACCTGACATGTCATCCAGGCTGATGATGTTGTTCATGAGCTGCGTGGAGATGATGACCTCGTCGAACACGGGCACGCTGCCCCCCACCAGCCCCGTGTTGCCCCCCTGTGGCACCATGGCCAGCCCCCGGCCCTGGCAGTAGCCCACCACTGCGGACACCTCCTCTGTCGTCCTGGGGCGCACCAGCAGTTGGCTGCTGCCTGTCAAAGGATGTTGCCAGGGGAAAAAATCATCATTTATATATATACAATGGAACCTCCGTTATAAAACCCAGGGCTCCCAATCATCCTGCAAAACAATGGGTCCTAGGGACTCCTTCACTTATAGTATAGAGGATCCTAGAGGCGGGATAGAGGGTCCCAGTGGCATTGTGAATGCTAAAAAGAATTTGTCTAGTGCATCCCTGGGACCCCCTGCACATTCTTTTAGAGGGGCCTTTAGAATTTTAGTGCTTCATAGATCCCCAAAATGGGGGTCCCTGGAGCTCTGAAAACCTCCCATTATAAGACTCCCTCCCATATAAGACCTACTTCTCTGAGACATTGCCCTTCTTTGTAAGTATTAAAATTACCTCCTTTATAAGACCCCTCCCTTAAAGACCTCATTTTTGATGATTTTTAAGGTCTTATAAGGGAGGTTCCACTGTAGTGACGTAAGGAAGAGTAACTCTCCAGGGCTCCCAGGGACCCCCATTTTGGGGGTCAATGAAGTACTAAAATTCTAAAGGACTCTCTAAAAGAATGTGCAGGGGGTCCCAGGGATGCACATGAATAATTATTTTTAGCATTCGCAATGCCACTGCCACTGGGAGTGGGACCCTCTATCCCGCCTCTAGGACCCTCTATACTGTAACTTAAGTGAAAGAGACCCTGGGAGTCCCAGTGGGACCCCTTGTTTTACGGGACGATTGGGAACCCTGACTCTGTAATTAACTCCCACAAACATGGGTGCAACTACGCAAAATGAAAAAAAAAACCTGAAAGCCTGGGGTCCAGGGGTAATGCCCCCCCCCCCTTCCCCCCCCCCTCTCCCGTGACATATATACTTGGTACGATTCGCCATCTCCTGTCTATAGATACTACTAAAATACTAGTCTGCGCTTTTGTTCTCTCTAAACTAGATTATTGTAATTCACTCTTGTATGGCTGCCCCCAACACCTCATTGACAAGCTTCAAAAAGTCCAGAACTCTGCTGCCAGACTTGTCCTCAAGGTCTCTAAGTATCATCATGTTCAACCACTCCTGATATCCCTTCATTGGCTTTCCATCAAAGCACGTATTGACTACAAAATTTCCACTCTATGTCATTCTTATTTCTCTGGAAATGCCCCTAGCTACATTTCTGACATGCTTTCTGTCTAACTCCATCAAGGCAATTGCGGTCATCTTCAGATTCCAAAATTCTCTGTGTTCCTAGTACACGAACAAAAATGTTTGGTGAGCGCTCCTTTTCCTTTTCGGCCCCATCAGTTTGGAACTCCTTACCACGCGAAATCCGCCATATTCAGTCCTTGCAATGTTTCAAATCAGCTCTCAAGAACCACCTATTCAAGCTACATCACAACCTTTAGGCCACATTACTTCTGGACTCTATTCTCACACACACACTCACCTCCCCCCATATTAGTTTCACTGTGTGTTGACTGCAATGTGTACGTCAGCTTGTTGAGAGAGAGAGAGAGAGAGAGAGAGAGAGAGAGAGAGAGAGAGAGAGAGAGAGAGAGAGAGAGAGAGAGAGAGAGAGAGAGAGAGAGAGAGAGAGAGAGAGAGAGAGAGAGAGAGAGTGTGTGTGTGTGTGTGTGTTGATGCTTTGTTCAACTGATTGTAGTTTGTATGTGTTTTTTGGGTGGGGTGAGTGGTGGTGATGGTAACGGTGTGTGTGTGTGTGTGTGTGTGTGTGAGAGTGTGTGTGTGTGCGTGTGCGTGTGTGTGTGTGTATGTGTGTACGTGCGTGTATGTGTGGGTGGGGTGTGTATGTGTATGCCTATTTGCATGTGCGTGAGCGATTATTTCGTTTTGTTGTTGAATTTGTTGCTTTTTAATTTTTGTTGTTGTTAAGCACATAGAGCTCCACATTGGTGGAGGAATGCGCTATATAAATGATTCACTATTATTATTATTATTATATAATCTTATAATATAAGTTATATATATTGATGTTTAGAACTTGAAGGGAGGGAGGAAGAACTTCATGTTCAAGAAGTGAAGGTGGGGCGCAACCTTTTGGGTGGACACTCCATCTTCTTTTTCTTTGCTTCAACGTCCACCTTTACTTTTAGTATATATAAATTTACCTCTGACAGTCCTGAGCCAGTCTGTGTTGTAGCCCTCCAGCTCCGACTGGTCAGTGATGACTCGCCCGGACACCAGCCGTTCCAAGCTGGACACATCCCCGTCGGTCAGCGTCGCGAAAGGGCCGCGCTTCAGCTTGGGATACCTCGTCCTTGTCAGCTCGACTTCACCAGAAGCAAAACGTCTCCCAGTCCCAGTCCCATTTTGATTTTGAAACTTTCTCCCCGCTAGGCCTGCAGCTAATCTCAGCTGGCAGGAACAGCACACACTCGACAAAAATCTCGTTGGTGCGGCGGTAACTATCTGCTTGAAAAGAATTGACATTTTGGCAGTATAGACCAGTGAGCTTAGTCAGTAGACTTGACTAATCTTGTCCAAAGTCAGGTCAACGCAAACGATGTCGTTCTGTCCGAAAAAAACTAAATAATACTCAAAAGTGAAAGCGCTTGCTGTGTTGTTGAAAACGAGGGCACTCAGAGTAGACTCCCCGTAACCTACTGTTAGAGTTATCGTCCCTTTTTCGGGTCGTCTGCTATCAAACTTTGACCTCGCTTGTTGATTAGGAGAGAAACTAAAGATATTACAAGGACGTAGCCAGCCTGTGGTCATGGCCGGTCGATTTTTGTTTTGTTTTTCCACAAAAAAGAGAGACAGAGAGACAGAGAGAAGAAGAAAAAAAAAAAAAAAAGTAAAGAAAGAACGAAGGAATTCACACACACACACACACACACACACACACACACACACTCATCGCCCCGCGCGCCCCCTTTCACGTACATCAAAGGTTGTAAGGGCGAAGAGGTCAGAAAATTGGAGAGAGAGAGAGAGAGAGAGAGAGAGAGAGAGAGAGAGAGAGAGAGAGAGAGAGAGAGAGCACAAAATACTGAACAATTATTTTTTTAATGAATAGGGCGTTGGCCCATGTCACTGTGGGTGGTTACAAAATTATGTTTTATTTTTCTCAATACGCCGATGACGGTGACACATAGCTTCGATTGGCAGGAGGCAAGACATCTTTGGAGACATGTATAGGACGAATATTATGCCACATATTTGGATGTAAATAAGGTCTACATATGCATTACGGAAAAAAGCAAGTGCCATCTGGTTAGGTAGCAGCCGATTACAGACGTTACGATCGCCAGTTCTGAACTTTTAGGATTGTTCAGAGCTGTAACGACCATTCAGAGCTCCCGTTTATATATGTTTCAGCAATTCAC
>CM065698.1:12126409-12136409 GCA_017654935.2 Phymorhynchus buccinoides | reverse complement strand
ACACAAGTAAAGTTCTTATGCATCCGTAGCTGATGCACTTGTACCATAGTGTTCAAGTGCTTCTGCTGTTGGGGTGATCCTTGGAGTCTTTTAGCCAGGGAACAACAACATACATCTGTATCTTCCGAAGACGTGGCTGCCCACATGGCGGGGTAATCCAAAACGGGTCACACAGGTAATGTTCTCATCCGTAGCTAATGCATTTGTACCATAGTGTTCAAGTGCATCTGCTGTTGGGGTGATCCTTGGAGTGTTTTAGCCAGGGAACGACAACAACAACAACAACAACAACAACATACTTCTCTATCCTTCGAAGACGGTCTGTGGCTACCCACGTGGCGGGGTAATCAAAAACGGGTCACACACGTAATGTTCTCATCCGTAGCTGATGCACTTGTACCATAGTGTTCAAGTGCTTCTGCTGTTGGGGTGATCCTTGGAGTCTTTTAGCCAGGGAACAACAACAACATACTTCTCTATCCTCCGAAGACGTGTCAGCCCACATGGCGGGGTAATAATAAACGGGTCACACAGGTAATGTTCTCATCCGTAGCTGATGCATTTGTACCATAGTGTTCAAGTGCTTCTGCTGTTGGGTTAATCCTTTGAGTCTTTTAGCCCCAAAACAACAACATACTTCTTTACCCTCCGAAGACGGTCTGTGGCTACCCACGTGGCGGGGTAATCAAAAACGGGTCACACACGTGCACGTAATGTTCTCATCCGTACCTGATGCATTTGCACCATAGTGTTCATGTGCTTCTGCTGTTGGGGTGATCCTTGGAGTCTTTTAGCCCAAAAACAACAACAACAACATACCTCTCTATCCTCCGAAGACGTGTCTGCCCACATGGTGGGGTAATAATAAACGGGTCACACAGGTAATGTTCTCATCCGTAGCTGATGCGTTTGTACCATAGTGTTCAAGTGCTTCTGCTGTTGGGTTGATCCCTGGAGTCTGTTAGCCAGGGAACCACAACAACATACTTCTTTATCCTCCGAAGATGGACTGTGGCTACCCACGTGGCGGGGTAATCAAAAACGGGTCACACACGTAATGTTCTCATCCGTAGCTGATGCACTTGTACCACAGTGTTCAAGTGCTTCTGCTGTTGGGATGATCCCTGGAGTCTTTTAGCCAAAAAACGACAACAACAACAACAACATACTTCTCTACCCTCCGAAGACAGTATGTGGCTACTCACGTGGCGGGGTAATCAAAAAACGGGTCACACACGTAATGTTCACATCCGTAGCTGATGCAGTTCCCTGTACACATTGTGTTCAAGTGCTTCTGCTGTTGGTATGGTCCCTGGAGTATTTTAGTAGCCACAGCAACAACATAGTTCTCCACTGGAAAGAGTGGGAAATGAGCGAGGCTTATTTACTGACATGAGCAACGTTTAATTCCAGCTCAGTTCTTCAGGATAGCGCCTGTATATTCAGCCATTTTGCAAGTCCTGGTCAGATAGATAACACACACACACACACACACACACACACACACACACACACACACACACACACACACACACACACACACACACACACACACACACACACACACACACACACACACACACACACACACACACACACACACACACACACACACACACACACACACACACACAACCCCCCCAAAAAAAACCCACTTCGCCATGAACAAAAAGTTAACCACTCGGCTGCAAACACAGCACATATGGGACGAACCATCAACCAACCATCATTAACCTGGAATTGTTTTATTTCAGGACCCAAAGAATTTGTATCTGCGACGACGACTGGCTCAGCTTTCAGACTGAAATAGCCACAAACGAGAAAACACCCTATAGGGCCAGCCACACTGCATACGATTCGACCCCAATGCTCCGGTTTCTTAGAAATCAAACCGTCAAATCGGCGATTCTTCCTTGGCGGAGATGCTAGAAGTCAAATTATTTCAGTAAAAGAGAAGGCATGTGCCCTCTCTTTTCCAATGGCCACCTGAGTCGCTTTGACCAAATCACGAAATTTCCACAATACAAGCCTTTTTATTTACAGTTTACCAAAAAGGAGTTCAGCTTTTTTTTTTTTTACTGCACTACAAAGAAGAAAAAAGCTTCAACCGCTCTAGTGGCCTCCACCCACCCCATCCAAAATGGTTTATCTCTCCGGCAACTCCGCCAAGGAGGAATCGGGGTACCTACAGTTGCTAGCGGACAATTGCTAGACGACAATTGCTAGTAGACAGTTGCTAGCAGGACAATTGCTAGCTGCGACAATAGCTAAAATTGCTAGCGCGAGTTGCTAGCTGAAAAATTGCTAGCGCGACAGTTCCTAGCTAGCTGACAAGAAAACTGCTAGCTAACACACACATACATAAACACACACGCACGCACGCACGCACGCACGGACGCACACATACACACACACACATGCAAAACATTTTGAAAGTTTATTTGACCGAGTATCATGCTTTACAAATTAAAAATCAGCAGACCAAAACATCATGTACAAACATCATTCTGTATCAGACTCTTCCAAAGTTATACATCTCTCTCTCTCTCTCTCTCTCTCTCTCTCTCTCTCTCTCTCTCTCTCTCTCTCTCTCTCCCTTCCCCCCCCTCCCCCCCCCCTCTCTCTCTCTCTCTCTCTCTTCCCCCCTCTCTCTCATAAAACAAAAAAATAAAGTCCAAAGCATTGTGCACCGATTAAATCCTCTTCACCTTCCAAACGCATCCTGCTAAAAGAAGGTAAGTAAAAGAACAGCGAACGGTTTGATTTCTAGGAAACCAGTGAGCGTTGCGATCACTGTAAAGGGTGATTTCCTGGTGACCTCGACGTGTATCTTGCAAAAAACTAATCCGTCAGGGTGCCCCTTTAACGTAAAATGAACGATTGAAATCGAGTTGTCTTCCCAAGACCGCACCGGTTTCAGAGCCGATACACTTGACAGATACCAGTACGAAAAACACGAGATTCTCAAGACAGACCAATAAAAATGCAGTCCTTGCACGCGCCAACCAGCCTATTGACCCAGATTTTAGGAAACAAAAGAAATAGCAAAGACAGCGTTATAGGCGACACGAACACACAGACAGCAAGACACACTTGTAAGTACGAGCTCACTAACACACAGACAGTGCATAGAAAAGGGGCACAACTCCAAACCAGCCGTGACAATGGCATTAAAGGGGCACGCTGACGGATGAGGTTTTGCAAGAAACACGTCGATATCACCAGGAAAACACCCTTTACAGAGATCGCAACACTCACTTTGCTCTGGTTTCCTATAAATCAAAAACCGTCAAATCGGCGATTCCTCCTTGGCGGAGGTGCTGGAAGTCAAATTATTTCAGTGGAAGAGAAGGCCATGTGCCTTCTCTTTTCTAATGGCTGCCTGAGTCGCTTTGACCAAATCACGAAATTTCCACAATACAAGCCTTTTTATTTACAGTTTATCTAAAGGAGTTTCGCTCACAATAAAAAAAAAATAGCTCAATTTTTTTGTTTACTGCACTACGAAGAATAAAAAGCTTCAACCACTCTCAGTGACCTCCATGCACCCACTGCGTCCCAAATAGCTACTCTCTCCGGCATCTCCGCGGCCAAGGAAGAATCGCCGATTTGACGGCTTGTTGGCTATAGGAAACCAGAGCAAAGTGAGTGTTCCGATCCTTGAAAAGGCTGTCTTTCTGGTGACCTCAACGTGTTTCTTGCAAAAACTCATCCGTCAGGGTGCCCCATTAATGGCTTAAACGTATGTTTGTTGTTGGTGGTGGTGTTATTGTTGATTGAGACACTAGGCTGCTTCCATACAAATGTCATCCCAAGTCGATCCTGGAGGCAATGCCCGGAGGCAGTGCAACTCCAGGAACGTCCCGAATTGTTAACGATAGAGATGTATATAAGCCCATCGCAAGACTGCTGGATAGTAGGCCTGTATTGACAAAAATGATAGAAAGAAAACAAGTCCATGTACCTGCCTGAATGATAATCAAGATTAATTACAACGTGCTCTTTTAATCAAGCCGCCCATCAAACTTAATGAGGTTTTAATAGTCTTTCGTTTGTTGTTGGATGCTCGCCTATTAACTGATAGGCCACCGAATGTGATGGGTTTTTTTCTTCTTCCATGCCATAAAATATGACCATAATGGACAAAGTACGTAATTATGTGTCCGGTTTTCAGTTTTCACTGGTCTCTCTGCTGCATTCAGCCGAGACATTCCGATTTCGGAGGAGCTAAAAGGGGAAAATTAGTTGGAAGATTGTTTGGATAAAAAAAGGGCAGAAGGAGAATAATGCCAATAAGGCAGAAAGATAAGTAGAAAGCAAAGGGAACAGGCAGAGTCAAGGAAAGTGACGGATTAGTGGAAGTTACCAGCACATACCTTCAGGAAGGTGGGGGAACTATTTGTACGAAAGACAGCCCCCCCCCCTCTCCAGTATCTTCAAGTCAAGGGGAGAGACTCGTGGAGGGGTCGAGGTCGTCCAGCTCCCCGTATGGACGCACGAGGCATCCACCCACTGCCCCAGTGATGGGATTTAATTTGTTTGATGCAAGCGGTAAAATGTAAAATGTGAGAGGTCGACATAGACCAGAAAGGAGGGCGAGTAATCATAATCGAGTGCGTCTCAGACAGTCAACACAGTCATATGAATTAGACGATTGGTTGTTTAGCTTAATGTACATACTACTACCCGTATTGACTGTCTGAGACGTAATCATGGTTACACGCATGTATGCAATGTGAAGGTTAATAGCTTTGGGTTGAAAACTGGCTTTAAGATCTTCTGTTTCATCCGGGTTCTTGCCATACATCAGCCAAAATGCACAAAACAAAACAAAAGTTTATACGTGCTATTTAATATTTCATAGAAAAACAGTAAAATTCCTCCCTTCTTTTTCTACGACTCATATTATTATATAAAAAAATATATGAAAATATATCTCCGAAAAAGTAGATGGTTAATTTTGTTAAAACTGTAAAATGTTACTTGGCTAGCAGACGACACGTGAGCAGGGGTTATTTTTTAAAACTGTAAAATGTGACTTGCGTTTGGATGAAAATGCTTCTGGTTAGCAGACGACACGTGAGCAGGTAAGCTATTCACAGCGCCAGCTTAGCAATGACTGACTACCCCCCCCCCCCCCTCCTCGCCCCCGCCCCCTCCCAACACACACACATACCCCCACCCACTCACAAAAAAAGTGAAATGATTGGGAAAACGCACGCAGTATTTTTATGACAGTAATTGTGTGGCAGTGAATGCCTATGCGTAGTTGATTAGTTTGAATCTGTCCACCAATAGTCAGGGACACTCTTTTGCGACATCATCTCTCCCAAAGGTTGAAGGTAAGATACTAGCTTTTAACTAATGAGCTCTGTATTTTCTGCATTAGGCAAAAGGCATTCATGTAAAAAGCGAAGTTAAAGCTTTGGCATTTTTAAACACTTAACTAGGGAAAATAATATCAATGCAGAATTAATTTGTATGAATATGCATATTGCAAAAAACAAAACATTTTCTGCATTAGGCAAAAGGCATTCATGTAAAAAGCGAAGTTAAAGCTTTTACATGCTTAAACTGTTAACGAGGGAAAAATATATCAATGCAGAATTTGTAGGGGAAGACGGGGTAAAAAGCGCATATTGTAAGAAGCCCAACCCAATTATTTCATGAAATGAAGCAAATTTCAGGCATTTTGCCCATGAGACGAAGTTAATGTTAGCATTCGTCTCATGGGCAAATTTGACTGAAATTTTCTTTATTTCATGAGATAATTGGGGTGGGCTTCTTACCCGCCCATGCGCTTTTTACCCCGTCTTGAATATATGAATGTAGGGCCAACGCTTGTGGCGGTGCCATAGCCGATGAGGTTTCACCGAGGCGTGGTCACCGCTACAGCTATCTGTATTAATTTAAAAAATCGGGACTTTACTGGTTGGTACTGCCTCCGGGCATTGCCTCCAGTATCGTTCCCACCATATTTGAACATTTACAAATGTCCCATATGTGTCGATTCAGACCAAGAGGACGTAAAACACCATTTTCGTCGTCGTCGTCGAATGTGCATATATTGCAACAACAACAAAAATCTTTTCTTAGGGATAGTTTTTCTTTTTCTGGTCACTTCCCAAGTGTGAACGTTTACTTCTATGTAAAGAAGTTGGTCACCACCAGAGAAGAAGAAGAAGAAGAAGAAGATAGGAACATTCAACGTGTTGAACTTGAAGAGTCGTTGGCAAGGATATATGCTTAGTTCTGTCATCTCTGTCATGCTTACGACACTCAATCTCAAAGTCTGCTTCTTTCAAGTTTATGAAAAATTCGATGGCTTGGAGCCAATGCGGACTATCTTTAGATAGTCGATTGACTTTTTGTTTTTTTAAACAAACAAACTAATAACTTGTTTTAAAAAAAAAGATTGCAGAAATAAAAAAGCATAAACCACATTTTATATTCCTTGCGATGAGGAAATACAAGTTAAAGTTTTATCAATATCCAAAAAATAAGTCAATGGACTATCTAAAGATAGTCCGTTTTGACTCTAAGCCATTGAAATATTCCTAGGCTGATCCCAACCCTATGCCTTTCCCCCACAATGGTAGAATGTTACTTCTCAGTGAAACTTTTCAATGCGAAAAGTTGTGTGTGTGTGTGTGTGTGTGTGTGTGTGTGTGTGTGTGTGTGTGTTGTGTGTGTGTTCTTGTGTGTGTTTACGTGTGTGCGCGATGTGTGTGTGTGACTTACACATAATGTTGCTAACAGGTTAACAAACAGACAGACAAACAGACATAGACCACAACAGAAACTCCTCGCGATGAGGCAAAAGTATCAATCCCAAAAATCTCAACCTACAATCACCCTTCACCCTTGTACATTTTAGTGAACCTTTCCCTACCCAGACACGGTAGGTATTCATGAGTGCGTCTTAAACAGTAAACACGGGTAGTAACGAGTAAACAAGTTAGCATCAACAGCCAATCGTTTTGACAGTTTCTTCCAGTCTACACGTTGATACCCGTGTTAACTTTAAGGTACCAGTACCACCCAATCTGGCATCCAACATGCTTTTGTTGAATTTTCAAACTACAGCACTACTTCATGACTGATTATGATGCAGAAAAGGTTGAAATTTATCACACAAGTGATTTTGTTTGGGCCTTACTTTCATAATGTTTTTTAAAGTATAATTATCTAGCCTTGACTACATGGATACTGACAATAATTATCTAGCCTTGACTACATGGATACTGGCAATAATTATCTAGCCTTGACTACATGGATACTGGCAATAATTATCTAGCCTTGACTACATGGATACTGACAATAATTATCTAGCCTTGACTACATGGATACTGGCAATAATTATCTAGCTTTGACTACATGGATACTGGCAATAATTATCTAACCTTGACTACATGGATACTGGCAATAATTATCTAGCCTTGACTACATGGATACTGGCAATAATTATCTAGCCTTGACTACATGGATACTGGCATAAAAAGTGATAATTTTCACAAACTGTGCGATTTTTCAGTGCTTTTTGTGGTTTGCAAATGATATATCAAAAACTAATTGACATAAAGAGTGCAATTTTTTGCACACTTCTTTTGCGCATTGTGGCCTGGTGCTTGAACCTCGAATTGGGTTTCTCTTGTGCAGTTAACTCTCTGGTTTCTGTATTTAGAGAAGTTTCAACTACTGTTCATTCCTGATAACCTCTTTAGCTGCTGAGAAAGTTTATCCCGTTGATTCCTACGGGCCTCTTTTGCTCGTGATATCATGCAACATGATGCAACTGTTATTACTTTGCTCTTCTATAATTGCATTGCAATGAGGGTTTTTTTCCCTTTTCTTACTGGGGCAAGTATTGTTTATGAAAGAGAAACAGGCTGCTGAAAACATGCCGCATATTCACAATAACATAACACCCCTTTATACAGTTTTACTCTCTCTGGAAACCCAGGAATAGGGAGATAGAGAGCTCTATAAAGCTAGGAATCTGCAGTTGCTCCCATTCAACCTCAAAAGCGGTTCTCAGGAACGAAAAGTGTATAATTGTTTTCCACCACATTTTTGTTTCTTGTAATGCGAGCAACTGCACTAAACCATCCAATGTTCTTACCTGCTTTCTGTTTGGTTCATGCCACAAAACTGTTCATTTTCTTTGTTTTGGGTGAAATTTGAAAGCCCTCCAATGATTAGATTTGTGTCAATCGATCAGTGTGAAAGTAAATAACGCAATTTTCTTATTATATCCGCGACGCAAACATTCTGTGTTTTCGACTCTAAACATACCTAAAAAAACAAAAAACTTTTCGGCAAAGTTCAAGCCCATCTACATCACTTTTAATGCATTTTCTCAATAAAAAGCCAGTTACATCAAAATAATAAAACAATAAATAATAATAATAATAATAATAATAATAATAATAATAATAATAATAATAATTAATAATAATAATAATAATAGTACATTTACATAGCGCTTTACCTCAAATGAGCCCAACGCGCTTTACAATCAATTATTCATCAAGTAGATAACAAAAATACAAAGCAACTCTCTCTCTCTCTCTCTCTCTCTCTCTCTCTCTCTCTCTCTCTCTCTCTCTCTCTCTCTCTCTCTCTCTCTCTCTCTCTCTCTCTCTCTCTCTCTCTCTCTCTCTCTCTCTCTCTCTCTCTCTCTCTCTCACGCACGCACGCACGCACGCACGCACACACACACACACACACACGCGCGCTCACACACACATTTATCGACACCGACTCATTATTCATCTAATATATAGCAAAAAGTGACAACAAAATGCCTTGACTTGGGTGGTACTAGTACCTACCCTCTCATAATCACCGTGTCAGGAGACTCAGGCTCACCCATGGAGCAGAAACAACGGCTAGTGGAGTCGTCCAAGGACACCGAACCGGACCCAGGCCCAGGCTCAGGCCCAGGCCCGGACTCGTTGCCCGTGGTCTGGGAGAAGGCCAACCAGGAGCGTGTGAAATACGGAGCCACGGACTACTTGCACCCCGGTGCTTCTGAGGACGGGGCCACACTGATGAAAGACGAAGAGGTGAAAATGACTTGGTTTTGTTTGTTTGTTTGACCGACATCTTGGAACAAACTTCCTCTTTCCCTCCGTCAGCAACCGACCCTCTCTGCTTTCAAAATCTAACCTCAAAACCCACCTGTTCCCCCGTCATTGAGGCTCCACTCTCTTTCTCTTCTCTCTCTTGCCTTTAGGTCTGTTTCTGCTGTATACCATTTTTGTCACACGCGTGTGTTCGCTTTGTATTGCATTTTTGTTCGAATGCGTTATGAATGCTAACGTGTGTCTGTGCGCTTTGATTTGATTTCTTTCAAGATTCAGCTCTGTATAAATACTCTATGTTGTTGTTGTTTGTTTGAAGCGTTTCAATACTGTTTTAGTTCTTTGCTTTTCAAATTAACCCTTTCACCGCCAATGTTGCATTTATGCACCACAATGGTTTACCACTCATGTCAATAAAAGGCATCAGTTCCGAGCCTGTTATCCAAAGACCCTATTCTCTTAATTTTGGGAGGCAATGATAGGTCTAATGTTAAACATGTATTCCCAATATTGCAGGAAATGTTTTTCTCTTCTCAGTTTAAGATTAATATTAATTTTTGGCTGAATATGGCTGGCGGCGAAAGGGTTAAGTCTCGAGATTCTATGCCTATGGGTGTCTTCATTTTCTGTCTTTCTTTCCTTTCGTCTTCGTCTTCTTGGTTTGCCGTCTGTCTTTCTCTCTGTTTGTTGCACTTGTTGATCATTTACATCTTGGGGTTTTTTTCTCTCAGAGTTTTTTCCATAATGTCTAAAACCAGTGCATCTGACTAGGGTTTTTTTCCTTGAAGAAATTCTGTTCTCCCCCCTCACCCTTCTTCGGTGCCAGAGTGAGTTTGATGCTTTAGGCGGCGACCCCTTACCGCCCCTTACCGCCCACGATTAATTCCCATTTTTTTGTTTCCAAACAACGTTTG
>CM065698.1:12093909-12121409 GCA_017654935.2 Phymorhynchus buccinoides | reverse complement strand
GCGTGTGTGCGTGTGTGTGTGTGTGTGTGTGTGTGTGCGTGTGTGTGTGTGTGTGTGTGTGTGTGCGTGCGTATGTGTGTGCGTGCGTGTGTGCGTGCGTGCTTGCGTGTGTGCTTGTTTGTGTTTAATGTGCGTGTGTGTGTATGTATGTGTATGTGTGTTCAATCTCAGGCCTACACGTGCATAATAATTATGTCCACGTGCGCGTTTGCACACACATATATATTATATATGTTACTTATTTCAGGCACAGCTAGCTCAGCCCGTGCGTGGAGCATGTACTTCAACTCCCTGATAGATGACAGCATCAAGGACGCCTTCCGCCAGGCCATGCCCATGCACGTCCCCGGCCTCTCCGCCTACCCAGACTTCTTCTCCTTCGCCATCACACTCCTCATGACAGGTGAGGGGCCTACTAAGGCCGTGTACACACATAAGCGGATATTCCGTGCGGAAACCCGTGCGCAATCCATACATAAGTGAAACGAAGAAGGGAAAAGATTTTGCGCTCGTGTGCGAATTTCCCCTATAATTATGCGTAAACTTTTATCCTTCTTTTATATATACATCTGTATCATTAAAAATTCGGGACTTTCCTGGAGTTGCACTGCCTCCGGGCATTGCCTCCAGGATCGTTCCCACCATCTTTATATCTACTAATGTCCCATATGTGTCTGTTTCAGACCGGAGGACGTTAAACGGAAATTTCACATTTTCACATTATTCTTTCTTTCACTTATTTAGGGTTTTCCGTACCGAACGTACGCGTCTAATGTGAACCCAGCCTAATACTAGGGATGTTTTGTTGGTTTGTTGGCTTACCCTGGCTAAAAAAAAGAGTCCAGGGATCCATCCCAACGTGTGGACGCGCTTGAACAGTATGGTACAAATGCACCAGCTAGGGATGAGAACATTTTACGCGTGTGACCCGTTTTTGATTACACCCCGCCACGTAGGCAGCCACACTCCGTCTTCGGGGGATTTTGGAGCCTGATGATGTTATGCTAGGAGCTTGTCATGGCTTAAGACGGCCCCAGCATAACTATGCGTAGCCTAACAACATTTTGATGTAGCCTTGGTGTTCTAGCCTATGTCCAAAAATGTATTAAAGTCTGGCTGTGTAAGCCCTTGAAACTGTTGAATAGAGTGATATGGCTGTTGTAACGACCGTTACGCTCTGTGTAACCACCGTTACTCATTTTGTACATACCGTTGCAATATGACTGTGTAAGCCCCTGTAACGTTTGAATAGCGAGTATTTTCTCTTGTAACGACCGTTACTCGCTTTGTAAAGACCGTTGTAACTATATAATATGGCTGTGTAAACCCTCGAAACGTTTAAATAGCGAGTATTTGCTCTTGAACGACCGTTACGCTCAGTGTAACGACTGTTCGGCACGTTGTAGAAACCGCTGTAACTATGCCATATAGCTGTGTAAGCCCTCAAAGCGTTTAAATACAGAGTATTCGCTTTTGTAACGACCGTTACGTTCTGTGTAAAGACCGTTACTCACTTTGTAAAGACCGTTGCAAATACAGAATACAAGAGCGAACACTTGGTATAAAAAAAAGTATATATTGCATTAGAATGGTTAGCTCTACCTTCTGAAACAAAATTCTGATTTTATGCAAAACTTCCATGACTCGAAACGTATGAATTGAGAATATTTGCGCTTGCAACGACCGTCACTCATTTTGTAAAGACCGTTGCAACTATAGATTATAGCTGTGTAAGCCCTCGTAACGTTCAAATAGAGAGTATTCGCTCTTGTAACGACCATTGCGCTCCGTGTAGCGACCGTTACGCATTTGGTAAAGACCGGTGCAACTATAGAGTGTCTGTGTAAGCCCTCCAAGCTGTTGAATAGAGTGTTATCGCTCTGTGTAACGACCGTCACTCATTTTGTAAAGACCGTTGCAACCATAGATTATAGCTGTGTAAGCCCTCGAAACGTTCAAATAGAGAGTATTCGCTCTTGTAACGACCGTTACGCTCTGTGTAGCGACCGTTACGCATTTGGTAAAGACCGGTGCAACTATAGAGTGTAGCTGTGTATGCCCTCCAAACTGTTGAATAGAGTGTTATCGCTCTTGTAACGACCGTTACGCTCTGTGTACCGACCGTTACTCATTTGGTAAAAGACCGGTGCACCTATATAGAGTATGTCTGTGTAAGCCCTCCAAGCTGTTGAATAGAGTGTTATCGCTCTGTGTAACGACCGGTACGCTCTATGTAACGACCGTTACTCATTTTGTAAAGACCGTTGCAACTATAGATTATAGCTGTGTAAGCCCTCGAAACGTTCAAATAGAGAGTATTCGCTCTTGTAACGACCGTTACGCTCTGTGTAACGACCGTTGCGCATTTTGTAAAGACCGGTGCAACTATATAGAGTGTGGCTGTGTAAGCCCTCCAAACTGTTGAATAGAGTGCTATCGCTCTGTGTAACGACCGGTACGCTCTATGTAACGACCGTTACTCATTTTGTAAAGACCGGTGCAACTATAGATTATAGCTGTGTAAGCCCTCGAAACGTTCAAATAGAGAGTATTCGCTCTTGTAACGACCGTTACGCTCTGTGTAACGACCGTTACGCATTTTGTAAAGACCGGTGCAACTATATAGAGTGTGGCTGTGTAAGCCGTCCAAACTGTTGAATAGAGTGTTATCGCTCTAGTAACCACCGTTACGCTCTGTGTATGTAACGAGAATGGGTTATGGTTGCGTTACGCTCTGTGTAACGACCGTTCAGCCCTGCTGGCGCTAGGCGTCAGAGAGTCCCTGCACTTCAACAACCTCTTCACCGGCGTCAACATCATCGTCATCATCTACATCGTCATATGCGGGCTGTTTAAAGCTCAACTGCACAACTGGCAACTGCCACCCTCACAGGTAGGATACAGTTATTGATATACTATAGAGGCACAGGCTACGGGTTACGGGTCCGTAACCCACAACCCCCCCAGGCTACAGTTACGGCGTTCCCGTCACGGGACGCAAAGTTTGTATTAAGTATTAGGTAATAGTTATAGTCACAGAGGCGTCTCTGTGAAATTCGGGTTGCTCCCACCTGGAGAGCGCGTCGCAGCCAGAAGCGCGCCACCCAATTTTTGTTTTATTTTTTTTGCATGCGATGTTTGTGTGACTGATGAGGGATGAAAGGGAGGGGTCGACATCTTAAAGAAGAAGGCTCCTTTCGATATTCATGACCGTGCTGACCTTGACCTTGAAGTTTGACCTTGTTTCACAAGTTTTTTCATGCAGCGCAATAAATGTCCACGGAGCACTGAATGAGTTTGGCCCCTTCCTCAAAAATCAACAAACGACAAGCTTGCAAAGGGCATGCTAATTTATTCGGATCGTTGTCAAGAAACCCCTTGAATTTGTTTCAGGCAAGACACTGAATATCTCAAAAGTGGCTTAAGGTTGAAAATAATGTGACAGCATTTTGATGAGCGGTATACAGCACCAGTGCCTACAGTTGTGGTAACAGATAGGCCTATATAAAGAATAGGACGTGATCTACGAAGTTGAGTCGAGGTGTTTGTACATTTTAAATAAAAGCTAGGGATCCTCACTCTTTCATAAATAACACATTGCACTCCTATGCATAACACGCTTCAAAATCGAAACAATAATATAACAAACCAGGCAAACAATTTTCGTATATATACAATTATACAAGTCAAAATTCACTTTTGTACTTGCTTGTTTTTAAACCCTTTGGTTGAAAATAAAGATCACGTGTATATAGTGTAAATTGTCTCTAGACCTTAATTGATTTTTAAAGATTTATATTGCTTTTTAAAAGGTGGTCCTGAAAATTGTAATCTCCAAAAGCTCAGGGAGTAATAACTAATATTTTTATAATCATATTTTAATTAAACAAAATAAATTTACATTTATAACTCAGAGTACTCTTTGTGCGAGCCATGGCACCTATGCTAACACAATCTTGACCTATTATTCAAGATAACATTCAGTTTTAAACAACAACAAAAAATATAAATAATCAAATAACTATTTAAAAAAAAAACTTTTTTCTTTTTCCCTTCTTAATTTGTACGACAGGCCCTACCAGGTATCCCCACAAGGGAGATATATCCCATATGAGACAAACGCTATGAATTGTAACAAAAAAATGATGCGTGCGCTGCTGTGTGTGGCAGATCCCTAAGGAAGGGGCAGGTACCATGGGGGGATTCCTGCCTTGTTGTTGGGTCCCATAAACACCTTCGGGTGTTTCTTTTTCATTATTTTGTTCCCCTCTTGGGATATTAGGGAAAGACCGTAGGTAAGGCGAGAGCCTGTGGCTTTGTCTGGAGATGCACTGGCCTCCCCTGTCTTTGGTGGGGGCTGTTGGACGCGTGCTGGTTTCTGAGTGGGGTGTCTTTTACCGGTGGGCTCTGCAGTCATGAAAAACGGGCTGGTACACCCCCATGGGGGCATTTCGCAAGGACTCGTCTGCATAGTATCCGATGGTCACCAAGCTGGGAGTCGTTTTGTGCCCTTGTATGCTTAACCCCTTGACTGCCAGGGAAAATTAAAGAAAAGACCCATTGTACAAATCATGCCATGAAAAAAACAACTGATAGAGGGACTAAAATGGTAGAATGGAGAAACTCACCAGGGTTTGGGTTTGGTGATCAAGGTAGAAAAAGGGAAGAAGCAACTGATAGAGCCAATCTGGCAAAATGGTCTGGGGATATAACTCTCTTGACTGTGTTAGAGAAAACACCACCAGCATATCAGAGTTATTCCTCTTCATCTGATGACGTCATCAGTGATGTCATCAAGTCAGTACGTGATGCGTTATACGGCAGTCAAGGGGTTAACGGGATGTCCCGTGTGTGCCTGCTCCCCTAGTGACACAACACGGGACTTCCAGGGCTGGAGCAGGGCTGCTCTCGTGTTGATAGGGCAGTCTGTGGCTGGTGGCATCTCTGGGCCCCGTCAGCACCAAGGTGTAGAGTGGCACAGAGGTAACGCGTTTGCCTTGTGTCAAGTAAACCCGAGTTCGAACCTGGCTACAGGGGATTTTTTTCCTCTCACTTTGCACTAGGCCTTACGGGTCTGAACGTGGAGTCTTTCGGATGAGATGATAAACCGAGGTCCCGTGTGCCCATGCACTCAGCACACGTTAATCCCAGTGTCAACGAAAAAGTTGTCATTTGGTCAAAAGTTACCCCCACCCCCCCTCCCTGCCCCCTTTCTTTCCTCATCAGTCACACAAAATAATCGCATGCAAAAAAAAAAAAGTTGGCGCGCCTCTGGCTGCGACGCGCTCTTCAGGTGGGAGCAACCCGAATTTCACAGAGACGCCTCCGTGACTATAAAGTACCTAATACCTAATAATAATATTATATACAGCAAAACTATCTGTATTGTTAAAACATTCGGGACTTTACTGGTGTTGCACTGCCTCCGGGCATTGCTTCCAGGATCGTTCCCACCATCTTTATATCTACCAATGTCCCATTTATGTCTGTTCCAGACCGGAGGACGTTAAAACTCCTTTCATCGCCACTGTCGCCTCTTGGCACCACAATGATTTAACACCCATGTCACTCAAATGCATCAACAGAGGGTCTGGTATCCAGTGACCTTATCGATGGCTTGGAGTCAAAACGACCTATTATTGAACATATTGTGAAAACTAATAGCTTGTTTCTAAAACGACTGCAGAAATATAAAAAGCATAATCCCCATTTTACATTATTTGCAGTCTTTTTTAACACACGTGCTTAGTTTTTGCAATATTATCAATAATGCGTCAATGGACTATCTAGTCCGTTTTGACTCTAAGCCATCGTTATGTTCTTCATTTTGGGAGGTAAGGATAGGCCCTTTTTTATGCAAGCCGCAGAGGAATCCCCAATATTGCAGACGGAATCTTTTCTATACGTGGGAAAGTTTAATGGTAAACTTTGGCTGAGGAATGGCTAGCGTTGAAAGGAACAGATTTTTGTAATAATACCTTCGGGTGCTTCTTGTTCATTCGTGTGCACTCTGCTGTGTGTTGTGGCAGATCCCCAAGGAAGGGGCGGGCACGGGAGGATTCCTGCCCTTCGGGTTCTCCGGCATGATGTCCGGAGCTGCCACCTGCTTCTACGCCTACGTGGGCTTCGACTGCATCGCCACTACGGGTAGGCCGCAGCAGCTTGACAGCAGGCCCCATTGACTCGTTGGTACACCGTGCATCACGTGCTTACACCCCTGTTACCCACACGTGCCACGTTATCGCTACATCCATCACCATCAGCCAGAACTTGGCTTCTTCTTCTTCTTCTTCTTCTTCTTCTTCTTCTTCTTCTTCTTCTTCTTCTTCTTCTTCTTCTTCTTCTTCTTCTTCTTCTTTTTCTTCTTCCTTCTTCTTCTTTTTCTCCATTCTTCTTCTTCTTCTTCTTCTTCTTCTTCTTCTTCTTCTTCTTCTTCTTCTTCTTCTTCCGGTAATGTCCACCCGCCGTGACCGGCAATTATTGACATGTGCTGGGGTTCAAATAATTGATGCTGAGTGGGAAAGACAAAAGCAAACGCTAGATAGATAAGAGGCTGGGCACATCTGGCTAGTCCGAGAACACCCAACACCACACTAAAAAAACAAAGGTGTATAATATGGTCTTTATTCAGGGAGCTTCAGCACCTTCGAGGTGAAGGAGCTGAGCGTGGGGGGCTGGACAGTTTCTGGTGGCAAGGAGTTCCAGTCGCGCGGATGTTGTTTTGGGGAAGTAGGAGTTGTTGCGGTAGTCGCTGATCGCAGACTGTGTCGTTGACAGTGGACGGGTGTAGTAACAGAGTACGAGTATGGTCACGTCTAGGCAGGAGCTTGGAGAGCGGATTTATTTTTTTATTATTTTTTTTAAACCCTCCACTGTCCCCGCCTTTCTTTTTATTTTATTTTCTTCTTCCTTTTTAATGTTTTTTTTTTAGGCGGCTCATCTTTTTTTTTCAACACATTTTCTCTCTCTCTCCCTCTCTCTCTTACTTTTTTTTATGTCATCCAAACGAGGGTCTGGTATCCAGCGACCTTATGTTCTTACTTTTGGGAGGTAAAGGATAGGCCCTATTTCATGCATGTCACAGAGGAATCCCCAATATTGCAGACAAAATCTTTTCTCTACCCAGGTAAGGTTAATGAACATTTTTAGCTGAAAAATGGCTGGCGTTGAAAGGGTTTTTAAACAAATCTTTAATATTTCCAAACAACACATATTACAGAAAGTTACAGAGGTTGGTTTTTTTATTCTCAGAGACACGTCTCAGTTCAGTGCCATATTAATTTTGTGGAGTAGGGGGTGGGAGAGTAATGGTTGGACTCGGGGAAACCTGGCTATTGGGTAAATACCAGGCAGCGGGATTTCTCCCTGCTTTATACTTTGGGTGCGCAAAGCACACAGGTCAGACTTGCTTTAAGTCACCAATCCGAATGATACGGCGTTCATGAGTTCGATTTGGAACTAGCAAAATAATGGGACGAGAACCCGAACCCGGATCTGGATTCGAAACCCGGGGTCACTCGTGCAAGTGAATTATCAGGCGAACGACTTAAAGATCCACCAGATCACGTGTCAAAATCACGGGTTTCACGTGCTTTCCCTCTTATAGCTGGTAAGAAATCTTGTTTGGACCAGGTTTGGCTTCCATAAAAATGCCCCCCAAATTCAAAGCGAGACATCATTTTAAAGAGCAGCCTCAATTGGAAATTGGGGGCATGTGTATGTGGGTCACGGCTACCCAGAAAAAAAACACACCCAAGGGACTTAACCCTTTCACCGCCAGCCACATTTTAGCCCAAACTTTCCATTCAATTTACCTGGGTAGAGAATAAAATCCATCTGCAGTATTGGGGATTCTTCTTATGTGACATATATAACATAAGGTCTATCCTTGCTTCCCAAAAACTAGGACAATAGGGTCTTGGATAATAGACCCCAATTTGATGCCTTTTAGTGACATAGGTGTTAAATCACTGTGGTGCTAAAATGCTACTTTGGCGATGAAAGGGTTAATTGTGGGAGGTAAGGAGATAGGCCTAATGTTATATAATTATATCACAGAGGAATTCCTAACGTTGCAGATATTGTTTTTTCTCTACCCAGTTAAGTTTAATGGCTTTTGTTTAATTTACTGAAAATGGTTGGCGGCGAAAGGGTTAGCTTATCCCTGCCACCCCTTGTGTTTGTGCTACAGGGGAGGAGACGAAAGATCCAGAGAAGATGATCCCCGTGGCGGTGGTGACTTCCATGGGCGTGATCCTGGTGTCCTACTGCGGTGTGTCGGCCGTGGTGACTCTCATGTGTCCTTACTACCTCATTGACGTCGACACGCCCGTGCCCTTCGTCTTCCGCTACGTGGGCTGGGACCTGGCTCGCTACATCATCGCCATCGGCGCCATGTGCGGCCTCTCCACCAGGTACCTAGTCGTCAAACCAGTGCGGTCAACGTTCTTTTTCTTGTCAAGCACCATCTCTGTGGAATTCTCTGCCTTCTCCTCTCCGACACTCCAACTCAGTCTCCTCATTCAAAACCTCTCTTAAAACCCATCTTTTTCCTGCTGCGCCCTAAATATTTGATCAGTTGTCTATCGTTGTGTGCACGTGAGGGAAGATTGAATAAGAGGTTTGTGCTGTGTTTTGTGGTGCGTGTGTGTGTGTGTGTGTGTGTGTGTGTGTGTGTGTGTGTGTGTGTGTGTGTGTGTGTGTGTGTGAGCATGAATGTGTGCATACATGTGTGCTTGTGTGTATTTTGGTTTTGTGGGTTGTGTGTGCACGCATGTGTGTGTGTGTGTCTGTGTGCGTGTCTGTGTGTCTGTCTGCGTGCGTACGTTGTGTGTGAGGGTGTTTGTGTATGTGTGTTGGTGTATGTGGTCAGTCCATGCGGCTCGGTTGCTGTGGCTTACCGAATGGGGTATGAACGAGTTGGCGTCAATAATTGTGTGTGTTTATGTGTGTGTGTGTATGTGTGTGCGCGCGTGTGCGCGTGTGTGCGCGCGTGTGCGTGCGTGTGTGTGTGTGTGTGTGCGCGCGCGCGCGCGCGCGCGTGTGTGTGTGTGTGTGTGTGTGTGTTAGAGAGAGAGAGAGAGAGAGAGAGAGAGAGAGAGAGAGAGAGAGAGAGAGAGAGAGAGAGAGAGAGAGAGAGTTGCTTTGTATAAGCGCTGTTGCTGGTTGGTGTCACTCCTGAATGTAGTTTTTGTTGTCTGTTGATGAATAATTGATTGTAAAGCGCTTTGAGCTCATCTGAGGTAAAGCGCTATATAAATGTACTATTATTATTATTATTATTATTATTTATTATTATTAAAGACCCACCACCACGTCGCGTGTCAAGATCGTGGTTGACGATGAAAATACGTTTAACGTCCTCCCTCCGGTCTGAAAAATAAAAAAATAAAGTGGTGGGTTGGAGAAATCCAAAACACTAAACAGCAACAAAAATAAAAACAAAACCGACGTTTCTGAGCGTAACTCCTTCGTCTGGGTTTCATTCCTCTGTGTGTGTGTGTGTGTGTGTGTGTGTGTGTGTGTGTGTGTGTGTGTGTGTGTGTGTGTGTGTGTGTGTGTGTGTGTGTGTGTGTGTGTGTGTGTGCGTGTGCGTGTGCGCGTGTGCGTGTGTGTGTGTGTATTATGACCCAGACGAAGGAATTATGCTCAGAAACGTCTGTTTTGTTTTTGTTTTTGTTGTTGTTCAGTGTTTTGGATTTCCCCAACCCACCTACTTTATTTTACCTTTTCACAGCCAAAGTCGCATTTTAGCACCACAGTGAATTAACACCTATGTCACTGAAAGGAATCAAATTGAGGTCTATTATCCAAAGACCTTATTGTCTTAGTTTTGGGATGTAAGGATAGACCTTATTTTATATATATAAATATGTCACAGAAGTATCCCCAGTACTGCAGATGGATTTTGTTCTCTACCCAGGTAAACTTAATGGACATTTTGGGCTGAAATATGGCTGGCGGTGAAAGGGTTAATTTTTGTTCTTCAGTTTGCTGGGCAGCATGTTTCCGCTGCCCCGCGTTCTCTACGCCATGGGGTCGGACGGCCTCATCTTCCGGTTCCTGGCGGAAGTCAGCCCGCGCTTCAAGACCCCTTTGATCGGCACCGTCACTTCCGGCCTGTTTGCGGGTAGGTAGAGCTTCGTCATGCGTGGGTGAAAGTAGGTCAGGCATGCTCCCTGAAATCAGGATCGAAACAAAAGCTGATAGAAAGAGTCTTCAGGATTGGCCAGTCTGACTTGTTATCCGGGACCACGGTCCTTATAAAATCAAACATTTCTGTCAGAATTCTGACAGAATTGTCAGAATACCCTGTCATTTCTGTTAGAAACTGACACGGTAATGGTTATTAATTAACACTGGAAGTAACATGTAAATGAGCGTAGACAGCCACTCGTTTTTGGCTGTTTAGTCTCATTTACTTTTTGCTACCGGTGTTAACTTTTTAAGACCCACTAATGAGTCTTTGGGATGAGATGATAAACCGAGGTCCCGCGTGTCCATGCACTTAGCACACGTTAAACCCAGTGTCAACGAAAAAGTTGTCATTTGGTCACCATTTACCCCCCCCCCCCCCTTTCCTTCCTCATCAATCACACAAAAATTCGCATACACAAAACAACAACAAAAAACAATTTGGTGGCGCGCCTTTGGCTGCGACGAGCTCTCCAAGTGGGAGCAACCCGAATTTCACAGAGATGCCTCTGTGACTATAAAGTACCTGGTGATTATGGTACTTGAGCGTCAGTGTGAAATGTTGATTATTATTACTTCTAACTTACGAGGTGTGGGTTTTTTCTCCACTTTATTCGTTTGTCTGTTTGCCTGTCTGTCGATCTGTTGTGTTTACCATAGTATACAGTATTTTGTATCTAAATTTCTTATGTTACAGTAAATTTACAAAACCAGTAAATTTGCAAATTACCTGAAATATTCAGTAAATTTGCAAATTTACCGTTTCACTCAGGGATTTTATAAATTTCCCAAAAATGTCACAAAATTTGCAAATTTCTTAAAGTTTACATGGACTTTTGTTTCTCGCAAATTTACTGAAAAGTTGATATTGATTTTCACAATGATCCAGAAACCGAAAAAAATGAATCAATGGTTTTCAAAAAGAAGCACATAGCTTCTGATGAGTTTCAGTCGTTCACACTGCCTCTCTCTGTCTGTCTCTGTGTGTCTCTGTCTCCCTCCCCATCTGTCTATTTCTCTGTCTGTCATGTCTCTCTTATCTGTTTCGGTCTCTCTCTGTCTCATTGTATCTACGTTTTGAGTGAAATCGCCTGTGAAACGAAAAACGACATTAACAACAATAACCGCAAATTTACGTTGAGTTATTGATGTACGTGTGTGTGTGTGTGTGTGTGTGTGTGTGTGTGTGTGTGTGTGTGTGTGTGTGTGTGTGTGTGTGTGTGTGTGTGTGTGTGTGTGTGTGTGAAGGAGAGAGCTATAGAGAGAGTGTGTGTGTGCTATATAGTCTGTGGTGAGAGAGAGAGAGAGAGAGAGAGAGAGAGAGAGAGAGAGAATACGAATACGAATGTTTTTATTGAGGGTAAAACAGATAAGCTGGGTAGCTTTTTTACACTATTGCCCTCAAGCAAATAAACAATTAATGAAGAAAATGATTAACAGAAACGTAAAAACAACAACAAAACTGGCAACAATAGTGACAAAAATATACATGTAATATAATACAACAAGGCAAAAATGGCCACACAACAGCAATTCAAAATAAGACCCCCACCCCACCCCACAAAAAAACACATCAAGAAACAACAACAAAAAACACCTCCCAGTCTCTACCCCCTCCCCCCCCCCCGCACTCACTCCCACAAGCACCCCCCACATACCCCACCCCCACAAACCTATGCACACATACATACATGCATACAAATTCTTATATTATGTACATGTACATGTATATCAGTTCACATACAATCTTAAATGTTCTCTACACCTTGTGATAACATTTGAATGTATATATAAACATAATTAAACGTGTATTGTGAACATATGTATTGTAATTCGTAAGGTAAAATAAGACTAAACAGATTTATAATTGGTCCATCAAGTATTTATGATATGCCTTTCTGAAAGATGACAAGCTCGGTTTCTGTTTTATGTGGTTAGGCATATCGTTCCACAATTTTGCTCCTGAGTGGACTAATGAGGACATGAATAGATTTGTTCTAGGTCGAGGGGTACGAATAATCGACTTCCCACGAATGTTATATACTGGGAAATGTTTTTGCAGATAATATGGTGTTAATTTATTCATAATTTTAAACATAAACACAGCTTTGTTATGCTTACATTTGAGATGAAAAGGCAGAATATCTAATTTCTTATAGTCACATGAATCAAGGGAGGAGGATTTTAATAGAATAAGTTTAAGGGAACGTCTATAAATACTGTGAAGTGGTTTTAAACAATTTTCACTTGCTAAGTCCCAACATGTTGACACATAGTCCATGTCTGATTGAATATATGCATGAAAAAAGAGAGTCCGGGAATGCTGGTCTAGAAAGTGTTTAATTCGATTCAATTGAAATGTTTTTTGTGATAGTTTCTTGGACAGAAGTGAAACATGCTTTGACCACGAGAGATTATTATCAATAGTAAGACCTAACAGCTTATAGAAATTTACTTCTTCCAATTCCTTATTTAATATATTTAACTTACATAAATTAGTCTTTATATTTTGGCGCTTTTGCCTAGTTGTAACCAACATAAATTTGGATTTCTGCGGATGAATATATGATTCAACTCCGTCCAAGAAACCAATTTATCAATATCTTGTTGTAAGGAAGCACATAAAACGTCATTATTTTTATTGTTGTTGTGTATACTTGTGTCGTCTGCGAAAAGTTCGCAGGAAGACTTAACATGCAGCGGTAGGTCGAGAGAGAGAGAGAGAGAGAGAGAGAGAGAGAGAGAGAGAGAGAGAGAGAGAGAGAGAGAGAGAGAAAGAGAGAAAGAGAGAGAGAGGGATGTGTGTGTGTGTGTGTGTGTGTGTGTGTGTGTGTGTGTGTGTGTGTGTGTGTGAGAGAGAGAGAGAGAGAGAGAGAGAGAGAGAGAGAGAGAGAGAGAGAGAGAGAGAGAGAGAGAGAGAGAGAGAGAGAGAGTTTGTGTGCATGTGTGAGCATTGGGCCACTCCTGTTGTTTGTTTACATAGTCACTCATGTTTGCCTGTCACTAAGCCTATCTATGCTGATTTTGCGTGTAGTTGTCTGATATTTATTCTTAGTCTTCAGGAGATGAATTGTGTGCGTGTTTATCATGCTCGTCTTGTTCCCCTGAATAAATATGTTGAGATGTGTCACTGTGCCTGTCTGTCTGTCTCTGTGTGCGTGTCTGTGTGTGCGTACGTCGTGCGCATGAACATGAGCAGCGTCCATACAATGTGTGCACGCTCGCACCTCTTCACAAGAGTACATAATATGTATGTATTCACGTGTGTATGTATTCACGTGTGTATGTATTTGGGTGGTAAATGCATGTACGTTTCCACTGATTTTATCCATTAGTTAGTTGAATTATGTACCAATGCACATTTTTCCAATGGGCTCTGCAGTCATGAAAAACGGGCTTACACCTATGGATACACTTTCGCTAGGACACGTACCTCTGCATCGTATCCGATGGTCACCAAGCCAAGAGTAGCTAATAGCTATGCACCCTAGTATACTTAACTGGATGTCTCGTGTAGTGCCTGCTCCCCAGTAACACAACACGGGATTTACAAGGCTGGAGCAGGGAGCCTGCTCTCGTGTTGATAGGGCAGGCGTGGCCGGTGCATATCTGGGTCCTATCAGCACATTCGGGTTGTTTCTGTTTCTTTCGTGAGTTAGCGAGTGAGTAGTCTCTCTATGCCCATTGCAGCTGTGCTGGCTATGATTTTCAGCCTGGAGGAGTTGATTGAAATGGCCTCCATTGGTTAGTTGCATAATCTATCTATCTTCTTCTTCTGCGTCCCCAGGCCATATGGCCATAATGGATAAGGTACGTATGTGTCCGGTTTTCAGTTTTCACTGGCCTCCCTGCTGCGTACACGTTCCAATTTCGGAGGAGCTCAAAGAAGAAGAATTATTTGGAAGATTCTTTTTAAACGGCAGGGGAATGGGTCAATAAGTCAGAAAGATAGTAGCTGGTAGAAAGCAAAAGGAAAAGGCAGAGTCAAAGAGAGTGACAAATTAGAGGAAGTTACAAGCAGTGAAGCCACAGAACGTGTGGTGTGTGTGGGGGGGGGGGGGGGGGGGGGGGGACTAATTTTACGAAAGATCCAACGGTATCCCCACGGGGAGAACCTAGGCTCGTGAGGGGGGCGGGGTCGTCCAGCTCCCCGTATGGAGGCACGGGGCATGCCCCCACTGCCCCGGCATCATCTCTCATTGTCCGTTGCAGCCGTGCTGGCCATGATATTCAGCCTGGAGGAGCTGATAGAAATGATGTCCATCGGCACTCTGCTGGCCTACACGCTGGTAGCCATCTGCGTCCTCATCCTCAGGTGAAGACACTACTGCTGTTTCCTTCCTTCCTTCCTTCTTTCCTTCCTTCCTTCCTTCCTTCCTTCTTCTTTCCTTCTTTCCTTCCTTCCTTCTTTCCTTCCTTCCTTCCTTCCTTCCTTCCTTCCTTCCTTCCTTCCTTCCTTCCTTCCTTCCTTCCTTCCTTCCTTCCTTCCTTCCTTCTTTCCTTCCTTCCTTCCTTCCTTCCTTCCTTCCTTCCTTCCTTCCTTCCTTCTTCTTCCTTCCTTCCTTCCTTCCTATAAGAGACCACAGTCAAACATGACTATTCTGTCACTGTGCACATTGGGGATCTGCGGAAGAGCGCCTTAATACAGGGGGAGGGGGTAGAGGTGGAGGGAACTTGGGGAGGAGCTGTGGGAGAATCCTAATAATAAGATAATGATGATGATGATGATAATGATGATGATGATGAAAATGAAGAAGAAGAGATGTAGAAGAAGTAGTAGAAGAAAAATAGGATGATGATGATGATGATGATGATGATGATGATGATGATGATGATGATGATGATGACGACGACGATGGTGATGATGATGGTGATGGTGATGATGATGAAAAAAAAATAATAATGCGATGACGACGACGACGATGATGATGGTGGTGATGGAAGCAAAGAAGATGATGATGATGACGATGACGACGACGGTGATAATGACGATGCTGATGATGATGATGACGACGATGACAATGATGACGCTATATTTATTCATACGTTTAAAAAATGATGTCAGGTACGAAACAGACGAGAACATGCCTCAGACGTTGGCCAAGGGAGATAATTCTCGGTCAGAAACGACGGGAGACGACTCCCCTCCCCTCAAGTTACGCTACTTGCTTTTCCCGCCCAACACCGACCACCCCACCCCTGTCACTGCCTCTGTCAGCAAGACCTGTATCGCCGCTCTGTGTAAGTTCTTTCTCCGTCTGTCTCTCTGTCTGTCTGTCTGTCTCCGTCTCTGTCTATGTCTGTATGTGTACATGTACGAGCGTGCGTCGGGAAAAATAAAAACAGACTCGCAAAGTCGCTCAGAATGTTTTTCGAGCAAAAGCCAAGAACCCCCCAAATACCCACATTGCAAGAAAAAAAATCGTGATTTTCCCCTGGTGTTGCACTGTCTCCGGGCATTGCCTCCAGGATCGTTCCCACCATCTTTACATCTACTAATGGACATTAGTATGTGTCTGTTCCAAACCGGAGGACGTTAAGCAGAATTTCATCATCAACCCCCCAAATACCAATTTTCTATTTAGGGCATTTTATGTCTATTTTTTTTATGTACTCTATAAGTATCCACAACAAAAAAGACAAATCTATTCTAACCATACTAACCAACAATTAGCAATAGCATAACACTTTCCCGACTTTGAATGGTTTCTTTGTTTATTTTATGTGGGTTTTTTTTATATATATATGACGTCAACAGAAACAACTGCACATAATTCTGCCTTCTATGTCCAATTTCTGCAAATGACCTATCTCGAAAGACAAACTTCAAATGGGTATAGCATCAAAACTAGACTTACAATTATGTTATCTGTGTATTGACAATGAATCTTTGCTCCATCATGAAATTTTTTAAAAATATCAATTCATGCCCAAATTCCATTATGTCTGGTTTTATTATCCCATGCGCTATGGCAATATTTTCACTCTCTCAATTGGTTTTTCCTACCTCATGTTGAAAGCACCCCTCCACACCCCTCTGTTTGTGTTACTGCCTCTGTTAGTTTGACGTGCTGTGGTGCTGCTCTGTGTAAGTCTGTCTGTCTGCATCGTCTCTGTCTCTGTTTGTCTTTCTTTCTCTTTTTGTCTAATCTGTCTCTCTCTCAATACGTCGTCTTCCCATCTCATGTCGAACGTACCCCTTCCCCGTTGCTTACTGCCTCTGTCAGAAAGAACTGTGTCGCTGCTCCGTGTAAGATCTGTGTCTGTCTCGTCTGTCTGTCTGTCTGTCTGTCTGTATCGTCTCTGTCTCTGTCTCGGTCTGTCTTTCTGTCTAATCCTTTTCTCTCTCAGTACGTCGTCTTCCCATCTCATGCCTAACGCATCCCGTTGCTTAATTACTGCCTCTGTCAGAAAGACCTGTGTCGCTGCTCCGTGTAAGATCTGTGTCTGTCTCGTCTGTCTGTCTGTCTGTCTGTCTGTATTGTCTCTGTCTCTGTTTGTCTTTCTTTCTCTTTCTGTCTCAATACGTCGTCTTCCCATCTCCTGCCGAACGTACGCATTCCCCGTTGCTTACTGCCTCTGTCAGAAAGACCTGTGTGGCTGCTCCGTGTAAGATCTGTGTCTGTCTTGTCTGTCTGTCTGTCTGTCTGTCTGTATTGTCTCTGTCTCTGTTTGTATTTCTTTCTCTTTCTGTCTCAATACGTTGTCTTCCCATCTCCTGCTGAACGTACGCATTCCCCGTTGCTTACTTCCTCTGTCAGAAAGACCTGTGTGGCTGCTCCGTGTCTGTCTCGCCTGTCTGTCTGTCTGTATCGTCTCTGTCTCTGTCTTTCTTTCTGTCTAATCTTCTCCTCTCTCAATGCGTCGTCTTCCCATCTCCTGCCGAGCGCACCCCTTCCCTGTTGCTTAATTACTGCCTCTGTCAGAAAGACCTGTGTGGCTGCTCCGTGTAAGATATGTCTGTCTGTCTGTCTGTCTGTCTGTCTGTCTATATTGTCTCTGTCTCTGTTTGTCTTTCTTTCTATTTAATCGTTTCTCTCCCTCAACGCGTCGTCTTCCCATTTTCATGCCGAACGCACACCTTCCCTGTTGCTTACTGCCTCTGTAGTGTTTGTCACACACACACACACACACACACACACACACACACACACACACACACACACACACACACACGCACACGCACACACACACGCACACACACACACACACACACACACAGTCCACACACACACACACACACACACACACACACACACACACACACACACACACACACACACACACACACACACACACACACACAGTCCCCCCCCCCCCCCTACACACACACACACACACACACACACACACACACACACACACACACACACACACAGTCATACACACACACACACACACACACACACACACACACACACACACACACACACCTACACACACACACACACACACACACACACACACACACAGTCACACACACACACACACACACACACACACACACACACACACACACACACACACACACACACACACACACACACAGAGAGACACACACACACACAGAGTCCTACACACACACACACACACACACACACACACACACACACACACACACACACACACACACACACACACACACACACACACACACACACACACACACACACACACACACACACACACACACACACACACACACACACACTTATTGTGGCCAAATAGCCTAATAAACAAAACCAACACCATCGTCATTGTACACAATACAGCAATACGGAAATTCTCATCATTGCACCTTCACCTTCTTCATTTAGCCAATGAAACCTTACAAATGATTTATCACCGGTTCCGGAAATCGAGTCACGGTGCGTGACGTCATTGGTACATATCAGCCTACAACGCCATCTACAAGAACCGTGACTTCCGGATTGGGTGGACTGGGGACAGTATTTTCTTCTTCCGATTGGGGATGTTTATCCTGCCCCAAGCCCAAAGTCTTCGTTTAGACTGCTATTGGCGCACAGGATGCATGCTTTGTGAGTTCATGTCATCCATTCCACCGGCACACACGGCCTACTCGTGCCGAATAGTGGAATGGGCTTTAACGTGCGCGCAAGATCTTGTGTGCGTGCGTTCGCACACGGGACCTCGGTTTTAGGGTTTTAACTCGCCCCACGGTTATTCAGGCATTGTACTTAATACATGAGTCTTTAGTGCATCTTGATTGTTACAACAAAAACATTTTTGTGACTTTCCTGGTATTGCAGTACCTCCAGGATCGTCCTACTATCGTTATAGTTATCAGATCACGTGTCAAAATCACAGGTTTCACGTGTTTTCCCTCTTATAGCTGGAAATAAATCTTGTTTTGACCAGGTCTCACTACCATACAAATGCCCCCAAATTCAAAGCGATACATCATTTTTAAAGAGTAGCCTCAATTTGAACATGGGGACATTTCTATGTGGGTCACAGCTACCCAGGAAAAAACAAGGGACTTAATCGTGGCGCGTCTGTGTATCTTTAATGTCCCATATGTGCCTGTTCCAGGTCGGAGGACGCTAAACGAACTGTCATCATTCAGGCATTGTGCACAGGCCGATAATATAATGTTCATATCACGGTTGGAAACAAGCGAGGAAATATGCGTATCACGATTCGAAACATATACGAGATCATAATCAAGTCAACTCAACTCAGCGTCATTGTCCAATGCACGTCATTATCGCAAAACGTCTCATATCAGCGAGCGTAATTATATCATTTTGTGTACAAGACGAGGTTTTTTGTTGTTGTAAATGATCATCGTTGGGTAGCGTAATGTAAACGACTAATGTTTTATTAGGAAGACTTTTCATCACGGATTGATGACATAGAATGTTAGTTTCCTGAAGGAAAGAAGATAAATAAATGAATGGATGGGATCGGAGCAGTTGGTGGATGTCTCGTGCCTCCATACGGGGAGCTGGACGACCCCGCCCCATCCACGAGTCTCTCTCTCCCCGTGGGGATACATGGGGGGTCTTTCGTAAAAGTAGTTCCCCCACCTTCTTGATGTTCTGTGCTTGCAACATCCTCTAATCTGCCACTCTCTTTGACTCTGCCTTTTCTCTTTGCTTTCTATCATCCACTATCCTTCTGACTTATTGGCCCATTCTCCTGCCCTTTTTATATACAAAAAATGTTTCTCCTTTGAGTTCCTCCGAAATCGGAATGTGTCGTCTGTACGCAGCGGGGAGGCCAGTGAAAACTGAAAACCGGACACATAGCTATCTTATTCATTAAGGCCATACGGCCTGGGAACGCAGAAGAAGAATAAGAATGGATGGGATAATGAAGAGTTTAGGAAGGTTTGCTCTGGTTTCCTAGAAATCAAACCGTCAAAACGGCGATTCCTCCTTGGCGGAGATGCCGGACAGAGAAGCCATTTTGGATGGGGTGGGTGGAGGTCACTCATTGTGGTTGAAGCTTTTTTTTGTAGTGCAGTAACAAAAAAAAAGTCGCTATTTTCTTTGTTGTGAGCAAAACTTATTTAGGTAAACTGTATAAAACAAAATAAAAATAATAAAACAGCACCTCCGCCAAGGAGGAACCGCAGACTTGACAGTGTGATTTATTGGGAACGAGAGCAAAGTGAGTGTTGCGATCTCTGTAAAGGGTGTTTTCATGGTGATCTCGACGTGTTTCTTGCTAAAACTCATCCGTCAGAGTGCCCCTTTAACAGGAAACAGTAATCTAGAAATGAGAAAAGGTAACAAACTCTCCGTTGATTAGCCCCCTCTCCACCCCACCCCACTTCCACCAAAGTATCTTATGACACCCCCGCCTAACGCTACGTGGGTAAGAGATTAAGGGGGATCAAACCTAACACCATCCTCGTTGTTACTGACCATGGTTTCAAGTCGTAGGGATATTAATGAAAGGTTCACGCTCCAATCATGTCTCGGATCATGAAAGATCATGAATTAATAACGGAATTGATAATTATGTATGCCGCGATTGTCATGGATTGTCGTCGTCGTGTGGTCCTCATTTTGTGTAACTTCCGGTAGAGGGACGACGCCATCTTGTATTCTGCCTCAGACAAAAATAAAACTGTGTAGTCTTGATTGGAAAAGTAACATTGGGATGCACGCATGAACGCGAGTAGCCTACCGCGCGCGCGCGCGCGCGAGCGTGTGTGTGTGTGTGTGTGTGTGTGTGTGTGTGTGTGTGTGTGTGTGTGTGTGTGCGTGCGTGCGTGTGTGTGCGTGTGTGTGTGTGTGTGTGTGTGTGCGTGTGTGTGTGTGCGTGTGCGTGTGTGTGTGCGTGTGCGTATGTGTGGGTGTGTGGGTGTGTGCGTGGGTGTGTATGTCTGCGCGCGTTTGCGTGTGTGTGTGTGTGTGTGTGTGTGTGTGTGTGTGTGTGTGTGTGTGTGTGTGTGTGTGTGAAAGAGAGAGAGAGAGAGAGAGAGAGAGAGAGAGAGAGAGAGAGAGAGTTGAGTGTGGGATAGTATGTGTGTGTGTGTGTGTGTGGTGTGTGTGTGTGTGAGGAGAGAGAGAGAGAGAGAGTAGAGAGAGAGAGAGTGTGTGTGTGTGTGTGTGTGTGTGTGTGTGAGAGTGAGAGAGAGAGAGAGAGAGAGAAAGTTGTGAGAGAGTGTGAGAGTGTGTGGTGTGTGAGAGAGTGAGAGAGAGAGAGAGAGAGAGAGAGAGAGAGAGAGAGAGAGAGAGAGAGAGAGAGAGAGAGTGAGAGAGAGAAAGTTGTGTGTGGTGTGTGTGTGTGTGTGTGCGTGTGCGTGCGTGCGTGTGTGCGTGTGTGTGTGTGTGTGTGTGTGTGTGTGTGTGTGTGTGCAATATAAAATGACACCTTCATCCATGGGGAGTGGTTCTCACACCGACACCAACAAGAGGTTCGGGAAAACCGACACACATTTTTGAGAGGTGAGGATAAAAAGAAACCAAATCGGTATCTGATCTCCAGAAAACACAGTCAAGAAGATTGACAAGAAGAATGAATTACATGCAGTAAAGAAACCCAGCTCTGTGACTGCTTCTTCTTGGTATGACCAGTGTACTACTGGCTTCATGGAGATGAGGCATTATCAATAACTATTAGGTCATAGTCGTCTTCGACTTCACTGCTTCGACGCTTGACCGTTCACTCTGTAAAAGGTAAGAGGTGTCTGCAATGTTGTGTTTTAGTCCCCTCCCCTCTCCTTCTTCATGTTTACGACCCGCAGTCTCAAAGTTTGCTTCTTTCAATTTACCTAGCACCACGAAAGGGACATTAATTGTCAAAATGACCATTCTGAGAAAATGGTACCGGTCACAATTTCAAACAATTCTCTTTCAAATGATGTAAGAACCATTATTGTAACTTTTTCCGTTTTAGAGTTATGAGCCTTTACAGTTGGTAGGGTGACTGTCAGTCAGTGGTTTTGAGAAATCACAGTCTGAAGTTTAGCCTAGCTGAAGAAAACGCATTGACCTACACTTTTTAAAGCACTTTCTGGAGTATTTATAGACCATAACAAAGATTGTCCCTTATAAATATGAAAGATGAGATGTTAGAGAGCACGAAAATACCCATAACTCAAAACTTATAATTTATTTTTAGATATTTGACTTTGCAAGCCCGTTGTGAGAAACTAGCCCAGCGACTTAATGTCCCTTTCGTGTTGCTAGGTCGCAAATAATCCTCGGCTGACCCTGAACCTATCCCCTACCCCCCAAAAAATGGTAAAATGTTGCTTCTCATTAACCAAAAAATGTCGATGGCTTAGAGTCAAAACGGACTATCTTTAGATAGTCCATTGAACTTATTACGAAAACTAATAACTTGTATAAAAAAAAGACTGCAGAATAATATAAAAAAAAACATAACCCCCTTTTAATATTAATGAAATAATGATATGAAAATAATGATATGAAAGAAAACCCTGATATAGGACACAGGAGTCAATGCAGCTCGTGCGCTGCTTAATTAAACATGTGATTTTAACCCTTTCACCGCCAGCCATATTTCAGCAAAAAATGTCCATTAAATTTACCTGGGTAAAGAACAAAAACCATCTGCAGTATTGGGGATTGTTCTGTGACATATGAAATAAGGTCTACCCTTACTTCCCAAGACTAAGACAATAGGGTCTTTGGATAATAGACCCCGATTTGATGCCTTTTAGTGACATAGGTGGTAAATCACTGTGGTGCTAAAATGCGACGTTGGCAGTGAAAGGGTTAAGAGTTCTACGAAAGTTATGGTTTACAACTGTTTTTGGGGGTTTTCTCTTCAAAATTTGGTATGATCTGATTTTTTTTCTCAAATTAATTAGCGACAGAGCCACATCTCTAAACTACAAAATAAAGAAAAGGAAAAAAAGCCTGTGATTGTGTGTGTGTGTGTGTGTGTGTGTGTGTGTGTGTGTGTGTGTGTGTGTGTGTGTGTGTTGTGTGTTGTTGTATGTATTGTGGTACTTTATTGTCACAGAGGCGTCTCTGTGTGAAATTCGGGTTGCTCCGTCACTGTGAAATTCGGGTTGCTCCCACCTGGAGAGCACGTCGCAGCCAGGAGGCGCGCCACCCATTTTGTTTTTGTTTTTTGCATGCGATTTTTGTGTGACTGATGAGGAAGTAAAGGAGGGGGGGGGGGGGGGGTAAATTTTGACCAAATGACAACTTTTTCGTTGCCTCTGGGTTTAACGTGTGTTAAGTGCATGGGCACACGGGACCTCGGTTTATAGTATCATCCGAAAGACTCGGATGTGTGTGTGTGTGTGTGTGTGTGTGTGTGTGTGTGTGTGTGTGTGTGTGTGTGTGTGTGTGTGTGTGTGTGTGTGTGTATGCGTGCGCGCGTGCGCGCGTGCGCGTTCGTACGTGTGTGTGCACACTGTGCAGGCCCTACGCGCAGACTCAAAAGTGAATCCAAAGGATTGATTCCAATGTTCTCTTTTCATAATGGCGACAAGGAAAGACTACATGAGACATCAGCTTTACTTCGTTGAGAACATAATACAATCCCAAAGCTTAATCATTTCATGTCTTCCCACAGACATGTATTTAACATTCAAAATCTGCTACACACCAGAAAATGCTACAGGATAATTTAAAAAAAACAACACAAAAAACACACACACACAAAAACAAGAATGAAAACAAAAAATGAAACAAAAAACAAACGTACAAAACAAACAAGCAACTCGGCTTTAACATAACCCCCAAATAAACAGCCCCTTACCGTCTGACAAAGTTCTGTTTCTATCTCAACCAAATGGACAAAATTCTCTATTGAAAAGGTACATAACCCTGTCAGCAGCACCTAGGGCACCAAAACGCCTTGCTCATGTATTGGTTTTGTAATTAACGTATTTTAACATTTTTACTTTGTAACTAATGATTATGCATTTATGTTCTTGTTTTCCAGGTTCGGTAAAAAACCCAAAAACATCCCACCAAGTGACATTGGAAAGAACAGCAGTGGTCAGCTAGAATAACTTTTGGAGTGCTGTGATTTCTGATTCTATTGAGGCTTTGTTTTGCAAATGTAAGAGCGGACTGACGAGAAAACCATGCTTGGTAAAGGCACTGTGTTGGTGGCTGTCGTTTTGATCAGCTTGGGGCCACGTGGCCTTAAGACTGCTGAAGCCTCACTTCTACCTGACTTCTCTGAAGATGACCCTGCTCAGAATATTCCTATCGACGCTCAGCTCCATGAGACCGGGAAAGATGGGTCTACAGCAGGTGGAACCACGGAAAATGAAGACCGAGAACGGCTGTTAAGCAACGGTGTAACACAAAGGAGCACAGAAAAGTCATCTAAAGATCGAAAGTTGGACGACCTCTCAGAAAGGACAACGGGGAAGAATGTTCAAGACCAGATTCGGAAAAACGACTTGACGGAAATCACAACAAAAGAAACATTTCCTGTCGAACTAGAAAACCTGAGTATACCTGGAAAATCATCGGCAAGGAAATGGGCAGAAGCAAACGATTCTAAGCAGCCAACACTTGGCAAGGAGACTGAAGAGGAGCAAGGTAAACTGACGACGCTGTCCTCTGATGAACACAAGGTCCTAGCAGGGGACAGCATCAATGAAGGAACTAACGACCCTGCAGAACACGAAAATATGGCCCTCCCCCTCCCCGCGGTTGCTATCCCGAAATCCAAAGAGTTGAAGAAAGTTGCGGCACCGGTGGACGTTAGGGAAAGGGAGACAAACCAGACAGACGATGTCGTCATCACGAAGGAGGATTGTGCAACGGATGTGGCTGAGCGGTTGGTGAGGGAGGTGGGCTGCGTGGATGAACAGTGGTCCTGCCGGGGACGATGCGGGCAGTTCCGACTTCTGCCCTGCTCCTGCGAGGCCCGGTGTCACATCTACGGCACCTGCTGCTTCGACTACCACGACCAGTGCCTCCCAGAGGACGACGTGCACGTCCATGTTCTTAACGTTAACGGGTCGACTGTCCTCAAAGTCAACACACCTCCCCCGAGTTTCGCCGAGCCTTCCTCTTTGCTAGTACCAGGCGAGGAGGGCATGGCGGATGACGAAACTCCAGTTCAGCTGGAGACGCCGGTTGGTGAATGTTCTCATCGGGTCATGACTCGACTGATTTCTTCTTGTCCCAGAGGAACTGATTCATTTGTGGGTAACTTGTGCAGGGCCTTTTCGCCGACCACGCTGCTCGATGTCACACCCGTGACAGACCCTCGGTCAAAACTGCACTTCCGAAACATTCACTGCTTCTTTTGCTGGGTTCTCTACTGGGCTGACCACGCCTGTCAGAACTTCGTCCTGGAGCCAGCGGCAGCCTGGATGAGAGAATTGATCGTCTGCGATACCGCTCCTGTGCAACCCATCCGCTGGAATGCCACACTGTTCCTGTGGCCCTCTACAACACCTCCGCAGTTCACCAATGTCTCTCAGGTTGTCACATTCTTGCAAACGTCTTACGAAAATGTGGTATGGGAAAATCCTACCGAACACCCCAGCTACAAGTGCTCACAGACAAAAAGACATTATTCCAGTTGTGCCTCTTGCGAAACTCGTCTTAGCAGGAACGAACACCAACCGCTAAACTGCGATGCCTACCTGTCCTTCGTAGAAGCCTCCAGTCCGGCTTTAAATTACGACATTTACCACGAGAACGTGCACTGTCTGTTCTGTCATCTGGTCACCGTTCAGGTCAATAAAGCTCTCGACAGCAACAAGACGGGACTGGGCTACTCTGAGCTGCAAGCCTTGGCGCAGTCGCTGGAGTGCCACGTGCCTCAAGCGGGTCGACTCTGGCCCAGGTTCGTTTCCCACAGCGGCACATTCAGCGTTCTCCTGTCCTGGAGCGGCAGGGACACGTGGTCAATGAGCAACGTGCGGGCCACCCAAGCCCTGGAGGACAACTCCCCCATGGAGGGCCAGATGGCCTGGAAACAACTGCGGTGCAATGATGATGACGGATGCGTTCCCCTGTCCTGCGCCCCTTACAGTGTTCTGCGTGATGGCGTCTGCACGGAGGAGCTGATCCCTTACACGTCTGTGGTGACCGTTTGCCTGATGGACTCCCCCAACGACACCTCCTGCCAACACGTCCAGCAGCCACCCCTGCTAAACCCCCAGGACCATTCAAGGCACGGCTCCAGGTCCCACTCTTTCAAAGAGCAGCTGAGCAAAGCGATCCTCGATGCACTGATCGAAGAGGCCCCGTGGAGGTTCGAAACCGGCGGGGAGGAGGACGTTTGCGAGCAGAACACCTGCGAGCTGGCCTCCTACGAATCCCCGAAAGGGACCACTTTCGTGGTGTGGTCGCAGACCTCGATGAAGGACGCCGGGTCTTACGGGATGGAGGAGGAGGTGGTGGTCAACAGGGTGGTGCGGCAGCTTCATCAGCAGGGCGTGCAGGGCTGGGCCAGGGTCAGCTTCAGCGACCAGCCTTACCGCACAGCCCTGGAGGTCATCACCCGGAGGGACCACGCGTCGAATTCGCTGCTTCGCTACATCACCTCCGAACCCTCTGGTGGTGCTGCCTCTGTCAACCGGCACGTGCTGATCGTTAAGCAATTTCTGATCATGATGGTCTTGGCCCTCATTTCGCAATCGTTCTAACTGAATGACGTCGTTCTCAAGCATATCTGACGGCACGTTTTCAGAACTAATTTTATCTCAAAGGAAACTGTTGATGGCACGTGTCTGATTACTATCGTCTTTGTGAATTCTGATCGTTTCAAAGCTCATTATCTACATCGGTTGATGGCACGTGTCTGATTACATAATTATAACTGACGTGATATTTCTGAGAACAAAATCAGATGAAGCCCTTCTGTAATATCTAAAATCACTGATATCTGTCTGAACTGTTACTCCTAACATTACTGATGGCATTTCTGAAAGCTGATATTTATTAACAATTATTCGTGAAACTTTCTGAACTAGTATTACAAGCACTGTTCTTTTTGGAGCTGGCTTTTCAGACGAAAATCAATACGACGTCGTCTTCGCATGTATGAAAAGTTACATTTATCCAAAAAAGATGTTCTAGAACGTAACTAGTGCCACTTTTACTAATCCAATATTCACGAAATATTGCTGAAATATTGCTGAGACAGACGTTGTGAACTGATAGTTCGGAAAACTTTTGACACCAAGCTTCACTAACGTTTACAAACGTGCTTGATAACACTTGTGTGAACCGTTTGCTCTAAAAGAAACTGTTTTCTGAATTGACGTTAAAAAACACAACTAATTATATTTATCTTAAGTAAGATATTAAACAAAGTAGTTATGGGACACCATTTTTAACACGTTTCTTACCAATATTTGTTTCTTCTGAATTTTCTTGATTTTTTTGGTTGTTGTTTTCTATTTGAAATACACCCATACACGTAAAACTAAACTTCTTTTGCAAAAACAATATTATGCTCTGATATACTTTTAAAGCGTGCATGGTAGCGAATGGGACCATGTTTTTTTTATAGTCGCAAAGAAGCCACAAAGCAGCCAAACCCCCATTAATACCACCACCCCACCCTATACCCACCATCTACAGCCTCAGGACTTGGTAGCCTCTTCTGTATTATCGTTGCTGATTTAGATATAATGTTGTGGTGTGATTAGCTGCATTGCCCGGCATAACAAAACAGCTGCTTATCATGCCGGGACCAAGCTGTGTCATTTGTAACTGTTTACAAACGTGGCTTGATAACCTATACTTTTGTGAACCGTTTGCTCTAAAAGAAACTGTTATCCCTCCTCCATTTGTTACACTTTAAAAACATAACTAATTTCAATTACCACTTCAGATGGGGATCTTAAACAAAGTAGTTATCTCTCTTCA
>CM065698.1:12073909-12086409 GCA_017654935.2 Phymorhynchus buccinoides | reverse complement strand
TTAGCAAGAGGATTGCCTGAAATTTCCAACTGTGTCACGTTTTCTCAGAATGGTCATTTTGACACTTAATGTCCCTTTCGTGGTGGTCACATTGATATTTTGCATTCATATTCTTGGGGAAAATGTCGCAGGCTTTTCCATCTACTTCCTGTACGGGATTAACCACGCCACTATGGGCAAAGCGAACCCTTCTTCCGGTGCGGAGGAAGATGGGAGTGACGTCACGTCCTCTAGAGGTCGCTGCCAACAAGGGGAGGGAACTCCTGCCACGAGCCCGGATGACAATGGCAGAGACGCTGACATTGACCAGTATGACAGTATAGGGGAGACAACGCCTTGATGGTCACTTTTAAAGACACACTGACGCACCACGATTAAGTCCCTTGGTGTTTATTTATGGGTAGCTGTGACCAACATACGAATGTCCCCAACTTCAAAATGGAGGCTGCTCTTTAAAATGATGTTTCGTTTTCAATTTGGGGGACATTTGTATGGGAGTCAAACCTGGTCGAAACAAGATTTCTTGCCAGCTGTAAGAGGGAGAACCCGTGAAACCCGTGATTTTGACACGTAACCCGGTGGGTCTTTGAGAAAATATTAGTCACGATTTTCTTAGTAAGTAAGAGGAGACAATTCAGTCACCAATTGGATGCAGTTCGCGCTACTATGTTTGGATGGCTTTAGTAATTGTGTGCACAGTTATGTGTTTGTTTTGTTTTGTTCTTTGCCTTTGTTGTACATCTATTGGCCACTGCAACGACACACCTTTTGCCAGAGTGAATGCCCTTGGTGGGTGGGGGGAAGATGGTTGAGTACTGACCAAACAAGGGAATAACTCTCGCCAATAACCCTGTTTGAGGCCACCCAATGGCTACCTTTTGCAACTGAGAGTGAATACCCTTTTGGATACTGACCAACAAGTCTTGCCGTCAAGGGTGTTAATAACCCTAGTTGCAGTGGCCAATATGCAGTCTTTTTTTTTAATGTTGTTCCATACCTTATGTTCTCTAAGTGTTGTTTTTATTTTGTTCCCAATATGTCGAAATGGTACAGTTGCAAAATTAAAGATGATTCGATTAAATGAATACAAAGAGGATGAACTGAGAGAGAGAGAGAGAGAGAGAGAGAGAGAGAGAGAGAGAGAGAGAGAGAGAGAGAGAGAGAGAGAGAGAACGAACGAACGAACGAACGAACGAAACTGGTTTATTGAGGGAAAAAGAGTAAGCACACAATGGGCTTTTTTACATATTGCCCTCAAACAAACATGCAAGAAAATCAATATATTCACAACATAAAAATAATGAAGCATGCAAAAATAATCATCGAACAATTATCCATGAAGAAGAAAAAAATAGATGCGACAACAAAACCGTCAGTCTCTCCCTCCCCCTCCCCCTCCCCCTCTCTCACACACATAAAGGAGAGAGAGAGAGGGGGGGGGGACACATGAAATAAGGTAAATACAAAACTTGTTAATAATTTTACAATAGCAAAGTAAACAAGAGCATCGCCGAGCGGCAGATATGTCCTTTGCCGGTAACGCCCTGTACCTGCCCCGCCCTGTACCTCCCTTCCCCCTCACATGTTAGGTCCCCGTCCTCCTTGTGACCTTTGGGTGAAGCACCTACACACCCTTGACTGGGTGCAAATCGTTTTCCGGGATGCACACCCTTAATTGGTGGGGTGCACACCCTTAACACTGAGACATGTCTGCCACTCGGCGACATTTAAGCCCCACGTGGCACATTTTGTACTAGGATGTCTTTTACGTTTAGTATTAGACCCCCTCCTTTACCGGGATGTACACCCTTAATTAATGGGGTGTACACCCTTAACTCGGAGACATGTCTGCCGCTCGGCCACATTAAAATCCCACGTGGCATAATTTGTACTGCAATGTCTTCTACTCTTCTTTTTACACCCCCACACAACATTTAGAGTGATTCTATACAGTATTTCACGAGATATAGGAGGGTGAAGAAAAACGGAAACATGTCTGCCGCTCGGCGACATTGTATATTCGAGGGATAATTTATGTACGAATGTGTCATACTCTTAGTGTCACATCCTGACACAAAATTGGAAGGGATTCTGTCTTCTAGTTCACGAGATACAGCTTGGACAAGAAATATATAGCGCAAAGAAGGAAATTTCGGTTTTCAAGGTCAAGGTCAGCATGGCGATAATTTATGCTCGGATGTTTTCTACTCTAGGTTATACAGTACCACACACAATCTGAAGCGCTTCTGTCAATTACAAATGTGGAACGTGTGGCTGCAAACCCAATTGTTAGACCCCTACCACTTTCAAGACCTACCAATCTCCCTGACCTTGACCTTGACCTTGATTGGTATGCCATCATCAGAACGGCCATAAGCCAAAGTACCTACATGCCAAGTTTGAAGACTCTAAGACCAACGGTGTGGAAGTTATAGCCCCTTAAAGATGTTCGGTTTTCAAGGTCATACGCCAAGGTCAAGATCACGACGGCGATAATTTATGCGCAGATGCCTTCCACTCGTGGTGTCACACCTTCACACAAACTTTGAAGCGATTCGGTCAAGCGGTTCGGTAGAAACCCTTGGGACAGGGAGGGGGGGGGGGGGGGAGGGGAGGGGGTGAGGGCGGTGCGGGGGGTGGGGGGGGGGGGGGGGGGTTGGGGGGGGGGGGGTGGAGGGGTGGGGGGGGGGGGTGGGGGGGGGGGGGGGGGGGGGGGGGGGGGGGTGGGGGTGGGGGTGGGGGGGGGTTGGGGCGTGGTGGGGGGGGGGGGGGGGGGGGGGGGGGGGGGGGGGGGGGGGGGGGGGGGGGGGGGGGGGGGGGGGGGGGAGGGGGAGAAAAAAAGAAAGAAAAAAACTCGAACGAAAACATACTCCTTTGCGATCTACTTTGTAGATCGGCAAAGGATAATAATATGCATACATGTCAACATATCAAAAGTGGAAACATATTTGAAACTAAGAATGGGGTTAAACAACATTGCTTGTATGCTTCAACATAAGATACTTATGGTACTCTTTTTTTTAAAGACATTAATGCCCGAGTACACATTAAAGGAAGATGAAATAGCATTCCATAAGCAGCCACCTGAATATACAAGACTAGATTTTAAAAGGTCAACTCTTCAAAGAGGTATTTGTATTTTAAAAACATTACGGACAAGATTAATTTCAAATTTATTATTTTATTTTTTCAGAGAGAGAGAGAGAGAGAGAGAGAGAGAGAGAGAGAGAGAGAGAGAGAGAGAGATTCATTTGGATCCAGACAGAAGGACAATATTGCAGCATCACTATTGTAATCATGATGGGTATTTCATTAAAAATTGGTTTCTATCAAAATCCATCAAGAAATCAGTTTGATTTTTTTTTTCGGGGGGGGGGGGGGGGGGGGGGGGTCCCCGGGTAATACAGAACTTTGGAATAATACATTTCCGAAATACAAACGCAAAAATAAAACAGGATATTAAGTGGAGGGTTAACTACTTGACTGCCTACAGAAAATTAAAGAAAAAAACATTGGGCAAATCATACCACGAAAAAGACAACTGATGGAGCCAATCTGGCAAAATAGTCTGGGGATATTACTCTCTCGACTGTGTTAGAGCAAAAGCCAACATATCAGGGTTATTCCTCTTCATCTGATGACGTCATCAGTGATGTCATCAGGTCAGTATGTGAGACGTTGGTGGCAGTCAAGGCGTTAAGCAATATGTATAGACATGCAATAGTCGTATTTGGTCACTGCAGAGAGAGGTCAAGGCAGGCACATGTCCACTTGAATGCCAAAATGGTCAGACAGCATGGGGCTCGCCTGGTCAAACACTCGCTGAAACCAAAAGTGATACAAAAAATGATGAGCCTTGGACATAACGTACTTTAAAGGTGGACCCAGACGGATGAGATTTTGCAAGAAACACATCGAGATCACCAAGAAAAACACCATTTACAGAGATCGCAACACTCACTTTGCTCTGGTTTCCTAGAAGTCAAATCGGCGATTCTCCCTTGGCGGAGGTGCTGGAAGTCAAATTCTTTCACTGAAAGAGAAGGCGTGTGCCGTCTCTTTTGTAATGGCCGCCTGAGTTTAGACCAAATTGATTGCACGAAATTTTCGCAATACAGGCCTTTTTATCTTTATTATTTTTAAGTTTTATACAGTTTTTCTAAAGCAGTTTCGCTCACAACAAAGGAAATATATTTTTTTTTTACTGCTCTACAAAAAAGAGAAAATCTTCAACCACAATGGGATTGGCCTCCACCCACCCCATCCAAAATGACTTCTCTCCCCGGCATCTCCTCCAAGGAGGAATCGCCGTTTTGACGGTTTGATTTTTAGGAAACCAGAGCAAAGTGAGTGTTCCAATCCTTGAAAAGGGTGTCTTTCTGGTGATCTCGACGTGCTCCTTGCAAAAACTCATCCGTCAGGGTCCACCTTTAATATTTTGTAGTAATGTACCTTTTAAACTATTTTGTTGTTGTTGTTGTTGTTGAAATGCCATTGCTGATAACAAAGGGAAACAACTTGTACAACAGCAACATCAAAATATATAAAGAAGAACTACACACACACATATAATATATGCACACACATTCGCGCGTACGCGCACAGGCACGCACATACACAAACATACCCTTGCGAGCACACATGTACACACACACACACACACACACACATGAACATGCAGACACATGCGTGCACAAACACACACACACACACAACACACACATTGCGCGATATATTACATCCAAATTGCAAACTGAGTGGATTTGTATTGTATTGTTTCTTCCAAAGTTATTCGATGTTAGCTAAGGAAAAAATGACCAAACAAGAAAAGCTTATGAATTAATCTAAGAAGATTGTGTAATGTGATTAAGAATAAGATGTGTTCAATTATTGATTTGTTTTATCTTCCTTGTTATTGTTAATACAGAAAAGAAAAATATTTTGATCCAACATTTATGTTGGTTTTTGTGTGTGTTCAAGATTATTGTTGATAATTATGGTAACCTTTCTCTTGGAAGAACTATTTTGCTTTTGTTAAGTAAATAAATAAGTAACATTAATTTTGTAAATACATACTGTCATAAACCGTCGTAGACACAGCAAACGATTCGATTCACTACAATCCGATTTTGATATTTGTGAGGCATGATTGACGTGAAATTATACTGTCTAAATAAATATGATGAAATCCTACTAGTTATGTTCACTATATATTTGTAGTCTCCCGTACACAAATCTGATTGAACAAAATATTTTTATTTTTTTTATCGGACATTTTATTTAATTCGTGTATTGCGGTCTACACGAATAATTATAGTGAACGAAAAATAATAGTTCAGGAGTTATTTTTAGACTGAAGTATTTCACGTGAATTCTGACTCGCAAACATCGTCATAATCGTATCGTATTGGGGTCAAATCGTATGCAGTGTGGCTAGGTTTTTAAGTTTCAATGCTATGCCTTGTATGTTGTGAGCGCGTGTGATTGAGTTGCGTGTGTGTCCGTGTGCAAATGTATGTCAGTGCGATAATCCCGTGCTGTGCGTGCAAGTTATCTTTCGGCGTGAGTATAAACAATTTAAAAAAAGCGTGAATATGCTAAAGAGTGATTACTTCGCAGCTAACTGAAGCCAGTTTTTTTTATACTCCCACCCTTTCATCTACACTACAGGTGGGGATCATTGTGAACTCACTCACTGCCTACTGCTACCATACTTAACACTTCCCACCTTCCACCTTTTCACCTTCCAGGTGGGAAGTCAGAAAGTTGGCTTCATTCTTTGCAACGTTGGTTAGGCTGCGAAGAAATCACCCTTTGTGACATTTTAGGCAGAAGCCGGTTGTCTTAGCATTTTTATACTTCTTCTTCTTCTTCTTCGCCTTAGCAAGGCAGCCTACTTCATCACGTTGAAGATTCTGCTGCACTTTAGGGGGTAGTACGAAAAAAGAAAGAAAATAAGTTCAGCAACGATAGGGTAGAAAGTGAACTGATGAGATATTATGGGGAAGCTTAGTGCGTAGTACTTTGGCTCTTCTTCCTCTTCTTCTATAATATGAAGTATATTTTACTACTTGACCGAAGTCCCCAGTTACTATGCACAACAGAACCACCAAAAAGATGATGGTAGTTGTCACCTGCAAGAAGAAAAAGGAAAGGAAAACATTTTGCTCAGTGTACGCTGTGCAAAACATGGTTTCTCATTCAAAAGTAGTGGTAGTTTTGACTGCAAATGGCACAAAGACTTGACTTCCTTTCTTTCCTTATAGCAACCACAGTCATTTTTGACTATTATGTGGAGGATCTACGGGAATGCGCGAGACAACAAATTATCAAGCAGACGAAAGTGGACAGGAGAAAAAAAAAAAAAATAATAGAAAGCTTGACCCAGCCAGCCAGGTCCCGCTGATCGGTCCCTAACATGATGCGCCGCGCCAAGCGAGAGAATGACCCAGCCAGCCAGGTCCCGCTAATGCCAGTGACTTGAGTGATATAAAGAATAGTTCAGGACAAGAAGATTCTTGTTGGTTCGGAGTTTTGTCAAAGATATTCTAAAAGGGTACGATGGACTACTTAAGAGCTCGGCGAACCGGGCTGATAGAGTTATCGTTAGTGGCGACAGTACACTATTCACAGTGGAGGCTATCCAAAAACTCAGACTGGAACTTGAACGGAGAATTCAACTGGCCTATCGATGTGTAAAATGTGTCCTGTTTAAAAGGGACATAACCAGTGTTTCTGTCCTCACTACTCATATAGGGAAAAGAGACCGGATGCTTATCTTCCCCTATACAGTCTTTGGTTTTGTGGCGTGGGGTGTTCAAATTGGAGTAAGGATCTTTGAACCAGCGAGCCAACGAGTCACGAATGTCAAGTAAGTGAGCATGCTTAATTACTTATTAATAGTACAGTGGACCTTCACAAATCACACAAAATGAGGTCTTATAAGGGAAGGGTCTTATAAGGGAGGTACTTTTAATACTTGCAAAGAAGGGCAATGTCTCGGAGAAGTAGGTCTTATGTGGGAGGGAGTCTTATAATGGGAGGTCTTATAAGGGAGGTTCCACTGTACTAACAACACTCACGTTTGTCTTTTTTCTGTTTTACTGTTTTTACTAAAGTTGCGCAAACACTATACACACCTTAGCGCTACTTCATTTATGATTGATATGCAGTCGGACACCGTCTCTCTCTCTCTCTCTCTCTCTCTCTCTCTCTCTCTCTCTCTCTCTCTCTCTCTCTCTCTCTCTCTCTCTCTCTCTCTCTCTCTCTCTCTCTCAAGCTGTCTGTATGGACAGTCTCCCCCCCCCATCTCTCTCTCTCTCTCTCTCTCTCTCTCTCTCTCTCTCTCTCTCGCTGTCTCTCTCTGTCCGTCTCTCTCCCCCACATCATCTCTCTCTCTCTCTCTCAAATCTCTCTCTCTCTCTCTCTCTCTCTCTCTCTCTCTCTCTCTCTCCAGCTGTCTCTCTGTCCGTCTCCACCCCCCACCATCTCTCTCTCTCTCTCTCTCTCTCTCTCTCTCTCTCTCTCTCTCTCCTCTCTCTCTCTCTCATACTGTTCAAATTCTTTATATTGTCTGTCTATTGTCCTTAACTCTTCTCCCTCTAAGCTTTGCTTTTTTGTATATCATAATTATTGTTATTTTGATGATGGTTGTTTGAAGCATTGCTTTGATGCTTATGTTACTTTATAATGTTTTTGCTTTACTTATTTGTTGGTCTGTTAGTTTTCTTGTTTGGCCAGAGGGCTGAGTGTAGAAAGCCAATACTAATCTCATTACCTTGTATAAATAAACATTCGTTTTGTTTCTGTTTCTCTCTCTCTCTCTCTCCTCTCTCTCTCTCTCTCTCTCTCTCTCTCTCTCTCTTTCTCGCTCTCTCTCTCTCTCTCTCACTCTCTCTTCTCTCTCTCTCTCACTCTCTCTCTCTCTCTCTCTCTCTCTCTCTCTCTCTCTCTCTCTCCCTCACTCACACACACACACACACACACTCACACACACACACACACACACACACACACACACACACACACACACACACATGCACCCACAGTCTCTCTCTCTCTCTCTCTCTCTCTCTCTCTCTCACACACACAAAGTGACACACACACATACATACACACGCATACACACGTGCACAAACACTAACACACACATACACACACACATACACACACACACACACACACACACACACACACACACACACAACACACACACACACACACACACACGTGTGCCTGCGCGTGCCTTTACATACCTATACTCAGTGTAAAATAAAAATTGCCGCAGAAACTACCATACTCATTTTGTCTAACCTCAAAACTACTCATGTAATAAAATCAATCAAATCAAATAATGTAGACTTCAAGGGGGTAGACAAGTTTGCACAAAGATCTTCTGGTCTTCTGGATCTGCATCAACTTTTTACAGAAACTCATCATCAAATATATTTCATTTTTCACCCCCTCTCCCCCCACTCCTTGGGTTGCAACGTGAATGAGAAGTGCTGATGATCCACTTCTACCGTCATTTCGGGTGAATATATTTTCCGAGTGTTACCTCTTCTTTATGTATTTTTTAACCCTTTCACCGCCAGCCATTTTTCATCCCAAACTCTCCCATTAAGTTTACATGGGTAGAAATCAAATCCATCTGCAGTATTGGGGATTGTTCTGTGACATATATAAGATAGTGTCTATCCTTAATTCTCAAAACTAAGACAATAGGGTCTTTGGGTAATAGACCCCAATTTGATGCCTTTTAGTGACATAGGTGTTAAATCACTGTGGTGCTAAAATGCTACTTTGGCGGTGAAAGGGTTAATACATTATTTTCTTTTGTTGGGTAAATATTAACTTCAAACACTGGTTAAATTTGGAGACCTTATGGTATGGTGATTTTGAGCTGGTAATGCAAAATCATGTTTTTAACACAGGGATGCGTTTTGTTTTTCTTGTCAATATATTTTACTTGCCAAAGTAAAAAGTTGTTTTTCATCACAAGAACTTTGATGCAGAATTAAATGTGGTACTCATTCTTTTCATCCTCACCCTCATCCTCATTGCCCCCATTCCTTTTTGTTTGTGTGTGTGATTGATTGATGGTATTTGAATGCTGTGTCGTGTCAAAAAATACCTGTTATTAAACTTGGTTAAATATTGATCTTTATGTTAGAGGGTTAGATTAGAGAGAGAGAGTAGGTAAGGGTAGGGTCATAAGTTTCGCAGGCACTAGGTCAGCATCACGCATACATATGAGTCGTTCTATTCAAAGGTATGCCACATAAGGGTAGTAAATTGAAATATGTGTATAAATCAAACTATAGCTAATGATAATTTTAATTAACATTCCCTACATTTACAACGCTTTGGGTAACATGTATGCGTAAAATCAAGTTCATACGAGTAATATTGATTATTTTAGAGATTGAATTGTGAGAAATCAAGGTGATTTATGGCTGTCATTTTGTGACATGCAGTACGGGGGTGTTGAAATTAATAAAACAGGGAAATCCTGTGCTGAAATCAAACAATGGAAGCTGTTAAAATCCGTGCATCGTTTGTGTGCCTATCTCTACACCTTTGAATAGAAAGTCTCATATGCAAATAAATCCCAAAGAAACAACCAAGCAACCAGTCTCTAAAACAGTAAAAAAAAAAATCAAAAAAAATCCCACTCTTGGAGTTTGTGGGCTATTGTTGGTATAAGCGTTACTGCAAAAAGCAACTGCATCTAACTGTTAATCTTCATCACTCGGAATTAGTACTGACATGGGTGGTTTTTTTTTTAATCAATTATAATCCTGTTTGAGTCCCAAATCTACTACCAAAACAGTGTTTGAGCGACACTTAAATTATGTCGGAAATGGAAGTAGACGACACCAAAGGTTCCTAGTCCGGAAATACAAATCTGGGCGGTTTTTATTTTGGCCGGATTTCCGGTCTGGGCCGGACATACTAATTGTTCACTCAACTCTTTCTTCGCAAGTCAGTTGACAGTTTTATTGATCACAGACAGACAAAATACACAGAACGTTGAACAGAGACAAAGGTACAACGTCCTTGGCGAAGTTATAACATTTTTTTTTTGTTCTCCTAAATTATGTTTCCTCTGAGCAGCCCGAATCATTATAGTTGTGTGCCGCAAGCAACAAACAGCAGCTTAATCTGAATAATCTCCCTCTAATCATTTCGTGGGTGGGTGGGGGAGTCCGAGTTACTTCCCCTGTCTAACTCTTCACTGGTTAAAGGAGGATTTGGTGGGGCTTGACGTAGTTCTAAAGCAGTCTCATGATTTGACCAGGCTTCGGTTCCTTCCCTCTTCTTGCTATTTAAAATTCGCGTAGGCCTACTGGGGAAAAAAATAGCAAACAATTCATTTAATAGTGAATAACTGTTATGACTGAGTTGTTTTTTTGTTTGTGGCTCAAGCCACAAACCTATAACTCACTTTGTCGGTCTGTCGGTCGGTCGGTCGGTCCAAAATTGTCGCACATATTGACAAAATTGTCGCACATATTGTAAAAGAGAACAAAATACTTGGACATAAATTAACGTTTCAGTTGTCATATCTACAGTCCTGAACGAAATTTAGGGCTTTACGTCCTCTCGACCTGGGAAGGCACATACGGGACATATATATATATATAGTCCTGGTGGTAACTAGTGTTTTACGTCCTCTCGACCCATATATATAGTCCTTACGTATGGAAAGCATTGTATACTGAACAGAGCACATGAATCTTCATTTTAAAGCGTACAAAATAATAAACATACGTAATACAGACACTGCAACAGACACGACGAGTATGCGGTGCTTCTTTCGATGAGTATAAGTAGGATAAATAGTTTTAAATGTTTTCCAAAAGATATAAATAAAAAGTTACGAAATGGTGCAGAGATAACATTCTGGTTTACAGATTAAAATTATTGAAGAGCCAGGGGAGGCGACTCAGTGTATGTAATGATTGGAGTGGTAAAAATAGGCCGCACTTCAAATCGAGGCTGCTCTTTAAAATGATGTTTCGTTTTCAATTGTCGCACGCCACAAACAATTGCGAATCCGCACTTGGTTTTTTTTAAAACTGTAAACGAAACACAACACAGCTTTAAATTCCTTTTAATTTAACTGGCCTCCTTCCTATACATATTCTTCTCAATCTCTTAGCTTCTTTGGCACAAGACACACATTTTCCCTGTTATATTTTGTTGTTGTTGTTGCGTGTTTTATGTTCAGTCCCTATTTCTGGTTGTGTTGAAAGCTCAGTCAAAATGCCCTTCAAAAACTAACCTTTTTTTTTTTTTTTTTGGGGGGGGGGGGGGGGGGGGGGGGGGGGGGGGGTTGTTTTGCTCTTTCTTACTATTCATACTTTAATCATACAGTTCTTGTATCGTTAGAAAGAGCCACAAACCTATAACTCACTTTGTCGGTCGGTCGGTCGGTCTGTCGGTCCAAAATTGTCGCACATTTTGACAAAATTGTCGCACTTCAAATCGAGGCTACACTTCTGGCCGCTCTTTAAAATGATGTATTTTAAAAGCGTACACAATAATAAACATATGTAATACAGACACTACAACAGACACGACGAATATGCGGTGCTTCTTTTGATGAGTATAAGTAGGATACATAGTTTTAAATGTTTTCCAAAAGATATAAAAAGTTACGAAATGGTGCAGAGATAACATTCTGGTTTACAGATTAAAAGTATTGAAAAGCCAGGGGAGGTAACTCATGATTGGAGTGGTAAAACTAGACCGCGTGCCACAAACTATTGCGATTTCGCGCTTGTTTTACATAAAGTCTATATATAAATTAAAAAAAGTCTGATCTACCACTTCCCTACGTCTAAGCCAGAAGCAAAAAACCCTGTAATGTTCTTTCATTTCTCCTTTTGTTTGTGTAATTATGTTTTGTTTGTGTGTATGGTTGGAGTGATCTGTCCATGTCTAAACCTGAGGTAAAAAAACACCTGTAATCTTCTTTCATTTAAATGTATGTTTTGTTTGTGTGCATGGCTGGAGTGATTTGTGAGCTTTCGGAGTGTAACATGCTCAACTCTCGCTGACCGTAAAGGACGGTTTTGAAAGGGACTGACCGTAGCGTTGACGATGCGGACCCCACCGGCCAGCAGGCCTCGAGGCACTAGCACGTGGTCAATGGCGAACTGCCCACCACCACCGCCGCCCTCCCCGCTGACCGCTACCGGACCCTGGGACAACAGCACGGGGTTGTCTGCGCTGCAATACGTGCACCGACCTGTGTGCGGCAACAGACATAAACACAGAATTAACCCTTTTGCCGCCAGCCATTTTCCAGCCAAAAAATACCATTAAACTTTACTGGGTAGAGAAAGTATATTGGAAATTGGTCTGTGACATATGCAAAATTAGGCCTATCCTTACCTCCCAAAATTAAGAAAATAGGGTCTTTGGATAACGGGTCAACATGACTTGACCATTCTTGCCAACGACAATCAATCAATCTTCTAAGAAGTGTTCGA
>CM065698.1:12043909-12061409 GCA_017654935.2 Phymorhynchus buccinoides | reverse complement strand
TGACCCACTTGTCTCCGCCTTTTTGTCTGTCTACCATGAGACCCCCCCCCCCCCCTTTGATCCTTGACCCATCCACCGCTCCCTGCTCCTCTCTCTCTCCTCTCTTCTCTCTCTCTCTCTTCTCTCTCTCTCTCTCTCTCTCTCATCTGGTTCTAAATAATCTCTACTATGTGTCTATATCAATTGTTTATGAAACATGGCCTTTGGTTACTATTATTCTGGTATCATTGCTACGAAACATGGTGTGTCAATTTGTTAATTTTTAATTTATATTTGTACATGGTTTTATCAATGTTTGTAAAAGCGCCGAGAACCTGCTTTTAGCATGATTTGTATCGCGCTACATAAGTGAAAGTACTATTATTATTTCTACTGCTGTGCACCATGGCCTCGGATCTAATGTGGTACTTAAAATTTAGAGCATTTGAAATGCAAAACTAGTAAAATTTGATAAAAACGTTTGTTGCCCAAATGTCTTTATAATTGAACATTAGAAACAAGACAAGTTACAATAACTTGGTATCTTGATCTATGCTAAACAAACACCACCATAGAGTGCTAGCTTAGTTTTTTTCTCCTTCTTAGGGGAGGGAGGGAGGAGGCAAAGACAGAGCAGGAAGGACAGAAGCCCAATCCACGCGACAGCTGTTTCGATCCATGAGGATTTCGTTAGAGTGGGAACCCCGGCATTGGGATATCTTACCCAAGTAATGTCGGGATTTTCGCACACCTCAACACCAAGGTCCTTTCACAGTGGGATGGATAGATAGATAGTAGATAGATAGATTAGATAGATAGATAGATAGTTAGATAGATAGATTAGATAGATAGTAGATAGATAGGTTAGATAGATAGATAGATAGATAGAAATAGATAGATAGATAGATAGATAGGTAGATAGATAGATAGGATAGATAGATAGACAGACAGACACCAGACATATATAAGAACAGACATAGAGTCAGACCATCATGATGTTTTTTCATTGTAAATGTGTATGTGATCTGGTGTAGTATGCATGGTTTATTCACCTCGGCTCTGATGTATCCCCGCTCCACCAGCACCTGAGCTCCTCGGTGATAATCCACGTACTGTGCGTCAGTCAGGGGGTGTAGACTGAACACCATTAGACCCTGCACACAGTGATGATGATGATTGATGATGATGATGATGAATGGATGATGATGATGTTGATAATCCACGTACTGTGCGTCAGTCATGGGGTGTAGACTGAACACCATTAGACCCTGCACACAGTGTATGATGATGATGATGATGCTGATGATGATTAGCTCATCATAAATCCACGTATTGTACGTCACAGGGGATGTTGAGTGATCACCAATAGATCCTGTGCAACAGTAGGCCTACTGCCTGAGTTAACAAATTCCTCATCTTTAGATCCTAGACACAATATCCGACTGCCCGAACACGGACCACCCGACGAAACACCCGTTCCCCTAACATTAAATCTTTCCGCACGCGATCCCGATAGAGTATGGAAGCACCTTTGGGAAGGCATTTTCAACAATAAACCCATCCCAGCTCAGTTCTTTTGGAAGAAGCTTTGGAGTTCACAGTCAGGTCGAAAAAATGAAGAAAACTACAGAAACTAATATGTGTGTGTCATTTGAATTCAAACGAGAGATAATGCTCAGTATTCTTATACTCTGGTGGATCCTTGTGGAACAACCTGCCTGCTACCTTGAAAAAAAATACAAAACAATAACTATTTCAAGACAATAAGCAACAGTTGAGTATGTAGTAGTTATCCTGTAGAATTGGTCTATAATGTCTCCGAACCCCATTCCCACAAATAGACAAAACAGTAGTGAGTGAAATAAAGAGGAGTTAATGTATCTGAGCGTATAGCCTTTTGTGCCCCCATTTCCATTTAAATATGTGGCACGATATGTTGATATGTTTTGCTTTTCGTAGGCATTCCACTGTTTACTGTAAATATTTATCAGTTCCAGGTTTCTTTTTTCTATGTAAATAAGCAGGCATCGGGGCATTGTCAGTCTTTGGTCTGATTTCAGCTTATTTGATGGTCATCTTCAGTCTTTTTTGGCAAGTTTTAGCTTTTTTGATGGGATCCAAGAGGCACATTATGAGATAAAGAAAAACAAAAGAAAAGCCCAATGAGTAAAACTATAAATGTTATAAATTGAATGCAAAAAGAACTAAATAGATCAGTCCATATCTCTCAACAATGTTTTTAAGGCTTACAATATTAACAGAAGAAGCTTCCTTTTCGGGGGGCTGTATACCCAACACACACGATTTTCAGTTTTTGTTTTTTAATCTGTGTTTCCTATGCCTGCTTACAGACCACAATTTTCAGTCCTTTTTGTCTTATCTAATTCCCACGCCTGAAATAAGCAATATGGTTTGTGTATTGTGCGTATGTGTTTGCATTTTGTCTTTGTTAAAATGGCTTGATGGAAAAAAAAGCATGCATATTTGCTCATTCAATGTCCATCTTTAACCATTTGGAACGCCAGCCATTTTTCCTCAGCCAAAAATTACTATTAAGCTTACCCTGGGTAGAGACAATATTCTTTTTGCAATATTATTGGGGATTCCTCTGTGACGTGCATAAAATAGGGGGACTGTCCTTACCTTCCGAAATTAAGAACATAAGGTCACTGGATACCAGACCCTAATTTGATGCTGCATTTCTAATGACATGGGTGTTAAATCATTTGTGGTGCCAAGAGGCGACGAGTGGCAATGAAAGATAAGGTGTTGAAAAAACATAATAAACTCGTGACTTGACTTGACTTGACTTGACACACTCAAATGATAATTATTTTATATAAACAGAGCAGGCAGGACGGCCAGACCTCAGAACATTTGATCTAATATCAATTGTGGCTATAATCATAGCCGATGAGGTTTATCCGAGGGGGGGTTGCCGCTACCGCACTATATATATTGTTAAAAAAAAAACTCGGGACGTACTGGTGGTTGCACTGCCGCCGGGCATTGCAAGCCAGTTAGCCAGTATTGTTCGCAACATCTTTGCATGTACAAATGTCCCATAATATGTGTCTATGAACGCCTTGAGAGGACGTTAAATAACACCAGGTAGTTTTCATGGCATTCCTTCTCATCCAGAACGTACGGGAGGGTTGATCGGTTGTTTGTTGAAGTGGTTTTCCGCTGTTGCCGCATTTGCTCAGGACCGTTCACGCGGGGGGGACCGATATGACCGATGACGTTCCTGCTGAATGCACGTGATGGCAGGCTTGCGACACGTTGTAGACGTATGGGCGAGGCCGCACCAGCGTCGGACCATGACATCCGTTGTTGGTCGGAGAAGAGGGACGTAAACACCTAGTCTCCAAAACACCTATGAAAAATGCAAAAAAAAAATCGACAACTAAAATGCAAAACAGCATACGGTTGAAAACCTCCCTTATAAAATAATACTAATAATAATAATAATAATATATGAGGAACATTTATGTAGAGCGCCCCATCCTAATATATAGGATACAGAGCGCTTTCCACAACAATTGAAATGGAGTAAAAAGTAAAGTAAAAACATGTAACAAAATTAAGTACCTCCCATTATTAGATTCCCTCCCAAATAAGGACCTACTTCTCCGAGACGTTGGCCTTCTTTGTAGTACTAAATTACCTCCCTTATAAGAACCCCTCCCTTAATACAGACCGCATTTTGGATGATTTTTTATCAGGTTCTGTTTAAGGGATGTTACACGAAGTACTAGGGCACGCACAATGATCAGGCCTGAGGGATGTTCAGCTTTTAACCCTTTCAACCACGCCAGGACCAGGACACTGTATAGATTACATTTTTACATCAAAACTTAACTGGAGAATAGACAAACTTTTGTATGTATTATGTATTAGCTATTCGGTACTTTATAGTCACAGAGGCGTCTCTGTGAAATTTGGGTTGCTCCCAACCTGGAGAGCGCGTCGCAGCCAGAGGCGCGCCACCCAATTTATTTATTTTTTTTGCATGCGATTTTGTGTGACTGATGAGGAAGGAAAGGCCCCGGGGGGGGGGGGGGGGGGGGGGTCAGGGGGTTTTGTAAATTATGGACCAAATGACAACTTTTTCGTTGCCACTGGTTTTAACGTGTGCTAAACGTCTTTGATCTAAGTGCAGGGCATCACTTTTGGGGTACCTCGGTTTATCGTTCTCATCCGAAAGACTCCACGTTCAAGACCTCAAGGCCTAGTGCAAAGTGAGAGAGAAACAAATCCCCTGTACCCAGGTTCGAACTCGGATTTTCTTGACACGAAGCGAAAGCGTTACCACTGTGCCACTCTACACTCTACGTTTGCAATGATGGGGGACTCATTTATTTAGGTACGTGTAACATTAGGCCTATACTTATCCCCCAAACTTAAGAAGAAGAAAAGGTCATTGTATTAACAGACACTTGCTTAAATGCGTTTTAGGTGACCAGGGTGTTAACTCTTTTGAGCTAAAAAACAAAATTCAAAAAAACAAAGGATTGAGTATAAAATACTTCCTAGGAGGAATCGAAGCACAAAGAGCTGAAATAATCAGTTCTATTGCTAATGCGTTTTATGGTTAGATTATTTTTAAAAAAACACAAGCGCGGATTCGCAATCGTTGTGGCGTGCAACAATTGAAAACGAAAAAAATCATTTTAAAGAGCAGCCCGTGCAGTGCAGTCTCGATGACGTGGACACTTTTGTCGTCCTGAGACTGTGGGCCACTTTGTCAGCCCGATTTGAAGTGCGGTCAATTGGAACGGCCGACGACCGCAGACGGACAGACCGACAGACAGACCGACAAAGTGGTGTTTGTGGCTTGTGCCACAAATAAAAAGCTTCAGCTTTAGAGAGCTTTGTACCCCTGCTTTTTTCACGATTCTTCATTCTCATGCTTGATAATAAGGGAACCCATACACAACACACACACACACGCGCGCACGCACACTGCACGCACACGCGCACGCGCACCACGCACACGCACACGCACGCACACGCACACACAACGCACCACACACACACACCACACACCCAACCCTTCCTTTTCCCATTTTGTGTGGATTGACCTTGCCTAATTCAATCGGTCAAACAGGGAAGTTACGCTACCATCAGGTAGATCCCCCAGCCCTCCGCTCAAAGTGTGCTTGAGAAGACATCACACTGAACACCGTGCATCATTCTAAGACTAATTCTTTTCATATTTCTACGTCACATTTTGCAAGTTTTTATCGTTGTGCCTCTGACCACCCTAATTTTTTCTATACAAATGTTTGCAAGTAGCTGCTGGCATCCTGGCGGTTTTCAAGCTTCGACGCCATTGTTGCATTGCTGCTTGGTATTTGACCAAAGTAATGGAGTAAACAACTCTAATTTTCACGAAGTGCTCTCCCCTTATGTGGTTTTTTCCCCTCCGAAATCGTCTATTCGTGCACACCCGTGTAAACTGAACGAATGAAATGAACCAAAAATAAACGCCTGGAGATGCGAATACGACTCGGAGATATTCACTTACATTCTTCACAGCCGTATTGCAGTGGGTACATGACTGGTACATTGATGCATAGTAATGAGCCAATGTTCAATATTTTTCTGCTGTACTAGTACTTATAGTCACAAGAGCGTCTCTGTGAAATTCGGGTTGCTGCCCCCCTGGAGGCGCGTCGCAGCCAGCCACCAGCACACGAGATTGTGGTACACTGAGATGTATTTTTTTGCATGCACGTTGTTGTGTGACTGATGAAGAAGGAAAGGGATGTGTGTGTGTGGTGTGTGTGTGGGGGGGGGGGGGGTAAAATTTGACGACTGACAACTTTTTCGTTGCAATGGGTTAACGTGTGCTAAGTGCATGGGCACGCGGGGAACCCATCGGTTTATCGTCCATCCGAAAGAATTCTTTCTGGATGAGAGGGGGGAGGGGGGGGGGGGGGGGAGGGCGATAAACCGAGGTCCCCCGCGTGCCCATGCACTTAGCACAGGGGGGCGTTAAACCAGTGGCAACGAAAAAGTTTGTCATTTCGTCAAATTTTTCAAAAAAAAAAAAAAAACTCCCCCCCCCCCCACACACACATAAAACCACACACACACACACCCTTTTCCTTCTTCATCAGTCACACAAAAACGTGGCATGCAAAAATACATTCAGTGTACCACAATCTCCGTGCTTGTGCTGGCTTGCGACGCGCTCTCCAGTTTTGGGATCAACCCAATTTTCACAAGACGCCCTCGTGACTATAAGGTAACCTAGGTACAGCAGAAAATATTGACATTGCTTACTATGCAGTCAATGTAACCAGTCAATGTACACACTGAACATACGGTGTCAAGAATGTAAGTGATATAATCTCCGAGTCGTATTCGCTCTCCAGCGTTTATTTTTGTTCATTTCATCGTTTCAGTTTACACGGGTGTGCAACAATCGACGATTTTTCGGAGGGGAAAAACCACCAAGGAGAGCACTTCGTGAAAATGTAGAGTGTTTACCTCCATTACTTTGGCCGAAATACCATAGCAGCAATGCAATAATGGCGTCAAGCTTGACACCGCAGGTGCCATCAGCGACTTGCAAACATTTTTATAGAAAAATTTAGGGGTGGGCAGAGGCCACAAACTGATAAACTGCAATGCTGACGTAGAAATATTAAATGACATTATTCTTAGAATGATGCCTGTGTTCCCAAGTGGTTGATGTCTTCCTCAAGCCACTTTGAGCGAGAGCTGGGGGATCTACTTATGGTAGAGTACTTCCCTGTTTGACCGTTTGAATTAGGCAAGGTCCCCTCCCACACAAAATGGAAAATGGCATGGTTGTGTGTGTGTGTGTGTGTGTGTGTGTGCGTGTGTGTGCGTGTGCGGCGTGTGCGTGTGGCGTGTGCGCGTGCGCGTGTGCGTGCGTGTGCGTGCGCGCGTGTGTGTGTGTTTGTTGTTGTGTTTGTTTCCCTTATTTTCAAGCATGAGATGAAGAATCGTGACAAAAGCCTGGGGTACAAGCTTCTAAAGCTGAGCTTTTTATTTGTGGCCAAGCCACAAACCTCTAACTCACTTAGTCGGTCGGTCGGTTTCAAAATTGACGCACTTCAAATCGAGCTGACAAAATTGTCGCACTTCACATCGAGGTGACAAAATGGTCAGCACTCCAAATCGAGGCTGACAAAATTGTCGCACTTCAAATCGAGCTGACAAAATTGTCGCACTTCAAATCGAGCTGCACTTCAAATCGAGGCGGCTCTTTAATGATGTTTCGTTTTCAATTACATTGTCGCACGCCACAACGATTGCGAATCGCCTTGTTTTTCTTTTATATCTAGCCATCAAAACAGCATTAGAAATAGAACTGATTATATTCAGCTCATTTATTCGACTCCTAGGAAGTAATTTTTACTTCTTTTTTTTATTTTTTTTTATCTCAAAAGATTTAACACCCTTGGCACTAAACCGCATTTAATCAGTCTGTTATACATGACTTCTTCTTCTCCTAATGGTTTGAGATAAGGATGGCATAATGTTACACATACCAAAATGAGTCCCCAGCTTGCAACGAGAGTGTAGAGTGGCACGTGGCAACGCGTTCGCTTCGCGTCAAGTAAACCCGATTTCGAACCTGGCTACAGGGATTTGTTTCTCTCTCACATTTGCACTAAGCCTTACGTTCTGAACGTGAGTCTTTCGGATGAGACGATAAACCGAGCCCGTGTGCCCATACCTTAGCACACGCTAACCCAGTGGCACGAAAAGTTGTCATTTGGGGTCAAATTACCCCCCCCCCCCCCTTCCTTTCCTTCCTCATCATCACACAAAACGCGCATGCAAAAAAAAAGTTGGGTGCGCGCCTCTGGCTGCGACCGCGCTCTCCAGTGGGAGCAACCCAAATTCACAGAGACGCCTCTGTGCTATAAAGTCCTATGCCCTTATCCCTAATAACAAAGAGTTTTTCTTGATGTAAAAAATGTAGCTATAAACTGATTCATTTGTGCGTGCCCTATACAGTGGAACATCCCTTAAAGACCTTATAAAATCATCCAAATGAGTCTATAGGGAGGTTATTAGTACTTACAAAGAAGGGCCATGTCCTTAGAGAAGAAGGTCTATTTGGAGGAGTCTTAAATGGGAGGTCTATTTTTGTTTCATGTTTTTATTCCATTTCAATCTGTGTAAAGCGCCCTGTATCCTACATAGTAGGATGGGCGCTATATACATTTTCCTCATTATTATTATTATTATTATGATTATTATTATTATAGGGATGTTCACTGTATTCTGTATTGCTTTTAGTTTCGTTTTTGGCATTTTTCAAGGTGTTTTGGGACGAGTGTTTACGGGTTCCTCCGACAACAACGGTGCTGGGACGACGCTGCGGCTCCACGTCTATCAACGTGTCGCAAGCCTGCCGCCGTGCATCAAGCATGCGTCTCGGCCGCGTGACGTCCTAGCAAATGCGGCAACATCGTGACGCACTTCAACCGCATGAACCCTCCGTATGTTCTGGATGAGGAAGGAATTCATGAAAACTGGTGTTTTACGTCCTCTCGTCACGACACATAGGGACATTTGTAATCAAGATGGAGGGAACAATACTGGCTGCAATGCCCGAGGCAGTGGCAACACGAGTAAAGTCCTGAGTTTTTTAAACAATATATATAGGTGTACGGCAACCACCCCTCGTTTAAACCTCACGGCTATGGTACCGCCACAATGGATCTTAGATAACATGTTTCTGGCCTCCTGCTGCTCTGTTTATAATAACATTGAGTGTGTCAAGTCAAGTCAAGTTCAAGTCCCGTTTTAGTTATTTTTAAACACCTTTCACGCCACTGTCGCCTCTTGGCACACAATGATTTAACATCATTCTTTAAAAAATGCATCAATAGAGGGTCTGGTATCCAGTGACCTTATGTCTTAATTTTCGAGGTAAGACGTCCCTATTTTATGCATGTCACAGAGGAATTCCACATAATCTTGGCAGCCGAAATCCTTTTTTTTGTTTTTTTTTTTTTTTTTTTTTTTTTTTTTTTTCTCTACCCAGGTAAGCTTAATGGTAAATTTTGCTGAGGAATGGACAGCGTTCAAAGGGTTAAAGTTGGACATAAAATAAGCAAACTACATGCGTTTTTTTCATCACGCCATCTAACAAAGACAAAAGCAACACACAGCACACTACACTAAACCATATTGCTTATTTCCAGGCCATGAGGAAGTAATAAGACAAAAAGACTGGAAATTGGGGTCTGAAGCAGGCATAGGAACCAGTAATAAAAACAAAACCTGAAAATCGTGTGTTTTGGGATACGCCCCAGAAGAGGAAGTTTCTCTGTTATCTAAGCCTTAAAAACAGTGTTATAGGTATAGGACTGATATATTTATTTCATTTTGCATTCATTTATTCCGTTTTACTCATTGGGCTTCTTTTTTGTTATTTCATAAGTCCCTCTGGACCTCAAAAAGCTTGAAACTTGCAAGAAAAGACTGAAGAGGACCATCAAAAGCTGCATCAGCCAAAGACTGAGCAATGCCCATGCCTTTTATTTAGCGTAGAAAAAAGAAAACACGGAACGGATAAATATTTACAGTAAACAATGGAAAGCTTACGAAAGCAAAACATAATCAACAAACCGTGCCACATATGTAAATGAATGGGGGCACAAAGGTTACACGCTTCATATACATTAACACATCTTTATCTCACTCACTACTGGTTTGTCTATTTGTGGTATGGGACTGGGGACCATTACAGACCATTCTACAGAATAACTACTGGCACACTCAACTGTTGCTTATTCCGAGTGGGTTTTAAGTCTTGTCCTTGAATAGTTATTGTTTTGTATTTTTTTTCGGGTAGCAGGCAGGTTGTTTCCACAAGTATCCACATAGTATAAGATCTGAGCATTATCTCTCGTTGAATCAAATGACACCACATATTAGTTTCTGTAGTTTTCTCATTTTTTCGACCTACGGTGAACTCCAAAGCTTCTCAAAAGAGTGAGCTGGGTGGGTTTATTGTTGAAAATGCCTCCCAAAAGGTGCTTCCATACTCTATCTGGAAGATAAATGTTCGGGCAGTCGGATAGTGTGTCTAGATCTAAAGATGATGATTTGTTAACTCAGGCAGTAGCCTACTGTTTCAACAGATCGATTGGTGATCACGCAACATCCCTGTGCGTACATACGTTGATTTATGAGGACTATCATCTTCATCATCATCATCACATCATCATCATCACAATCCCACCGTCGGCATCATCATCATCATCGCATCATCATCATATCATCATCACAATCACCACCCGTCATCAGCGTCTCATCCAATCAACCACCCCTCATCATCATCATCATCATCATCATCATCATCATCATCATCTCATCATCACCCTCATCGTCCATAATCATCATCACAGCATCATCATCCTCATCATCATCTCATCATCATCATCATCATCTCATCACTGTGTGCAGGTTCTAATGTGTGTTTCAGTCTACACCCCCTGATGACGCACAGTACGTGGATATCATCATCTCATCATCATCATCATCATCCATCATCATCACTGTGTGCAGGTCTAATGGTGTTTCTCTACACCCTGACTGACGCACGTACGTGGATTAAATCATCATCATCATCCTCATCATCATCATCATCATCACTGTGTGCAGGGTCCTAATGGTGTTCAGTCTACACCCCCTGACTGACGCACAGTACGTGGATTATCACCGAGGAGTCAGGTGCTGTGGAGCGGGGATACATCAGAGCCGAGTGCATAAACCTGCATACTACACCATATCACATACACATTTACAATGAAAAACATCATGATGGTCTGTCTCTATGTCTGTTTTCGTATATCTGTCTGGTGTATGTATGTGTCTATCTATCTATCTATCTATCTATCTATCTATCTATCTATCTATCTATCATCTATCTATCTATCTATCTATTCTATCTATCCTATCTATCTATCTATCTAATCTATCTATCCTACTATCTATATATCTATCTAAATCTATCTACTACTATCTATCTATCCATCCTCACTGTGAAAGGACGTGGTGGTTGAGGTGCGAATCCCACCATGACTGGGTACGATCCAATGCCGTGTTCACCTGACTAGATCCTCATGGATCGAAACAGTCTGTCTTGGATTGGGCTGTCTGTCTGCCTCCCCTAAGAAGGAGAAAAAAACTAAGCTAGCACTCTATGGCGTGTTGTTTAGCATATATCAAGATACCAAGTTATTGTAACTGGTCCTGATTCTAAATGTTCGATTTAAAGACATTTGTGACAAAACCGTTTTTATCAAATTTACTAGTTTTTGCATTTCAAATGCTCTAACTTGTAGTCCATTAGGTCGAGCACGGTGCACAGCAGAATCATAATATAATTTCACTTATATAGCGCGATACAAATCATGCTAAAAGCAAGCTCTCAGCGCGTTACATAAATTGATAAAACCATGTAAAAATAAATTATCAATTAACTATTTGGCACCCATGTTTTCATACCAATGATAATAGAATAATAGTAACATTATTTAATAACCATGAGAAGAGAGAGAAAGAGGAGAGAGAGAGAGAGAGAGAGAGAGAGAGAGGGATGCAGGGAGAGTTGGAGGGGTCATGGTACGGGGGGGGGGGGGGTCGGGTTAGACAGACAAAAGGCGGAGGCAAGTGGGCAGGGCAAACTTTGGCAGTTAGACTGATATTTTTTAATTAAAATCTGTCCTATCTATCTATCTATCTATCTATATATCTATGTGTATGTAAATCTATCTATCTATCTGATCTATCTAATATCTATCTATGCTATCTATCCTGTCTATCTATCTATCTATATATCTGTCTTATCTATCTATCTATCGATCTATCTATCTATCTATCTATATATCCGGTCTATCTATCTATCTATCCTATCTATCTGCTCTAGCTATCTATCTATCTTCTATCTATCTATCTATCCATATCTCTGTGTATCTTTAAGCATATAAGTTACTATTGCCGATAGTACAACACTCCTGAAACGTTATGTATGTTTTTCGCTTTTGTAGAGTTATGATATCTATCAATACGTATGTGTGTGTGTGAGTGTGCGTGTGTGTGTGTGTTTATGATCTGCGTTGAGAAAAGATGGCGTGCGTGCTGTGCAGGTGTGTGCGTTTACATGCGCGCGTGTCACGTGTGATTGCGTATGTGCGCGCGTGTATGTGTGTGTTGTGTGTGGTGTGTGTGTGTGTGGTGTTGTGTGTGTGCGTGTGCGTGGTGCTTGTGCGGTGTGCTGTGCGTGCGTGGTGTTTATAATCTGCGTTGAGATCAGATTGGTGTGCGTGTTTGTCCACGTGTGTGTTCATGCGCGCGTTGTCACGTGTGATTGCGTATATGTGTGTGTGCATTGCATGCGTGTGGGTGTGTCTGTGTGTGTGGTGTGACAGGTGTACGGGAACCTGACCCCACGTGTGCCATCTCTGACCTCGTACTGCCAGAGTACTAGACTGTAAGACGTGTTCTGTCTTGACATGTGTTTCCACGTACCACTATGCCAATTAGAGCCTTTCAGGGAGAAAGGTGAGCAGAGTGGTTATACGTTCGCCGGCCAAATGTAACGCGTGACCGCAGCGTGGTGACGCGGTTCGATCCGGCTCCTCGCCTTTCTTCTAGTTTGACAGAAAATCGGAACTGATGTCGAGTCCTCGCATGGGAACCTAAGCTAGTCTGACTCGTGGCGGCTTTACTGCACGTAAAAAACACACGGCAGTTGAAGCGGTAGAGCAGGGAGAAATCCCGCTGCATGGTATGGCCAATTGAATGGGTAGCCTATGTTTTCAAGTGTGCCCCCACCCCTCTTCAACATCTGCCCCCTCCCCTCCCCTAAGAAAAAGGTAAGCGCTGCACTTGCGGTGCGCGCTCTCAGGGAGAGCAGACCCAAATTTTAACCCAGATAGGTCTCTGTGACTCAAATACAAAAATTGTATTATGATGGTTATGAAATATCGTTTTCCCCTCCCTCGCTTAACACAATTAGCAATATGGTTATACTGCTAATTATTAATAAGGTAAGCGCGTTAGTTGCGCATGGAACTCCATTCTCATGTAACCACAGAAACAGTCACGCGTGCCTAGAGTTCGCGCGCGCAGACGCGCGCGCGCCGCGTGGGTGTGTGATCCACTTTGTCTCGTTACATCTATTTTTTTATCTATTATATTTATTCTCTTCTTCTCGCGTTCGTGTGTATGTGTGTTATGGGTGTACGGCGTACGTGTAATATGGGTGTGTGTGTGTTACTCCATTTAACGTCCTTACCCTAAAATGATCAGACAAAATTTATCTTGTGTTGTTGCTTTTTGTTGTGGGAGTGGTGTGTGCGGATGTTGCCTGTGATTGTGTGTATTCATTAATGTCCCAGGATAGCTATGCAGGCTTAATATAACCTCCCTCACCCCCACCTCATTAAAACATCACAGTAGCTTCTCATCTCCTTTCATTCATGCCTTTTGTTTAACACTCATCACCAGATAAACCAATTTAAAGTGTTCTTATCCATTAGCTTCCATTGTTTTAATGTGATGCCTACGGTAAGGTTCTGTTCCTACCCTAACCAAAACAATGATAAGAATATTGCCTCTGTTTGAAATAAATAACTTGAACAAATAGTTCCTGTGACAAACTTAAGAGCTAGAATGAGGGGGGGGGGGGGGGGGGGGTAGCTGGTACTGTGATGTGTAATCGTACACTTCCAGAATATACACCAACAATGCACACGTTTCGCTCCGCGGTGTAGTGGCCCCGGGAACTGTAACAGGCAGCTATGAGGAGATTCAGACTGTCAGAGATTCCACACACTGTAACCCGTTCACCTGGTGGAAGCCCACGTACTGATGGCCGACCTCAACACAGGGCCTCAAAGGTACACTGCTATCACGGAAAACTGACTAATGTTTCTATGGCCTCTGCAACTAGATTGCTAACGCCCTTGACAGTGAGAGTGATCCCTTGCTGGTCAGTACTGACAGGGCATTCACTCTGCGAAAGGCAGCCATTTAGTGGCTCAAATAGTGTTATTGGCGAGTTATCCCCCTTTTTGGTCAGTACTGACCATCTTCCACCCACCAAGGGCATTCACTCTTGCAAAAGGTGTTCTTTGTCAGTAGCCAATAGGGGATGACGGTAAAAAGCCCAGGGGCGGGTAAGAAGCCCATTCCAGTATCTCATGAAAGAAAGAAATGTACTTCAAAGTTTGCACTGATACGAAGCTAAACATTATACTCGTCCTCATGGCAAAATGTGACTGAAATTGCTTCATTTCATGAGATAATAGGCATGGCTTCTTACCCGCCCAAGGGCTTTTTACTCTCTTCACCTATTCTCTTCAGCAGGAAGAGAGTTAAACTCTAATGTTGCATACTCATCTTTAGTGTGACATTGAGGCTTTTTGTTCCTGACCAACTCGCATTGCAGACAGTTTCGGGCCGTCTCAATACTCTCGGAGGATCCTTCTCTTCTCTCTTCTCTGTCAATCTCTCCTCGTCTCTCTCTCTCTCTCCTCTCTCTCTCTCTCTCTCTTTCTCTCTCTCTCTCTAATTTATCTAATTCTCTCTCCCTCCCTCCTCCCCTCTCTCTCTCTCTCTCTCTTTCTCTCCTCTCTAATTCTCATCTCTATCCCTCCCTGCCTCCCTCTCCTCTCTCTGCTCTATCTCTCTCTCTCTCTCTCTCTCTCTCTCTCTCTCTCTCTCTCTCTCTCTCTCTCTCTCCCTGTATGTCTGTCTCTCTTCCCATCTGTAGTGCAATCTCTGTGTGTTTGTGTGTGTGCGTTGCGTCGTGTATATGGTTGTGTGTGTGTATGTGTTTGTGTTGTGTGTGTGTGTGTGTGTGTGTGGTGGTGTGTGTGTGTGTGGTGGTGTGTGAGAGAGAGAGAGAGGCGCGTGTGAGTGTGTGCCGTGTGTGTGCGTGCGCAGCGTGAGGAAAGAAGGAAAACCGAATTAATTGATTTTCAGCACATCTTTTTGTTGTTGTTGTCGTGGACTATGCCGTACTTTGCTTTCATCTTCCCGCCTTGTTACTATGGCTCCTCAAACGAAGTGTCATCATCAGTAACAACCTCGTATTTCTGAGCCCTTTTAGTTAACTGGCCTTTTGGACTCAACACTCAAGACTACTTTATTATCTCAAAGTGAGAAATTGATCTGTGGCACGGCATACACTCACACCACAATAAGACATAATAATTGAATACCAACCATAACAATGTATAGGACGTCACATGTAAAAAGATACACGATCATTCAATACAATAATGTCCTGTATATAAGAAGATACTATAAAGTAAGTAGAATACACATTAACATAGAATACAATGGCTCAATATAACCAATAACAGTTTAAAAGCTACAGATAAGTGGTGCGTAAGCGCATATACACGCACTCATCAGTAGAGGAGAGGGAGGAGAGAGAGAGAGAGAGAGGAGAGAGAGAGAGAGAGCGGAGAGAGAGAGAGAGAGAGAGAGAGAGAGAGAGAGAGAGGAAAGAGGAAAGAGAAAGAGAGAGAGGGAGAGAAAGAGAGAGAGAGAGAGAAGAGAGAGAGAGAGAGAGAAGAGAGAAGAAAGGGATAGAGAGAAAGAGGGAGAGAGAAAGAGAGAGATAGAGAGAGGAAGAAAGGAGAGAAGAGATAGAAAGAGAGAGATAGAGCGAGGAGATAGCAAGAAAGGAGAGAGAGAGAGAAGAGAGACGAGAGAGAGAGAGATATACGAGAGAGCTAGAAGAAATTGAGTAGAGAGAGAGAGAGAGAGAGAGAGGAGAGGAGAGAGAGAGAGAGAGAGAGAGCGAGAAAGGGAAGAGAGAGAGAAAGGCGATAGAGAAAGAAAGGAGAGAGAAGATAGAGATGAGCGAGATAGAGAGAGCAGATAGAGAGAGAAGATAGCGAAGAAGAGGGAGAGAGAGAGAGAAAGGAGAGAGAAGAACGGGCGCAGGAGAGCGAGAGAAGAGAGAAAGAAGGGAGAGAGAGAGAGAGAGCCAACGAAAGGGAGAGAGAGAGCGAGAGAGAAGCGCGAGAGAGGAGAGAGAGAGAGAGAGAGAGAGAGAGGAGAGAGAGAGAGCGAGAGAGAGAGAGAGAGAGAGAGAGACTCAAGACTACTTATATCTCATGATGAGACATTATGATGTGGCGCGGCATAAACTCCCACACCATCCGTCCTACAGATAGTTTGTTTTTTTTGTTTTGTCCGGGAGAGTGGGATGTACCCTGGCAAGGGATCTCCTCACTATGAAAAAAACCAATTTTAGTCCACCCTTCAGATTAGCAGATGCTGCCGTCTCCCAATTCCTCCTGCTATTTGGAAGCCATGGTCGGAAACGACCTCCTCCTTCTCCGAAATCGGAATGTGTCGGCTGCTTGCAGCGCGCAGTGACCGTGAGAACTGAGAACGGACGCATACGTATTTTAGCCTTGTGCCAGATGGTAGGGAACACAGGATGAGGAGGACAGGCGGATTGTGATGATGGGGAGGAGGATGGGGAGGAGGGGAGGAGGCGGAGGAGTAGGGAAGGAGAGTACAAGGGGGATGATGATGATGATTATGGAGGAGGAGGAGGAGGAGGGGGGAGGAGGAGGAGGAGGACGAGGCGAAGCGGAGAGGGAGTAATTAAGGGTGAGATGATGAGGAGGATAAGGAAGAGGAGGCCGAGGAGGAGGAGGCGGAGGAGGAGAAGGGGAAAGCGGAGAGGAGAGGAGCATGAGGAGGAGGGAGAAAGTATAAGTGTGATGATGATGATACGGAGGAGAGTAGGAAGATGAGATGATGATAATAAAAATGGGAGGAGGATGAGAAGAAGAAGAGAAGAAGAAGAGAAGAAGAAGAAGAAGAAGAAGAAGAAGAAGAGAAGCAGAAGAAGAAGAAGAAGAGAAAGAACGAACCGAAGAGAATAGAAAGAGAGAGGAGGGGGAGGAAGAGGAGGATGTTGGGCGGAAGAGAAGAGAACCTGCAGACCGGTCAACGCATCATACTATTATGGTGCATTCATTCCTCGTACAGGAGCGCAGTGTCAGGCGCTATATCCAGGGGGAGGTGGCCGGACAACTACCAGCTGCTGTCAGTGCCATGCACTACCGGAACCCCTACTTCTCATGGACTGTAGTGGGGTCATCGAACGCTGGAGAGTGGGTGGGGTGGGGTGGGCAGTAGGGTGGAGGGGCGGAGGGGGTGAGAGGAGAATATAGTGAGTAGTAGCAGTAGCAGTCAGCAGTAGCAGTAGTAGTAGCATAGCAGTAGTAGTAGTAGCAGCAGCATCAGCAGCAGTAGTAGTAGTAGTACAGTAGTAGTAGTAGCAGCAGCTAGCAGCAACAGTAGTAGTAGTAGTAGTAGTAGTAGTAGTTCGTAGTAGTAGTAGTAGTAGTATTAGTATAGTAGTAGTAGTAGTAGTATAGTCGTAGCTGTAGTAGTAGTAGTAGCATCCGCAGCAGCAGCAGTAGTATTAGTTATAGTAAGTAGTAGTAGTAGTAGTAGTATTAGTAGTATAGTATAGTAGTAG
>CM065698.1:12031668-12039168 GCA_017654935.2 Phymorhynchus buccinoides | reverse complement strand
CTCAGTTTGAAAGTTTTGTCTTCTCTGAGAGCACCATTACATGGGACTGTTATATCTCTATTGTCACAGTTCCTCGGTACCCGCAATGGGCTTTTTGAATAAAATAAATCTTGAAATTTTATCTTTATGAACATAATTATTGCGTTTTATTCGCATATATATGTGACCCAGCACCACGAAAAAGACATTAAGTCGCTGGGCTTGTTTCTCACAACAGGCTTGCAAAGTCAAAACAAAAAAACCCATTGAAAAACTTTGAATTATTGGTGTTTTCATGCTTTCTGATATCTTATCTTTAAAGACCCACCAGGTCACGTGTTAAAATCACGGTTTTCGTGTTTTCCCTCTTATAGCTGGTAAAAAATCTTAAGAAATCCTCCAAGCATAAGACGGAATGTGCCACGTGACGTGGGGGGGGGGGGGGGGTGGCGGGGGGGGGGGGGGGGGGTGGGGGGGGGGTGGGGGGGGGGGGGGGGGGGGGTCTTTAATGTCTATGAATGACAGCCTTTAAGATGGTCCCTAAATAATTATTCCAAAAAAGTGCTTTAAAATTAAAAGGTTGATAGATTTTTTTTAGGAGAGGCTAGACTTTATTTAGACTGATTTCTCGAAATGGCAGACAGTCACCCTACCAACTTTAAATGCTCATAGCTCTCGAATGGAAACAGATACAAGAATGGTTTTTTTGGTATCATTAGAAAGAGAATTGCCTGAAGTTTCCAACTGTGTCATGTTTTCTCAGAATGGTCATTTGGACACTTAATGTCCCTTTCGTGGAGCTGGGTCACATTGATATTTTGCATTCATATTCTTGGGGAACATTTCGCAGGCTTTTCCATCTACTTCCTGTACGGGATTAACCACGCCACCATGGGGAAAACGAACCCTTCTTCCGGTGCGGAGGAAGATGAGAGGGACGTCACGTCCTCTAGAGGTCGCTGCCAACAAGGGGAGGAAACTCCTGCCACGAGCCCGGATGACAATGGCAGAGACGCTGACATTGACCAGTACGACAGTATAGGGGAGACAACGCCTTGATGGTCACTTTTAAAGACACATTGACGCACCACGATTAAGTCCCTTGGTGTTTATTTCTGGGTAGCTGTGACCAACATACGAATGTCCCCAACTTCAAAATGGAGGCTGCTCTTTAAAATGATGTTTCGTTTTCAATTTGGGGGACATTTGTATGGGAGTCAAACCTGGTCGAAACAAGATTTCTTGCCAGCTGCAAGAGGGAGAACACGTGAAACCCGTGATTTTGACACGTGACCCGGTGGGTCTTTGAGAAAATATTAGTCACTATTTTCTTAGTAAGTAAGAGGAGACAATTCAGTCACCAATTGGATGCAGTTCGCGCTACTATGTTTGGATGGCTTTAGTAATTGTGTGCACAGTTATGTGTTTGTTTTGTTTTGTTCTTTGCCTTTGTTGTACATCTATTGGCCACTGCAACGACCACCTTTTGCAAGAGTGAATGCCCTTGGTGGGTGGGGGGAAGATGATTGAGTACTGACCAAACAAGGGCATAACTCTCGCCAATAACCCTGTTTGAGGCCACCCAATGGCTACCTTTTGCAACTGAGAGTGAATACCTTTTTGGATACTGACCAACAAGTCTTGCCGTCAAGGGTGTTAATAACCCTAGTTGCAGTGGCCAATATGCAGTCTTTTTTTTTAATGTTGTTCCATACCTTATGTTCTATAAGTGTTGTTTTTATTTTGTTCCCAATATGTCGAAATGGTAGTGTTGCAAAATTAAAGATGATTCGATGATATGAATACAAAGAGGATGAACTGACTAGAGAGAGAGAGAGAGAGAGAGAGAGAGATGAGAGGGGAGAGAGAGAGAGAGAGAGAGAGAGGGGGAGAGAGAGAGGGTGGGAGAGAGAGAGAGAGAGGGGGGGAGAGAGAGAGAGAGGGGAGAGAGAGAGAGAGAGGGGGGGAGAGAGAGAGAGGGGGGGAGAGAGAGAGAGAGAGAGAGGGAGAGAGAGAGAGAGGAGAGAAAGAGAGAGAAGAGGGGGGGAGAGAGGGGGGAGAGAGAGAGAGAGGGGAGAGAGAGAGGAGAGAGAGAGAGAGAGAGAGAGGGAGAGACGGAGAGAGAGAGAGAGAGAGAGAGAGAGAGAGAGAGAGAGAGAGAGAACGAACGAACGAAGGAAGGAACGAAACGTTTTTTTTTTTTATTGAGGGAAAAAGAGTAAGCACACAATGGGCTTTTTTTTACATCTTGCCCTCAAACAAACATGCAAGAAAATCAATATATTCAACACAAAAATAATGAAGCATGCAAAAATAATCATCGAACAATAATTATCCATGAAGAAGAAAAAATAGATGCGACAACAAAACCGTCAGTCTCTCTGTCCCCCTCTTCCTCCCTCTCTCTCACACACATACAAGGAGAGAGAGAGAGAGAGAGAGGGAGAGAGACGAGAGATGAGAGAGAGGAGAGAGAGAGAGAGAGAGAGAGAGAGGGAAACACATGAAATAAGGTAAATACAAAACTTGTTAATAATTTTAACAATAACAAAGTAAACAAGGGCATCGCCGAGCGGCAGATATGTCCTTTGCCGGTTACGCCCTGTACATGCCCCGCCCTGTACCTCCCTTCCCCCTTCACATCTTAGGTCCCCGTCCTCCTTGTGACCTTTGGGTGAAGCACCTACACACCCTTGACTGGGTGCAAATCGTTTTCCGGGATGCACACCCTTAATTGGTGGGGTGCACACCCTTAACACTGAGACATGTCTGCCACTCGGCGACATTTAAGCCCCACGTGGCACATTTTGTGCTAGGATGTCTTTTACGTTTAGTATTAGACCCCTTCCTTTACCGGGATGTACACCCTTAATTAATGGGGTGTACACCCTTAACTCGGAGACATGTCTGCCGCTCGGCCACATTAAAATCCCACGTAGCATAATTTGTACTGCAATGTCTTCTACTCTTCTTTTTACACCCCCACACAACATTTAGAGTGATTCTATACAGTATTTCACGAGATATAGGAGGGTGAAGAAAAACGGAAACATGTCTGCCGCTCGGCGACATTGTATATTCGAGGGATAATTTATGTACGAATGTGTCATACTCTTAGTGTCACATCCTGACACAAAATTGGAAGGGATTCTGTCTTCTAGTTCACGAGATACAGCTTGGACAAGAAATATATAGCGCAAAGAAGGAAATTTCGGTTTTCAAGGTCAAGGTCAGCATGGCAATAATTTATGCTCGGATGTTTTCTACTCTAGGTTATACAGTACCACACACAATCTGAAGCGCTTCTGTCAATTACAAATGTGGAACATGTGGCTGCAAACCCAATTGTTAGACCCCTACCACTTTCAAGGCCTACCAATCTCCCTGACCTTGACCTTGACCTTGATTGGTATGCCATCATCAGAACGGCCATAAGCCAAAGTACCTACATGCCAAGTTTGAAGTTTCTAAGACCAACGGTGGGGAAGTTATAGCCCTTTACAGATGTTCGGTTTTTAAGGTCATACGCCAAGGTCAAGATCACGACGGCGATAAATTATGCGCAGATGCCTTCCACTCGTGGTGACACACCACCACACAAACTTTGAAGCGATTCGGTCAAGCGGTTCGGGAGAAACCCTTGGGACAGGCAGGGGGGGGGGGGGGGGGGGGGAGGGGAAGAAAAAAAGAAAGAAAAAAAAACTCGAACGAAAACATACTCCTTTGCGATCTACTTTGTAGATCGGCAAAGGACAATAATATGCATACATGTCAACATATCAAAAGTGGAAACATATTTGAAACTAAGAATGTGGATAATCAACATTGCATGTATGCTTCAACATAAGATACTTATGGTACTCTTTTTTTTAAAGACATTAATGCCCGAGTACACATTAAAGGAAGATGAAATAGCATTCCCAAAGCAGCCACCTGAATATACAAGACTAGATTTGAAAAGGTCAACTCTTGAAAGAGGTATTTGTATTTTAAAAACATTACGGACAAGATTAATTTCAAATTTGTGTTTTCAGAGAGAAAGAGAGAGAGAGAGAGAGAGAGAGAGAGAGAGAGAGAGAGAGAGAGAGAGAGAGAGAGAGAGAGAGAGAGAGAGAGAGAGAGATTCATTTGGATCCAGACAGAAGGACAATATTGCAGCATCACTATTGTAATCATGATGGGTATTTCATTAAAAATTGGTTTCTATCAAAATCCATTAAGAAAACAAGTTTGATTTTTTTTTTTTTTTTTGGGGGGGGGGTTTCCCCCGGGTAATACAGAACTTTGGAATAATACATTTCCGAAATACAAACGCAAAAATAAAACAGGATATTAATTGGAGGGTTAACCGCTTGACTGCCTACAGAAAATTAAAGAAAAAAACATTGGGCAAATCATGCCACGATAAAGACAACTGATGGAGCCAATCTGGCAAACTAGTCTGGGGATATTACTCTCTCGACTATGTTAGAGCAAAAGCCAACATATCAGGGTTATTCCTCTTCATCTGATGACGTCATCAGTGATGTCATCAGGTCAGTATGTGAGACGTTGGTGGCAGTCAAGGCGTTAAGCAATATGTATAGACATGCAATAGTCGTATTTGGTCACTGCAGAGAGAGGTCAAGGCAGGCACATGTCCACTTGAATGCCAAAATGGTCAGACAGCATGGGGCTCGCCTGGTCAAACACTCGCTGAAACCAAAAGTGATACAAAAAATGAAGAGCCTTAGACATAACGTACTTTAAAGGTGGACCCAGACGGATGAGTGTTTTGCAAGAAACACATCGAGATCACCAAGAAAACACCATTTACAGAGATCGCAACACTCACTTTGGTCTGGTTTCCTAGAAGTCAAATCGGCGATTCTCCCTTGGCGGAGGTGCTGGAAGTCAAATTCTTTCACTGAAAGAGAAGGCGTGTGCCGTCTCTTTTGTAATGGCCGCCTGAGTTTAGACCAAATTGATTGCACGAAATTTTCGCAATACAGGCCTTTTTATCTTTATTATTTTAAAGTTTTATACAGTTTTTCTAAAGCAGTTTCGCTCACAACAAAGGAAATATATTCTTTTTTTACTGCTCTACAAAAAAGAAAAATCTTGAACCACAATGGGATTGGCCTCCACCCACCCCATCCAAAATGACTTCTCTCCCCGGCATCTCCTCCAAGGAGGAATCGCCGTTTTGACGGTTTGATTTTTAGGAAACCAGAGCAAAGTGAGTGTTCCAGTCCTTGAAAAGGGTGTCTTTCTGGTGATCTCGACGTGCTCCTTGCAAAAACTCATCCGTCAGGGTCCACCTTTAATATTTTGTAATAATGTACCTTTTAAACTATTTTGTTGTTGTTGTTGTTGAAATACCATTGCTGATAACAAAGGGAAACAACTTGTACAACAGCAACATCAAAATATATAAAGAAGAACTACACACACACACATATAATATATGCACACACATTCGCGCGTACGCGCACAGACACACACATACACAAACATACCCTTGCGAGCACACATGTACACACACACACACACACACACACACATGAACATGCACATGCAGACACATGCGTGCACAAACACACACACACGCACACACACAACACACACATTGCGCGATATATTACATCCAAATTGCAAACTGAGTGGATTTGTATTGTATTGTTTCTTCCAAAGTTATTCGATGTTAGTTAAGGAAAAAATGACCAAACAAGAAAAGCTTATGAATTAATCTAAGAAGATTGTGTAATGTGATTAAGAATAAGATGTGTTCAATTATTGATTTGTTTTATCTTCCTTGTTATTGTTAATACAGAAAAGAAAAAGATTTTGATCCAACATTTATGTTGGTTTTTGTGTGTGTTCAAGATTATTGTTGATAATTATGGTAACCTTTCTCTTGGAAGAACTATTTTGCTTTTGTTAAGTAAATAAATAAGTAACATTAATTTTGTAAAATACATACTGTCATAAACCGTCGTAGACACAGCAAACGATTCGATTCACTACAATCCGATTTTGACAGTTGTGAGGCATGATTGACGTGAAATTATACTGTCTAAATAAATATGATGAAATCCTACTAGTTATGTTCACTATATTTGTAGTCTCCCGTACACAAATCTGATTGAACAAAATATTTTTATTTTTTTTATCGGACATTTTATTTAATTCGTGTATTGCGGTCTACACGAATAATTATAGTGAACGAAAAATAATAGTTCAGGAGTTATTTTTAGACTGAAGTATTTCACGTGAATTCTGACTCGCAAACATCGTCATAATCGTATCGTATTAGGGTCAAATCGTATGCAGTGTGGCTAGGCTTTTAAGTTTTAATGCTATGCCTGTATGTTGTGAGCGCGTGTGATTGAGTTGCGTGTGTGTCCGTGTGCAAATGTATGTCAGTGCGATAATCCCGTGCTGTGCGTGCAAGTTATCTTTCGGTGTGAGTATAATTTTTTTTTTTTAAAGCGTGAATATACAGAGTGATTACTCCGCAGCTAACTGAAAGCCGTTTTTTTTTTTACACCCACCCTTTCATCTACACTACAGGTGGGGACCATTGTGAACTCACTCACTGCCTACTGTTACAATGCTTAACACTGTCCCACCTCCCACCTTTTCACCTTCCAGGTGGGAAGTCAGAAAGTTGGCTTCATTCTTTGCAACGTTGGTTAGGCTGCGAAGAAATCACCCTTTGTGACATTTTAGGCAGAAGCCGGTTGTCTTAGCATTTTTATACTTCTTCTTCTTCTTCTTCGCCTTAGCAAGGCAGCCTACTTCATCACGTTGAAGATTCTGCTGCACTTTAGGGGGTAGTACGAAAAAAAGAAAGAAAATAAGTTCAGCAACGATAGGGTAGAAAGTGAACTGATGAGATATTATGGGGAAGCTTAGTGCGTAGTACTTTGGCTCTTCTTCCTCTTCTTCTATAATGTGAAATATATTTTACTACTTGACCGAAGTCCCCGGTTACTATGCACAACGGAACCACCAAAAAGATGATGGTAGTTGTCACCTGCAAGAAGAAAAAGGAAAGGAAAGCATTTTGCTCAGTGTACGCTGTGCAAAACATGGTTTCTCAGTCAAACGTAGTGGTAGTTTCGACTGCAAATGGCACAAAGACTTGACTTCCTTTCTTTCCTTATAGCAACCACAGTCATTTTTGACTATTATGTGGAGGATCTACGGGAATGCGCGAGACAACAAATTATCAAGCAGACGAAAGTGGACAGGAGAAAAAAAAGAAAAAAATAGAAAGCTTGACCCAGCCAGCCAGGTCCCGCTGATCGGTCCCTAACATGATGCGCCGCGCCAAGCGAGAGAATGACCCAGCCAGCCAGGTCCCGCTAATGCCAGTGACTTGAGTGATATAAAGAATAGTTCAGGACAAGAAGATTCTTGTTGGTTCGGAGTTTTGTCAAAGATATTCTAAAAGGGTACGATGGACTACTTAAGAGCTCGACGAACCGGGCTGAGTTATCGTTAGTGGCGACAGTACACTATTCACAGTGGAGGCTA
>CM065698.1:12019168-12029168 GCA_017654935.2 Phymorhynchus buccinoides | reverse complement strand
ATATATTTTACTTGCCAAAGTAAAAAGTTGTTTTTCATCACAAGAACTTTGATGCAGAATTAAATGTGGTACTCATTCTTTTCATCCTCACCCTCATCCTCATTGCCCCCATTCCTTTTTGTTTGTGTGTGTGATTGATTGATGGTATTTGAATGCTGTGTCGTGTCAAAAAATACCTGTTATTAAACTTGGTTAAATATTGATCTTTATGTTAGAGGGTTAGATTAGAGAGAGAGAGTAGGCAAGGGTAGGGTAATAAGTTTCGCAGGCACTAGGTCAGCATCACGCATACATATGAGTCGTTCTATTCAAAGGTATGCCACATAAGGGTAGTAAATTGAAAGATGTGTATAAATCAAACTATAGCTAATGATAATTTTAATTAACATTCCCTACATTAACAACGCTGTGGGTAACATGTATGCGTACAATCAAGTTCATACGTGTAATATTGATTATTTTAGTGATTGAATTGTGAGAAATTAAGGTGATTTGTGGCTGTCATTTTGTGACATGCAGTATGGGGGTGTGGACATTAATAAAACAGGGAAATCCTGTGCTGAAATCAAACAAATGTTAAAATCAGTGCATCGTTTGTGTGCCTATCTCTACACCTTTGAATAGAAAGTATCATATGTGAATAAATCCCAAAGAAACAACCAAACAACCAGTCTCTAAAACAGTTTTTTTTTTAAATATTGGAATGTGTGGGCTGTAGTTGGTATAAGCGTTACTGCAGAAACAACTGCATCTAACTGTTAATCTTCATCACTCAGAATTAGTACTGACTTGGGGTGGGTTTTTTAAATGATAATCCTGTTTGAGTCCCAAATCTACTATCAAAATATTGTTTGGGCGACACGTAAATTAAGTCGGAAATGGCCGGAAGTGGTATGCATACTATCCAGGCCGGAAGTAGACGGCACCAAAGGTTCCTAGTCCGGAAATACAAATCTGGGCGGTTTTTATTTTGGCCGGATTTCCGGTCTGGGCCGGACATACTAATTGTTCACTCAACTCTTTCTTCGCAAGTCAGTTGACAGTTTTATTGATCACAGATAGAAAAATACACAGAACGTTGAACAGAGACACAGGTACAACCTCCTTGGCGAAGTTATAACATTTTTTTTTTGTTCTCCTAAATTATGTTTCCTCTCAGCAGCCCGAATCATTATAGTTGTGTGCCGCAAGCAACAAACAGCGGCTTAATCTGAATAATCTCCCTCTAATCATTTCGTGGGTGGGTGGGGGAGTCCGAGTTACTTCCCCTGTCTAACTCTTCACTGGTTAAAGGAGGATTTGGTGGGGCTTGACGTAGTTCTAAAGCAGTCTCATGATTTGACCAGGCTTCGGTTCCTTCCCTCTTCTTGCTATTTAAAATTCGCGTAGGCCTACTGGGGAAAAAAATAGCAAACAATTCATTTAATAGTGAATAACTGTTATGACTGAGTTGTTTTTTTGTTTGTGGCTCAAGCCACAAACCTATAACTCACTTTGTCGGTCTGTCGGTCTGTCGGTCGGTCCAAAATTGTCGCACATATTGACAAAATTGTCGCACATATTGTAAAAGAGAAAAAAATACTTGGACATAAAGTAACATTTCAGTTGTCATATCTACAGTCCTGAACGAAATTTAGGGCTTTACGTCCTCTCGACCTGGGAAGGCACATACGGGACATATATATATATAGTCCTGGTGGTAACTAGTGTTTTACGTCCTCTCGACCCATATATATAGTCCTTACGTATGGAAAGCATTGTATACTGAACAGAGCACATGAATCTTCATTTTAAAGCGTACAAAATAATAAACATACGTAATACAGACACTGCAACAGACACGACGAGTATGCGGTGCTTCTTTCGATGAGTATAAGTAGGATAAATAGTTTTAAATGTTTTCCAAAAGATATAAAAAAAAGTTACGAAATGGTGCAGAGATAACATTCTGGTTTACAGATTAAAATTATTGAAAAGCCAGGGGAGGCGACTCATGTATGTAATGATTGGAGTGGTAAAAATAGGCCGCACTTCAAATCGAGGCTGCTCTTTAAAATGATGTTTCGTTTTCAATTGTCGCACGCCACAAACAATTGCGAATCCGCACTTGGTTTTTTTTAAAACTGTAAACGAAACACAACACAGCTTTAAATTCCTTTTAATTTAACTGGCCTCCTTCCTATACATATTCTTCTCAATCTCTTAGCTTCTTTGGCACAAGACACACATTTTCCCTGTTATATTTTGTTGTTGTTGTTGCGTGTTTTATGTTCAGTCCCTATTTCTGGTTGTGTTGAAAGCTCAGTCAAAATGCCCTTCAAAAAACTAACCTTTTTTTTTTTTTTTTTGGGGGGGGGGGGGGGGGGGGGGGTGTTGTGTTTGCTCTTACTTTTTACTTACTATTCATACTTTAATCATACAGTTCTTGTATCGTTAGAAAGAGCCACAAACCTATAACTCACTTTGTCGGTCGGTCGGTCGGTCTGTCGGTCCAAAATTGTCGCACATTTTGACAAAATTGTCGCACTTCAAATCGAGGCTACACTTCTGGCCGCTCTTTAAAATGATGTATTTTAAAAGCGTACACAATAATAAACATATGTAATACAGACACTACAACAGACACGACGAATATGCGGTGCTTCTTTTGATGAGTATAAGTAGGATACATAGTTTTAAATGTTTTCCAAAAGATATAAAAAGTTACGAAATGGTGCAGAGATAACATTCTGGTTTACAGATTAAAATTATTGAAAAGCCAGGGGAGGTAACTCATGATTGGAGTGGTAAAACTAGACCGCGTGCCACAAACTATTGCGATTTCGCGCTTGTTTTACATAAAGTCTATATATAAAAAAAAAAGTCTGATCTACCACTTCCCTACGTCTAAGCCAGAAGCAAAAAACCCTGTAATCTTCTTTCATTTCTCCTTTTGTTTGTGTAATTATGTTTTGTTTGTGTGTATGGTTGGAGTGATCTGTCCATGTCTAAACCTGAGGTAAAAAAACCACCTGTAATCTTCTTTCATTTCTCCTTTTGTTTGTGTAATTATGTTTTGTTTGTGTGTATGGTTGGAGTGATCTGTCCATGTCTAAACCTGAGGTAAAAAACCACCTGTAATCTTCTTTCATTTCTCCTTTTGTTTGTGTAATTATGTTTTGTTTGTGTGTATGGTTGGAGTGATCTGTCCATGTCTAAACCTGAGGTAAAAACACCTGTAATCTTCTTTCATTTCTCCTTTTGTTTGTGTAATTATGTTTTGTTTGTGTGTATGGTTGGAGTGATCTGTCCATGTCTAAACCTGAGGTAAAAAACCACCTGTAATCTTCTTTCATTTAAATGTATGTTTTGTTTGTGTGCATGGCTGGAGTGATTTGTGAGCTTTCGGAGTGTACAATGGTCAACTCTCGCTGACCGTAAAGGACGGTTTTGAAAGAGACTGACCGTAGCGTTGACGATGCGGACCCCACCGGCCAGCAGGCCTCGGGGCACTAGCACGTGGTCAATGGCGAACTGCCCACCACCACCGCCGCCCTCCCCGCTGACCGCTACCGGACCCTGGGACAACAGCACGGGGTTGTCTGCGCTGCAATACGTGCACCGACCTGTGTGCGGCAACAGACATAGAACTAGAATTAACCCTTTTGCCGCCAGCCATTTTCCAGCCAAAAAATACCATTAAACTTTACTGGGTAGAGAAAGTATATTGGAAATTGGTCTGTGACATATACAAAATTAGGCCTATCCTTACCTCTCAAAATTAAGAAAATAGGGTCTTTGGATAACGGGTCAACATGACTTGACCATTCTTGCCAACGACAATCAATCAATCTTCTAAGAAGTGTTCGAACAAATTGTTGTGTATCACCTACATTTTGTTGTAACCAAACTTGCCCAAATCCTAAAACAAATAATTTCATTTTTACTTTTGAAACCCAATTTGATTTCCCTCTAACATCCAAATCATACAGCATATTATACGCTTTTTTAGGCAGTCTTACATTATCCATAACAGTTAACTTTAACCAATAGCGAATACATTTTATTACGGAATTCAGACAAATGGGATATCTGTTTGTTTCAGCGTACACTAAATCATTCGGTGTCTTTATATTTATTCTTAAAAATCTTTTAAGTGCAAACAAATGCACATTATCACAATAGATCGCTGCATCATAAAGACCCCATAATTCTGCACCATACTGAGCAACAGGTTGTGCTTGGGAATCAAATAGCTTCATAAATAGTTCAAAAGACTGATTTTCTAAACAAGAAAGTCTCTGCATAATAACTATCAAGGCACGCTTAGCTCTACTTGCAAGATCTTTACATGTGACTGTCAAACTTAACTTAGTTGTAAAATAAAGACCTAAATATTTATATACATTAACCACTGGCATCAGCGTGTCATTGTATGTCCATCTTTCCCTACTACCCAAATATCCACCCTTCCTAAAAACAATTATATTACTCTTTGACATATTTATTTTTAACTGAAATGATTTTGCTGCTCTACATAGACTATTTAATTGAGTTTGCAGACCTATGACAGTTTCAGACATAAGAGCAACATCATCTGCTAAGAGGAGAATAAACAGCTGTAACATATCACCAGTAAATTGTGCACCATGTTTTCCACTCTCAAGAACATTTAAAGTTAAGTCGTTGATAAAGAGAGAAAATATGACAGGGCTACAAACATCCCCTTGTTTCACTCCTGCAGTACATCGAATGTAGTCAGTTAAGTTACCTCCACATCTCACTCTAGCTTTTACACAAAGATACATACTTTTTATACATTTACGTAGTTTACCATGCACGCCTGATTTTAAAAGAATTGGCCAAAGAACAGCTCTGTTGATGGAATCAAAGGCTTTTTCAAAGTCAATGAACGCGAGATATAATTTGCGATTAAAAGAAAATTGCTTTTGAACGAAAGCCATCAGTGTAAACATATGGTCAATTGTAGAGTAATTATGTTTAAACCCTGCCTGATATTCACCAGTAATATTGTTTTCCTCTACCCTCTCCTGTAACCTATGATTAATAATAGTACTATACACTTTACTGCCTGCATCACTTAGAGATATCCCTACCCACTCCTGTAACCTATGATTAATAATAGTGCTATACACTTTACTGCCTGCATCACTTAGAGATATCCTCTACCCACTCCTGTAACCTATGATTAATAATAGTGCTATAAACTTTACTGCCTGCATCACTTAGAGATATCTCTACCCTCTCCTGTAACCTATGATTAATAATAGTGCTATAAACTTTACTGCCTGCATCACTTAGAGATATCCCTACCCACTCCTGTAACCTATGATTAATAATAGTGCTATACACTTTACTGCCTGCATCACTTAGAGATATCCCTACCCACTCCTGTAACCTATGATTAATAATAGTGCTATAAACTTTACTGCCTGCATCACTTAGAGATATCCCTACCCACTCCTGTAACCTATGATTAATAATAGTGCTATAAACTTTACTGCCTGCATCACTTAGAGATATCCCTACCCACTCCTGTAACCTATGATTAATAATAGTGCTATACACTTTACTGCCTGCATCACTTAGAGATATCCCTACCCACTCCTGTAACCTATGATTAATAATAGTGCTATACACTTTACTGCCTGCATCACTTAGAGATATCCCTACCCACTCCTGTAACCTATGATTAATAATAGTGCTATACACTTTACTGCCTGCATCACTTAGAGATATCCCTCTATAATTATTAGGATTATTTACATCACCATTTTTTGAACAGAGGTAGAACAATAGATTCGGTCCACAGCACAGGATACATTTCTTTATCAAATAACGAGTTAAAAAAGGCTACAAAGAATGTCAAAACTGACTCGTTTTTACATGCATACTTTAAAAGTTCACCGACTATACCATCAGGACCAGCTGCTTTATTGTTTTTTATTTTCCTGATAGCAAACATTATTTCTTCTTTTGAAATGGGACGGCTTAAATAATCCTCTTCCTCCTCTTCCTCCTCTTCCTCCTCACTCCCCTGTAGTATTGCATTAGCATCACAGTCTTTGGTCAAAAGGTTCTTAAAATGGTCAAACCACTGATCGACACTAATGTTATTTACCGGTTGTTTCTTTTTGAATGACATCGTACGTATTTTATTCCAAAAGTCCTTTTGGCTACTTATCGCTGCAATCCATTCTGTTAACTGCGCATTATTAAACTCTGTTCTCTTCCCATCCTTTAGGTATTTATATTCCCTTCTAGCACGACAGAAACAACCACGATCACACTTATCCTTTGTACGTTTACATTTATTATATAAATTCCGAACTTTTTTCCTAAAGTCTTTACAATCAGAGTCAAACCAATCGTTACCCTTCCAGTTGCTATTGTTATATACTTTTACCTCTTTTTTCATACATTGTGCAGCTTCTTTAATACTTGCATTAAACACAGACAAAGCTTCGTCAATATTGACGTCAATCAAAATGATTGCATGATTTATCTTTTCCTGAATATCAAATGAACGTATGCTATCGTCATACGATTCAGCACAGTCCTCACTCCACACAAATTTTTCCACTAAAGTAGGCCTACCTCTATTTTTAGACAGATTTTTTCTTTAGAACAGCCGCGCTACACAAAACTCCTAGTTCCACAGGCATATGATCTGAATAAAATTTGTCACAAATTTTTAGCTCACACGAATTACATAACAAGTTATACATATCACATGACATAACAAAATAATCAACCACGCTACTTCCCGTTTCTGACATGTACGTGAAGCAGCCATGACGGTCGCCATAACACATACCATTCACAATGCACAAATCAAACGCAGTACACAGATTCAAAAACATTTTGCCATAGTTATTTAAAGCAGAGTCTTCCGAACATCTAACATTAACAGAATGACTAATATGTTGAAAATCCAAAATATCTGAAACACCATGACAATAGTGAGACGTATTAGACGTTCTACTATTAAGATACACATCAAAATGTACACATCATTACAATTTAATAAGCAACTAGTCAAAAAATCTTCTAAAAGAGCTATACCATTACCACAATCGAAATATGTACAGTATGGAGACCCTTCTGGTGGTACATAGCAATACACATAAAGAACGTCTTTATCCATTCCAAATAATGTTTTATCAAACAATAACGCTCCAAATATGTTAGATTTCACATTAACTTGTTTTACATAAGGCATGAGCTCATTTCTGACAAGACATAGCAGTCCTCCTGATCTTCGTCCTTTTGTAGTAAACTAACTGGCAGACAAACAGAAACTAGTATAACCATCAAACACAGAATAGCTAAACTCTTCAATAAAAGTTTCAACTAAACAAATAAAATCAAAAGATTTAACGAATGAAACGAAATCATAATCCGAAAGTTTGGAAAGCAGCCCATTAACATTATAATGCAAAAAGTGTGTGTGTGAGAGAGAGAGAGAGAGAGAGAGAGAGAGAGAGAGAGAGAGAGAGAGAGAGAGAGAGAGAGAGAGAGAGAGAGAGAGAGAGAGAGAGAGAGAGAGAGAGAGAGAGAGAGAGAGAGAGAGAGAGAGAGAGAGAGAGAGAGAGAGAGAGAGAGAGAGAGAGAGAGAGAGAGAATGAACCTTTATTTTACAACGGTAAAAGTATTGAATTAGTAGTAGCCATTTTCATACTTGCCGTTAACATAAACTGTCCTTGATTCTCAGCATGCAACATGTAACTAATACTATAAACGAACATTGAGACACATACAAATCATCAACCGAAACAACAGTTTCTGAGAGAGAGAGAGAGAGAGAGAGAGAGAGAGAGAGAGAGAGAGAGAGAGAGAGAGAGAGAGAGAGAGAGAGAGAGAGAGAGAGAGAGAGAGAGAGAGAGAGAGAGAGAGAGAGAGAGAGAGAGAGAGAGAGAGAGAGAGAGAGGGAGGGTATGTATACAAATCGTCAACCGAAACAACAGTTTTGTGAAGAGAGAGAGAGAGAGAGAGAGAGAGAGAGAGAAGAGAGAGAGAGAGAGAGAGAGAGAGAGAGAGAGAGCGAGAGAGAGAGAGAGAGAGAGAGAGAGAGAGAGAGAGAGTCAAGTAAACCCGAGTTCGAACCAGAATACAGGGGATTTTTCCTCTCACTCTGCACTAGGCCTTGCGGTAGGAATGTGGAGTCTTTCGGATGAGACGACAAACCGAGGTCCCGTGTGCTCATGCACTTAGCACACGCTAACCCCAATGGCAACGAAAACGTTGTCATTAATTTGGTCAACATTTACCCCCCTCCCTTCCTTCCTCATCAGTCACACAAAATTCGCAAGCAACAAAAAAATAAAATGGGTGGCGCGCCTCTGGCTGTGATGCCCTCTCCAGGTGGGAGCAACCCGAATTTCACAGATATGCTTCTGTGACTATGATGTACCTAACCTAACCTAACCTAACCTACACATTTGATTCGTTCTTCGAGACCACGCGATCGAATTGTATCGTACAGTCGTACGATATTTGTTCTCCTCCTCCCCCTTTATTTATTCTTTGTGACTGCACGGGCATTGCGTGTCTGAATGTGTTGCACTACACAATATATAAGTGTATACATGTGTGTGTGTGTGTGTGTGTGTAGGGCCTCAAGCCGGCGCCACACGGCTGTGTAAAATCGTATGGGGCTACGACGCGATTGCGTCACGTGAGTCAGGATTCACGTGAAATGCTTCCGTCTAAAAATAACTGTGTCATTTTCGCTCACTATACTCAAGTAGACCCAAGACACGAATTTCACGTGAATCGAATTTCACATCGTCAAAATCGCATCGCATTCAGATGCGATTCGTATGTCGTGTGGGTGGCCCTTAAGTGTGTGTACGCGTACGCGTACGCGCTCACGCAGGAGTGCACACAAGCAGCTATGTTTCTATGCACGTTTAACTCGTGACATGGGACCTGGCTGATTCCACTCCACTGTCCTGTGAGTAGAGACATTCTGTCAAAACACAAAATGCTAGTTTGCAAACTTGTGTTGTGGGTTTTTTTGTTTGTGGCTCAAGCCACAAACCTATAACTCAATTTGTCGGTCGGTCGGTCTGTCGGTCGGTCTGTCGGTCCAAAATTGTCGCACATTTTGACAAAATTGTCGCATTTCAAATCGAGGCTACACTTCTGGCCGCTCTTTAAAATGATGTATTTTAAAAGCGTACAAAATAATAAACATACGTAATACAGACACTACAACAGACACGACGAGTATGCGGTGCTTCTTTCGATGAGTATAAGTAGGATACATAGTTTTAAATGTTTTCCAAAAGATATAAAAAGTTACGAAATGGTGCAGAGATAACATTCTGGTTTACAGATTAAAATTATTGAAAAGCCAGGGGAGGTAACTCATGATTGGAGTGGTAAAAATAGACCGCGTGCCACAAACTATTGCGATTTCGCGCTTGTTTACGTTACAAACTTCCATTGAATGTCAAAGCAATTTCAAGATACCAGTTTTGTTTAGGGGGGCTTCGCAATTTGCATTCCGCGCGAGTCAAAAGTGATACCGCAATTTACGCATTCCAACGAGCTGGAAACCATTATTGTAATATTATAGTTTGCCTGCTATAATTGCTGGTGCTGCTTTCTAGTCTCTCAAAGCCACTAACATTACTTTTTAGCTGCTGCTTCATGTGATACTATGACTACTCTACTAGGCTATTAGTGAGGCTACTACTACTGCTGATCGTACTACTATTACTATTACTACTACTACTACTACTCCTACTACTACTACTACTACTGCTGCTGCTGCTGCTGCTACTACTACTACTACTACTACTACTACTACTACTACTACTACTACTACTACTACTACTACTACTACTACTACTACTACTACTACTACTACTACTACTACTACTGCTGCTGCTGCTGCTGCTACTACTACTACTACAGCTACTACTACTACTACTACTACTACTACTACTACTACTACTACTACTACTACTACTACTACTACTACTACTACTAC
>CM065698.1:12006668-12011668 GCA_017654935.2 Phymorhynchus buccinoides | reverse complement strand
GATGATGATGATGATGATGATGATGATGATGATAGTCATCATAATCCACGTATTGTACGTCACAGGGGATGTTGAGTGATCACCAATAGATCCTGTGCAACAGTAGGCCTACTGCCTGAGTTAACAAATTCCTCATCTTTAGATCCTAGACACAATATCCGACTGCCCGAACATTATCTTCCAGATAGAGTATGGAAGCACCTTTGGGAAGGCATTTTCAACAATAAACCCATCCCAGCTCACTTCTTTTGGAAGAAGCTTTGGAGTTCACAGTCAGGTCGAAAAAATGAAGAAAACTACAGAAACTAATATGTGTGTGTCATTTGAATTCAAACGAGAGATAATGCTCAGTATTCTTATACTCTGGTGGATCCTTGTGGAACAACCTGCCTGCTACCTTGAAAAAAAATACAAAACAATAACTATTTCAAGACAAGACTTAAACTCCATCTTTCGGATAAGCAACAGTTGAGTGTGCAGTAGTTATTCTGTAGAATTGGTCTGTAATGTCTCCCAGTCCCATTACCACAAATAGACAAAACAGTAGTGAGTGAGATAAAGATGTGTTAATGTATCTGAGCGTGTAACCTTTTGTGCCCCCATTTCCATTTACATATGTGGCACGATTTGTTGATATGTTTTGCTTTTCGTAAGCTTTCCATTGTTTACTGTAAATATTTATCCGTTCCGTGTTTCTTTTTTCTACGTAAATAACAGGCATGGGCATTGTCAGTCTTTTGGCTGATTGCAGCTTTTTGATGGTCCTCTTCAGTCTTTTCTTGCAAGTTTCAGCTTTTTTGATGGTCCAAGAGGACATTTATGAAATACAAAAAAGAAGCCCAATGAGTAAAACTGAATAAATGAATGCAAAATGAACTAAATATATCAGTCCTATCTCTAACACTGTTTTTAAGGCTTAGATAACAGAAGAAACTTCCTCTTCTGGGGGCTGTATCCCAACACACGATTTTCAGGTTTTGTTTTTTATTCCTTGTTCCTATGCCTGCTTCCAGACCCCAATTTTCAGTCTTTTTTGTCTTATCTAATTCCCATGCCTGAAATAAGCAATATGGTTTGTGTAGTGTGCGTGTGTGTTTGCATTTTGTCTTTGTTAGATGGCTTGATGAAAAAAAAGCATGTATGTTTGCTTATTTTATGTCCAACTTTAACCCTTTGAACGCTAGCCATTCCTCAGCCAAAATTTACCATTAAGCTTACCTGGGTAGAGAAAGGATTTCGTCTGCAATATTATTGTGGATTCCTCTGTGACATGCATAAAATAGGGCCTGTCCTTACCTTCCGAAATTAAGAACATAAGGTCACTGGATACCAGACCCTCTATTGATGCATTTTTAAAGACATGGATGTTAAATCATTGTGGTGCCAAGAGGCGACAGTGGCGGTGAAAGGTGTTTAAAAATAATAAACTGTTGACTTGACTTGACTTGACTTGACACACTCAATGTATTATTATAAACAGAGCAGGCAGGAGGCCAGAACATGTTATCTAATATCAGTTGTGGCGGTACCATAGCCGATGAGGTTTAACCGAGGGGTGGTTGCCGCTACACCTATCTATATTGTTTTAAAAAAACTCGGGACTTTACTGGTGTTGCACTGCCTCCGGGCATTGCAGCCAGTATTGTTCCCACCATCTTTGTATTTACAAATGTCCCATATGTGTCTATGACCGAGAGGACGTAAAACACCAGTTTTCATGAATTCCTTCTCATCCAGAACATACGGGAGGGTTCATGCGGTTGAAGTGGTCCACGATGTTGCCGCATTTGCTCAGGACGTCACGCGGGCCCGATGACGTCATGCTGATGCACGTGCGGCAGGCTTGCGACACGTTGTAGACGTGGGAGCCGCAGCGTCGTACCATGCACCGTTGTTGGTCGGAGGACCGTAAACACCTCGTCCCAAAACACCTTGAAAAATGCAAAAAACGAAACTAAAATGCAATACAGAATACAGTGAAACCTCCCTTATAATAATAATAATAATAATAATAATAATAATAATGAGGAAAATGTATATAGCGCCCATCCTACTATGTAGGCTACAGGGCGCTTTACACAGAATTGAAATGGAATAAAAACATGAAACAAAATAAGACCTCCCATTATAAGACTCCCTCCCACATACGACCTGCTTCTCTGAGACATGGCCCTTCTTTGTAAGTACTAATATTACCTCCCTTATAAGACCTCATTTTGGATGATTTTATAAGGTCTTTTAAGGGATGTTCCACTGTACTAGGGCACGCACAATGATCAGTTTATAGCTTACATTTTTACATCAAGCTTTGTTATTAGGTATAAGGCATTAGGTACTTTATAGTCACAGAGGCGTCTCTGTGAAATTTGGGTTGCTCCCACCTGGAGAGCGCGTCGCAGCCAGAGGCGCGCCACCCAATTTTTTTTTTTTTGCATGCGCGTTTTGTGTGACTGATGAGGAAGGAAAGGAGGCGGGGGGGGGGGGGGGGGGGTAAATTTTGACCAAATGACAACTTTTTCGTTGCCACTGGGTTTAGCGTGTGCTAAGTGCATGGGCACACGGGACCTCGGTTTATCGTCTCATCCGAAAGACTCCACGTTCAGACCGTAAGGCTTAGTGCAAAGTGAGAGAGAAACAAATCCCCTGTAGCCAGGTTCGAACTCGGGTTTACTTGACGCGAAGCGAACGCGTTGCCACTGTGCCACTCTACACTCTCGTTTGCAATGCTGGGGACTCATTTTTGGTATGTGTAACATTAGGCCTATCCTTATCTCCAAAACATTAAGAAGAAGAAGAAGTCATTGTATTAACAGACCTTGATTAAATGCGTTTTTAGTGACAAGGGTGTTAAATCTTTTGAGATAAAAAAAAATAAAAAAAGAAGTAAAAATTACTTCCTAGGAGTGAATAAATGAGCTGAATATAATCAGTTCTATTTCTAATGCTGTTTTTATGGCTTAGATTATTAAAGAAAAACAAGCGCGGATTCGCAATCGTTTGTGGCGTGCGACAATGTATTGAAAACGAAACATCATTTTAAAGAGCAGCCTCGATTTGAAGTGCAGCCTCGATTTGAAGTGCGACAATTTTGTCAGCCTCGATTTGAAGTGCGACAATTTTGTCAGCCTCGATTTGGAGTGCGACAATTTTGTCAGCCTCGATTTGAAGTGCGACAATTTTGTCAGCCTCGATTTGAAGTGCGTCAATTTTGAACCGACCGACCGACAAAGTGAGTTATAGGTTTGTGGCTTGTGCCACAAATAAAAAGCTTCAGCTTTAGAGAGCTTTGTACCCCTGCTTTTGTCACGATTCTTCATTCTCATGCTTGAATAATAAGGGAACAAACAACAACAACAACACACACACACGCGCGCACGCACACGCACGCACACGCGCACGCGCACACGCACACGCACACGCACGCACACGCACACACACGCACACACACACACACACACACACACACACACAACCATGCCATTTTCCATTTTGTGTGGGAGTGACCTTGCCTAATTCAATCGGTCAAACAGGGGAAGTTACTCTACCATCAGGTAGATCCCCCAGCTCTCGCCTCAAAGTGTGCTTGAGAAGACATACAACACTTGGAACACCGTGCATCATTCTAAGAATAATGTCATTTTCATATTTCTACGTCACATTTTGCAAGTTTTATCAGTTTGTGGCCTCTGACCACCCCTAATTTTTCTATAAAAATGTTTGCAAGTCGCTGACTCGCATCCTGCGGTTTCAAGCTTCGACGCCATTGTTGCATTGCTGCTATGGTATTTGACCAAAGTAATGGAGGTAAACAACTCTAATTTTCACGAAGTGCTCTCCCTTAGGTGGGTTTTTTCCCCTCCGAAAATCGTCTATTCGTTGCACACCCGTGTAAACTGAACGAATGAAAATGAACAAAAAATAAACGCCTGGAGATGCGAATACGACTCGGAGATATATCACTTACATTCTTGCACAGCCGTATGTGCAGTGTGGTACATTGACTGGTACATTGACTGCATAGTAATGCAATGTTCAATATTTTTCTGCTGTTATTGTATTAGGTACCTTATAGTCACAGAGGCGTCTCTGTGAAATTCGGGTTGCTCCCACCTGGAGAGCGCGTCGCAGCCAGCCACAAGCACACGGAGATTGTGGTACACTGAATGTATTTTTTTGCATGCATTTTTGTGTGACTGATGAAGAAGGAAAGGGTGTGTGTGTGTGTGTGTGTGTGTGTGGGGGGGGGGGGGGGGGTATAAAAATTTGACGAAATGACAACTTTTTCGTTGCCACTGGGTTTAACGTGTGCTAAGTGCATGGGCACGCGGGGGACCTCGGTTTATCGTCTCATCCGAAAGACTCCACGTTCAGACCGTAAGGCCTAGTGCAAAGTGAGAGGACAAATCCCCTGTACCCAGGTTCGAACTCGGGTTTACTTGACACAAGGCGAACGCGTTACCTCTGTGCCACTCTTATGCTTTTTTGTGTGTGAAAATTAGTATGCAATATAATGCTCCTAATTGGTGTTGGTTTCTACATACTATTCTGATGTTTTAAACGGGAAAATGCTTCAATTGATGACATATATATTATGTCTTCTATAACAGTGTGTTATAAACGTTGTAATGTTGTTGTTTTTCCAATACTATTATTATAAATTTAATATCATGGTATCTGTCATGTTCTTGCATCTGATATGAATTTCTCTCTTCCAGGAGGAAGATTTGGATGGCTTGGAGTCAACATGGACTCTCTTTAGATAGTCACTCAACGTATTATTGGATTTATTACAAAAACTAATAACTTGTATCAAACATTGATTGCAGAAATGTAAAAAGGGGTTTTTGTTTTTTTATATTTCAGCAGTCTTTTTGTTATACAAGTTATTCGTTTTCGTAACAAGTTCAATAATATGTCAATGGACTATCTAAAGATAGTCCGTTTTGACTCCAAGCCATCAAAATTTATTTTATATCAGGGTTTTTTTTCCCTGCCTAGAA
>CM065698.1:11989168-11991668 GCA_017654935.2 Phymorhynchus buccinoides | reverse complement strand
ATCCAATTACTTTTACACATGCATTCACAGACACACCATTCACACTTACCCACACTAACATCACGCAGCTATATACTTTTGTCTGAATCACTTTTAGTGGCAGGACGTTAAGCTGAAGAACACACACACACACACACACACACACACACACACACACACACACACACACACACACACATACACACACGCACGCACGCACGCGCGCACACTCACACACACACACACACACACACACACACACACACACACACACACACACTTGTCTGAATCACTTTTTAGTGGAAGAACGTTAAACTGAAGAACAACACACACACACACACATACACACACACATGCACACACATACACACAAGCGCGCGCACGCACAGATAGAGACAGAGACAGAGATAAAGAGATACATAAAGAGACAGAGAGAGAGACATACACAGAAACAGGAAGAGAGGGAGAAACAGAGAGAAGGGAGAGAGAGAGAGAGAGAGAGAGAGAGAGAGAGAGAGAGAGAGAGAGAGAGAGAGAGAGAGAGAGAGAGAGAGAGAGAGAGAGAGAGAGAGAGAGAGAGAGAGAGAGAGCGCGAACCGACACTATCACTATATTCAAAGCAGCATCAGTGACGTAGAAGGACTATATATAACTTATTTTGATAGACAAAGGCGGAAAGAAAACATGCAATTAAGTTGTCTGGCATATACAGACGAAAGAAATAACCCAACCTCTCATTAACCGGTCAGGTCAACCTACGTCAGAAAGGCAAAAGGTGTGGTCATCATCATTGTCATTATTGGACACTGCAACTAGGGTTATTAACGCCCTTGACGGTAAGAATCAACCCACTTGTTAGTCAGTATCCAAAAGGGCATCCACTCTTGCAAAAGGCAGCCATTCAGTGGCCTCAAATAGGGTTATTGGCGAGATTTATCCCCTTGTTTGGTCAGTACTCAAGCATCTTCCCCCACCCACCAAGGGCATTCACTCTTGCAAAAGATGGTCGTTGACGAAAATGTCAGAATGGGGAAGCTCACCAGGGTTTGGGTTGGGTGATCAAGGTAGAAAAAGGGAAGAAGCAAGCTATCCGCTCGCAGTGAACAAAACGAATGAGGCGACAGTACACACATCATTGCGATAGATAATAATAATAATGGTTACCCTATGTCAAGTCGTCCATTTTACTGCTACGCAGCTCCCATAACTGTGACATAGCACCACAAAAAGGGACATTAAGTCGCTGGGCTAGATTCCCACAACAGGCTTGGAAAGTCAAAAATCGCATTTTGTTTATCGAATTTTGAGTTATGAGTATTTTTGTGTTGTCTAACTTCTTATCTTTCATATTTATAAAGGACCATCTTTAATATTCGATGGTTTGAAGTCATTGACTTATTATTGTTATTGCAAAAACTAAGAATTTATATTAAAAAAGACAGCAAAAAATGTAAACTGGGGATTATGCTTTTTATATTTCTGCAGTCTTTTTAAGAAACAAGTTATTAGTTTTCACAATATGTTCAATAATACGTCCGTTTTGACTCCAAGCCATCGAATATTACATGGTCTCTAAATGGTCTTATAAGTGCTGTAAAAGGTAGGTCAATGCATTTTCTTCAGCTAGGCTAGACTGTAGACTGTGTTTTCTCAAAATGGCCGATGCTCACCCTACTAAATTTAAATGCTCATAACTCTGGAACGGAAAAAAACGATACAAGAACCATTCTTGTATCATTAGAAAGATAATTGTCTGAAGTTTTCAATTGTATCATTTTCTCAGAATGGTCAGTTTGACACTTAATGTCCCTTTCGTGGTGCTGGGTCACAATTACCAACAAGAAGAAAATACAGCGAAGAGCCTTTCTTCTTCTTCTTTGTTCGCTCAGACAGTTTCCTGTCATATGAGCGTAGATGCGTCATGCTGCCGTTATGCGCCTAACTAAGAAATAGTTCAGGCCCAGCATGTCCGACTTCGGCTGAAGAAATCTTTGTAAGAATTCATAGGGGGAAAAAGGCAGGAGAATGGATGGACCAGTGAGACAGAAAGATAGCAGATGACAGTAAAGCAAAGGGAAAAGGCAGAGTCAGAGAGTGACAGATTAGAGGAAGTTACAAGCACATAACTTCTAGAAGGTGGGTGAACTATTCCTACGAAAGACACCCCCCCCCCCCCCCCTCCAGTATCCCCACGAGGGGAGTCAAGTGCCTTTGATTGAAATCGTTTGTGTGTGTGGTTTTTTTGTGTTTTGTTTTTTAAATGCTTTCAAACTTTTATATCGAGGTTAGATTGGCTTCGTTCATTCAATGTTGTATTACTTTACGGGCAGTATGCCTATGTATATAATCATGTATATGCTTATGTATGTATGTATGTATGTATGTATGTATGTATGTATGTATGTATGTATGTATGTATGTATGTATGTATGTATGTATGTATGTATGTATGTATGTATGTATGTATGTATGTATGTACGTATGTATGTATGTATGTACGTACGTACGTATGTATGTATGT
>CM065698.1:11969168-11984168 GCA_017654935.2 Phymorhynchus buccinoides | reverse complement strand
TACCTTGAAGCTCAACGGGCAAAGTGAGTTAATTATGTGTGAAGTGTGGAATAATTTTGTTGAACCAATTTTTTTGTGCGGAAGAGGTGTCGATGTCTGTAAAATTAACGCTTTTTTAACGCTACCCCTTTGTGTTAAACCCGCAACCGGACTATAAAAGAGGGGAGGCGCTGAGCGCGCGCCCTAGTTACATTTGTATTGTTAAACATTCGGGACTTTACTGGTGTTGCACTGCCTCCGGGCATTGCCTCCAGTATCGTTCCCACCATCTTTACATCTACTAATGTCCCATATATGTGTCTGTTTCAGACCGGAGGACGCTAAACGGATTTTCATTCAGCGCGCGCCACATTTGAATCCCAGCTGGCGAGAGAGACGGTTCGCCCTTCTTTGTTCCCTGTTGTGCGAGCCACCGCGAGGCAGAGCTTTTCTCACGAGCAAGACCCGATCCCTGGGATGGGTTGTTTTCCCTTTCAACTTTAAGTTCTTCTTGGGGGGGCTAACATTAATGGGTTCGTACGTGCAAACCGTTGAAGTGCTTCAGTTTGTCCCGACTCTAGACAAGTTTCCCAATGTAAGGAAACCCTCCAGCGCGTCTGTTTCTGTTGGGGTTTTACACACACAAGAATTGAACAACCCCCACCACCCACCCCCCACAACAACCCCCCCCACCCCCCCCGTGGGGATACCGGGGGGGGGGGTCTTTCGTACAAATAGTTCCCCCACCTTCTGGAAGTTCTGTGCTTGTAATTCCCTCTAATCTGTCACTCTCTTTGACTCTGCCTTTTCCCTTTGCTTACTGTGATCTGCTATCTTTCTATCTTACTGGTGTCCATTCTCTTGCCTTTTTTTCTTATGCATTCTTTAAAAAAAAAAATCCATTGAGGCGAAGTCGGACATGCTGGGCCTCTTTTCTTAGTTAGGCGCATAACGGCAGCATGACGCATCTAAGCTCTTTATGACAGGAAACTGTCTGAGCGAACGAAGAAGAAGAAGAAGAACAAGAATTCAACATTATTTTTAATTTGTTCTATAAACCCAGCTTTGATTATTCGTCGACTGATCAAAATGTACGGCAAATTTTGTTTTTGTGTTGTGGTCTAATATATATATATATATATATATATATATATATATATATATATATATATATATAGTTAAGAAAATAAATCATATAGACCAACGATCACCATCAGATTCGGCATTTCAAATGCAACAACTTTTTAGTCCTACCATCAATTCGGCATTTCAAATGCAACAACTTTTTAGTCCTACAGAGTTGTGTGGAGTGGGAAGTTTGGCTTGTGGGAAGTTTGGCTATCTTTTTCTGTATATATATGTTAGGGTATATATATCAGTCTTAACTTTGAATCAGTCTTAACTTTTTGTTAGCCGTCAGTTGCCTTAGACAGACTGCTCTCAAGCACAGGCCCCTTCTTGGCCACTAGTCCCTGAAAAAGCCCGCCAGGGCGAAACGTTGGAATTTTACAAAATAAAGTGGAGAAATCCTCGAGTGTGTTCGCCGTTTATTTTCTCTCTCTCTCTCTCTCTCTCTCTCTCTCTCTCTCTCTCTCTCTCTCTCTCTCTCTCTCATCTCTCTCTCTCTCTCTTTTAAAAACATTTGAAAAGACATTTGGACAAAAAAGTTTATCAAATTTTACTAGTTGTGCATTTCAAATGCTCCAACTTTCAAGTCCTTTAGATCAGAGGCACGGTGCACAGCAGTATACTGAGATTTTATTTGAAATCTATTTTTAGCCTTTTGGACAAATCTAATTTTATCCATTTGGACACCATCTCAGTTGCTGGCCCTCTCTGATCGTGTCGTTTATCTTTTCATATTTGAACATTGTAATGTTCACCTTTTTACATAAGATTCTTATTTCTATTGTTTTATCTGAGTGCTGGTTTGGCTTTTTGGAATTGTTGCTAATATACAACAGGGGAAACCCTTCCCACTGTGGAAGGACCTTGGTGTTGAGGTGAACATTTCACATGACATGGGTAATATCCCAATGCCGTGTTCACCTGACGAGATCTTAATAGGATCGAAACAGCTGTCGTGGACTGGGCTCTGTCTGCCTCCCCCAAAGGGAGGAAAAGCCAAACTAGCACTCTATGTTTTTTAGAACATAGATCAAGAATCCAAGTTCTTGTAACTGGTTTTGATTCTAATGTTCGATTATAAAAACATATTTTTTTTATTAATTTAAAAAAAAAGACATTTGGACAAAAAAGTTTATCAAAATTTACTTTTTATATATATAGTTTGCTTTGATAAAACGTTTATTTGTGAACCTCAGAAACAAACAGTGGAATCCGCTTTATCGGCCACTTTTGGGACAAGGCAAAATGTGGACGATAAAGCGAACATCGATATACTGTATGACGCAATTATGTAAGTCAAAAGCAATGACGTCAAATTGAAATGAATAAAATCTGTCAAAGAGTTCATACAGTACAGTGTATGTGTACTGTATGTGAACACTTTATTAATCCTACAACTTGACAGAAGCACGAGTAAAAGACAATGATTTTGTTTTCTTGAGTGATTTTAACGCCATGCAGGGTCTTTCAATTGACAACAGCTCACCTTCCAACTTCACACTCAACCATGTAAACGTCAAAAGCGTGTTGTCAGTTTGTCTGTTGTTCTCCCTCTCAAAAAAAGGGGGAGTAAAGAGGAAAAATTAGAGAGAAAAAGTGGCCAATAAAGCGAAATTGAAGATTTCAGCTTTGGCCGTAAAAACGAATAAAATAACACATGCTTAAGAAGAAAAAAATCCGTATATTAGGAAATTGGCCGATTATCCGAAGGCCGATAAAGCGGATTCCACTGTATATATTATATATATATATATATATATAAATTATATGGTTTATGTGCGACTCTCTTTACCAGTGTGTCATTCCTGAAGAAGAGAGGACACCCTCTCGAAAGCTTGAAATTAAAATAGAACCACCACGGATTTGTTGGAGGTTTTTTTTCATTTTGTGTTGTATATATATATAACTACATAGCTTTGGCCATTAACCAAGTAGATGATGTGAAAAGCAAATGATACGGATTGTGGACTCTGACACTTGTACACTTTGGCACATTGTGCATTTATGGAAATGTAGGATGTGTGTGTGTGTGTTTGTGTGAGAGAGAGAAGAGATGGTGGTTGAGAGATAGGGTGTGAGAGTGTGTGTGAGAGAGAGAGAGAGAGAGAGAGAGGAGAGAGACTGAGAGAGAGAGAGAGAGAGAGAGATTGAGTGAGTGGGAGAGAGAGTGAGTGAGAGGAGGAGGAGGGGGGGAGGGTGAGAGAGAGCTATAGAATTAGTGAGTACGTGTATACTAGTTTGCATAAGTGTATGTGAGATTGGGTATTGTGTATTATTTTAGGGGGAGTGTGAGAGAGAGACTAGAGAGAGATGAGGGAAGAAAAGAGAATGAGAGGTTTAGATAGAGATTGTTAGTTATTGAGAGTGGGGGAGGGTGCGTGTGTCTCTGTGAGTATGAGAGTGAGAGTGTGTGTGCGTGTGTGTGTGTGTGGGGGGGGGGGGGGGTGGAGAGAGAGGGGAAGAGAGAGAGAGATGAGTTGTGTGATGCATGTACATTTTTGCAAGTAGGTGAACGGTTAGTTTTGTCCGTGATTCATGGATTGATTTTGTTTCTGATTTCTTTTCCCCTTTTATCTGAACTAAGACTCACTGTTAATTCATCGTCTCTTTGGCCTGTATTTGTATGGAGTGTTTCTGCTGCTCAATCTGTCATTAACCCAGTAGAAGCTAACACCAGCGAAAATTTGGTTAAGTAAAAGAGAAGGAACAATATTCAAAGTGTTGTGTGCACAGTTTGTGCGTGAATGACTTTAATTATATATATTTTTTTTCCCCAGGGCTGGGTGGAAAAAAACCCATTGTATTGCTTATCTCATGTTTCCCTGGTTAAATACAATTTCGTTTTCGTTTTCGTTCTCTCTCTCTCTCTCTCTCTCTCTCTCTCTCTCTCTCTCTCTCTCTCTCGTCTCTCTGTGTCTCTCTGATACGGGCAGATGGCCTAATCATTAAAAATGTTCTGAGTTATGAGTTCTCTCTCTCTCTCTCTCTCTCTCTCTCTCTCTCTCTCTCTCTCTCTCTCTCTCTCTCTCTCTCTCTCTCTCTCTCTCTCTCTCTCTCTCTCTCTCTCTCTCTCTCTCTCTCTGCGCACCCACACAAAAACTGGTCATACAAATACCCGTGGGGGGGATATAGATACCACAGGAAGCAGCATGAAAACACAGACCCCTGTAGGACAAGCTACCACGCTAACAACAAAGGCTGCGTTGAAGATTATGTCCCTTCCTTCATTAGTGAACAATGGCGGATTAGCCGCTTCCGTTTCCTTTTTCCTGTCATACGTCACGTCCGCCTGACATCGACTGAGACTCGACTCGCTGTGTGGGCAAACACAAACGCAAAGGCTATTGGAATAAGATACTGCCTGTTAGTGTTTCTTGTTGTAAACCACGTGGCATCTGGTATCAAAGATCGATGCCCGCATAGAGCTTTCTTGGTAGTGAAATATGTGACTCATCACCACGAAAGGGACATTAAGTGTCAAAATGACTATTCTGAGATAAGTACATAGTTGGAGACTTCAAACAATGCTCTTTCTAATGGTACAAGAACCATTCTTATATATTTTTTCCGTTCTAGAGTTATGAGCATTTAAAGATGGTAGGGTGAGAACCGGCCATCTTGAGAAAATACAATCTAAAGTCTAGCCTAGCTGTAGAAAATGCATTGACCTACTCGATTTAAAGCACTTTTAAGAGAATTTAGAGACGATATAAAATATTATCCTTTGTTGATATGAACGATAATATGTTAGAGAACACAAAAATACCCATACCTCAAAATTCATAAAAATGAGATTTTTGACTTTTCAAGCCTGTTGTGAGAAACTAGCTGAGCGACTTAGTGTCCCTTTCCTGGTGCTAGGTCACATATATCTGCTCTTTGAAGAGCGTGTTACGGGTCCGCTTATTAGTTCATAAACAGCATCAAGTTACATACGATCTTAGCATCGTCACTTTGCTCTTTGAAGAGCGTGTTACGGGTCCACTTATCAGTTCATAAACAGTCTCATGTTCCAACAATTCAGTGAATTACACGAGGAACGGCAACAGCGGCAACAACAACAACAACAACAACAACAACAACAACAACAACAACAACACCACAGAATCATGATGTTCACACAGCTAAGCTGTCTTTCAGAAGTTATTGAAGTAAGTTACGTTTTCTTACACGTTACAACGTAGGCTTTTAATAAGTTACATACATTCAGTTGTGTTTTTCATTACTCTCTCTCTCTCTCTCTCTCTCTCTCTCTCTCTCTCTCTCTCTCTCTCTCTCTCTCTCTCTCTCTCTCTCTCTCTCTCTGTATAAGAAAGAGTGAGATGGAATGGTGGGGGGGAGAGAGAAAGCGTGATCTGAGAGAGAGATAGAGAGAGGAGAGAGAGAGAGAGAGAGAGAGAGAGAGAGAGAGAGAGAGAGAGAGAGAGAGAGAGAGAGAGAGAGCGGAGGGGCTGGGGGTATAATGTTCCCCACATGTATTTTGTTTAATACTATCTTGTTCTTATGATGTCAAAGTTATGCTTTTTATCTTTTTATCTTGTATGTCTCCTTTTTCTTCTCTGTAATGGCGCCTGGAGCCTCGCGAGGGACAGGCGTCACTATTTGAAATGAATTAAACTATTATTATTATTATTATTATTATTATTCTCTCTTATCTCTTCTCTCTCTCTCTCTCTCTCTCTCTCTCTCTCTCTCTCTCTCTCTCTCTCCTCTCTCTCTCTCTCTCTCTCTCTCTCTCTCTCTCTCTACTCTCCTCTCTCTCTCTCTCTCTCTCTCTCTCTCTCTCTCTCTCTCTCTCTCTCTATATGTATGTGGGTCTCTCTGCGCGTCTCTCTCTCTCTCTCTCTCTCTTCTCTCTCTCTCTCTCTCTCTCTCTCTCTCTCTCTCTCTCTCTCTCCTCTCTCTCTCTCTCTCTCTCTCTCTCTCTCTCTCTCTCTCTCTCTCTCTCTCTCTCTCTCTCTCTCTCTCTCTCTCTCTCTCTCTCTCCCTCTCTCTCTCTCTCTCTCTCTATCTCTCTCTCTCTTCTCTCTCTCTCTCTCTCTCTCTCTCTCCCTCTCTCTCTCTCTCCCTCCCTCTCTCTCTCTCTCTCTTTCTCTCCCTCTCTCTCTCTCTCTCTCTCTCTCTCTCTCTCTCTCTCTCTCTCTCTCTCTCTCTCTCTCTCTCTCTCTCCTCTCCTCTCCTTCTATTTCTTAATACATTGTGTAATGGAGCATAATACAATGAGCATTCAGTTTAACCACGATAAACTCGGCTTACTCTCTGAACTGCAATCTGTATGCAAATGTCCTCGTGTTTTGACCGAATATAAATTCGGTCTTGTTACCGTATTTAATTAAACGTTGCGGATAGTTCTCATCAAAGATTTGTCAAATTAACGCTTGATTGTCCGTGGCTTTCTGGATTGGGGTTAATTTAAACGAGGAAAACAAAACGATCAAGCCATATCAACGTTCTCCCAGGAACAAAGCAAAATAAGAACTGTTCGATGCTTCAAAACTTGTTGAAACTTTTTGTTTAATTTAGCACACCCTTTTTTAATCCATAAAAGGACACATTAATTAACCCTTTCGCCGCCAACCTGTTTTGTTGTTGCCCAAATTATGCAATAAACTTACATGGGAAAAGAAAAACATTTGTCTGAAGTATTGGGGATTCCTTTACTACATGTCTTTAAAAAAAAGGCCTATCCTTAACTCCCCAAATCAAGAACACAAAAATCATTGGATAGCAGACCCTGAATTCAAGGTTTTTAATGACATGGGTGTTAAATCATTGTGGTGCAAAAATGCGACGTTGTTCGGCGAAAGGGTTAATTGATTTAGCCAAGTCGGCGCATGAATAATCGTTTTCAGTCAAAATAGCCTTCGTGAGTAAGCGGATGTGATTCATAAGCTTCGTGTGAATTGTAATGGAGTTAAAATAGTTTGTATGAGTTCTTCACGCACGAAGAAGTGTCGAATACAATAAAACACAATGTACAGTACCTGAATGTAAAGGTTTACGTTGTCTTTCAGTATGTTTCTCTCTCTCTCTCTCCAGTCTCTCTCTTCTCTCTCTCTCTCTCTCTCTCTCTCTCTCTCTCTCTCTCTCTCTCTCTCTCTCTCTCTCTCTCTCTCTCTCTCTCTCTCTCTCTCTCTCTCTCTCTTCTCTCTCTCTCTCTCTCTCTCTCTCTCTCTCTCTCTCTCTCTCTCCTCTCTCTCTCTCTCTCTCTCTCTCTCTCAAACGTTTTAATTTGGCGCATACAGGCACTGGCATTCATCAGACAGTTTGTAAACAGTGAAGTGATAAGATATTATCTTGCCTTAATTTCAAAGCTTTGAAAAGAGAGAGAGAGAGAGAGAGAGAGAGAGAGAGAGAGAGAGAGAGAGAGAGAGAGAGAGAGAGAGAGAGACCAAGTCAAGTCAAGTCAAGTAAATTTTAATTGTTGGGACATGCCCCTGCAATGCAATGATAAGATATTATCTTACCTTACTCTCAAAGCTTTGAAAAGAGAGAGAGAGAGAGAGAGATGAGAGAGAGAGAGAGAGAGAGAGAGAGAGAGAGAGAGAGAGGAGAGAGAGAGAGAGAGAGGGGGGGGGGGGGGGGGGGGGTGGGGGGGGGGGGCGGGGGGGGCGGGGGGGGGGGGGGGGGGGGGGGGGGTGGGGGGGGGGGGGGGGGGGGGGGGGGGGTGGGGGGTCGGGGGGGGGGGGGAGAGAGGGGGGGGGAGAGAGGGAGAGAGAGAGAGAGAGAGAGAGAGAGAGAGAGAGAGAGAGAGAGAGGGGGGGTGAGGAGGAGGAAGAAGAAGGGAGGACAACAAAAGAGAAAGAGACAGACATAATTGTCGAATTAGAGACATCAAGCTCATGCTTTTATTTTCAAAGCTTTTTAAATCTTTTACAGTTATTTTCAAAGCTATCTTTAAATCCTTGTCAATTAAAGTTTTCCAGTTTCCCATGTCTAGTCTCTCTCTCTCTCTCTCTCTCTCTCTTCTCTCTCTCTCTCTCTCTCTCTCTCTCTCTCTCTCTCTCTCTCTCTCTCTCTCTCTCTCTCTCTCTCTCTCTCTCTCTCTCTCTCTCTCTCTCTCTCTCTCTCTCTCAAAACGTTTTTAATTTGGCGCATACAAGCACTGGCATTCATCAGACAGTTTGTAAACTCAAGCAGTGCTTTGTTAATACAAGTATATCAAATTCAAATTGGTCTCTCTCTCTCTCTCTCTCTCTCTCTCTCTCTCTCTCTCTCTCTCTCTCTCTCTCTCTCTCTCTCTCTCTCTCTCTCTCTCTCTCTCTCTCTCTCTCTTATGATCTGCGCAGATAAGCGAGGCTTGGTGTAGTTATGTATGAATATATCTTGCTTAATATTTTGTGTTATGGATTTCCCCCTTTTTTTTTTCTTTTCTTTTTTAACAATGTCCCCTTCCCACTGCTCCCTTTGACATGGGCAGATGGCCCGGTTCATTAAAACGTTGTTCTTGTTCTGTTCTTGTTGTTCTCTCTCTCTCTCTCTCTCTCTCTCTCTCTCTCTCTCTCTCTCTCTCTCTCTCTCTCTCTCTCTCCTAGAGAGGCACAAAGTAGAGATGTGATACAGATTGTACAGTCTGATAATAACAATATAATTATCTCCCTTGCAAAATACATCTCGGAGGCAGGATCAATAAGGAAAAGAAACTGTGAAACAAAGCAACACGTAGGGCCTATGATTCCTTCATTGCTTGGTGTGCTTATGGTCTTATTCAGCGGTAGTAATTATATGTTTGAAAAACCAGTCCAGTAAGAGATAAATAATAGATGAATATGTGGATAGTCCTTAGTAATTTGGGGATATTGTGTGGATATTTGTCACACTTAATTTTTAATGTGCTTATTGCACTTGCTGAGATTCTTGATTTTTTCAAATGATTATCGTATTGTTATTTCTCTTGTGTTTTGTTTTGTTTAATTTCTTGTTTTATATTATTGTTAAGAAATGAATATGTTACACCCCACCCCCGCTCCCGGTCACTAGAGCTTGTTAGTTATGACAATAAAGTTCGAGTGTTCGAGTGTTCTCTCTCTCTCTCTCTCTCTCTCTCTCTCTCTCTCTCTCTCTCTCTCTCTCTCTCTCTCTCTCTCTCTCTCTCTCTCTCTCTCTCTCTCTCTCTCTCTCTCTCTCTCTCTCTCTCTCTCAGAATCAGAATGAGGAGAGAGATTTCCTGAGTATCCGAATGGAAAAGTTCCATAAAATTAATGCCAACGATTACTGTAATAATGGACAGCTTCGTGTTTGCCTTACATGATAATATAAACCAGGGCCTGTATGCACGTTGAGATAGCATGAGACTTAGCATCATGCTAACTTAGAAGCTCTTCCAAAAGTCCTATTAAATCCTATAGGACATTGGAAGAGCTTCTAAGTTAGCATCATGCTAAGTCTCATGCTATCTCAACGTGAATACAGGCCCAGCATGCTAACATGTAATTGGCTATTCAAAGGGAACACCTCAAACACCCACCAGATCACGTGTCAAAATTACGGGTTTCACGTGTTTTCCCTCTCACAGCTGGTAATAAATCTTGTTTTGACCATGTTTGACTCCCATACAAATGCCCCCCAAATTGAAAAAAACCTCCTTTTAAAGAGCAGCCTCAATTGGAAATTGGGGGCATTTGTATGTGGGTCACAGCTACCCAGAAAAAACCCCAAGGGCTTTAATCGTGGTGGGTTAGTGTGTCTTTAAAGACCCACCACGTCACGTGTCAAAATCATGGTTTTCACGTGTTTTCCCTCTTATAGCTGGTAAGAAATCTTAAGAAATCTTCCAAGCATAAGAGGGAATGTGACACGTGACGTGGGGGGTCTTTAAAGCCGCCTCACACTATCCAACCATTTTAGTTGGAAGAAAACTCAGTTTGCGAACTCTAGTCAACTACTTGTGGCCGTGTGCCGACTTCACTATATGCAAGCATTGGCTGTATTCCCACACACAAAAAAGAAGAAGATTTGGATACATTTGTGGGATGGGTGGAGGTGGATGGAGTTGGGTGAGCGAGTGTGTGTTGGGGAGGGGGGGGGTGTAACAAATTGGGGCATTTATATGTACAGTTCATAAGTATGCAAGTGGTGCTCACAAATGATGCGGAAGCGTGTGTGTGCATATGGGTGCAGTTGTACGTGTGTGTTATATAGGGTGTGTGCAGTGTATATGAGAGAGAGAGAGAGAGAGAGAGAGAGAGAGAGAGAGAGAGAGAGAGAGAGAGAGAGAGAGAGAGAGAGAACACTGAAAGGTTTTTAATTGCGCTTCGGCCTTGGGCCACAGTACAATGGGGAAGGACGAACGGGTGAAGGGGAGGACATGTAAAGGGTGAAGTGGAGGACATGTAAAGGGTGAAGGGGAGGACATGTAAAGGGTGAAGGGGAGGACATGTAAAGGGTGAAGGGGAGGACATGTAAAGGGTGCATAAACAATGGTGATAATGTGGCTATTAATATTGGACATCATGTTATGCAATAATGAATACCGTTCATAGCCAAATGATTATCAACCAAATATTGCGTCAAGTAATTAGTTCTACAAACAAGAACAACTATTTCCTGTCACAGTATAATTTCGCATGAATTGGCTAGTATGTTGTAAACTAAAATAAGAGAGAGAGAGAGAGAGAGAGAGAGAGAGAGAGAGAGAGAGAGAGAGAGAGAGAGAGAGAGAGAGAGAGAGAGAGTATGTGTGTGTGTAAGGGTGGGGGGTGTTGGTTGTACATGTATCATACTCATAATTTTTTTATCTGTGATATGTTACTTCTCGTGTGCATTGTGTTTTATTGTATGTTTGAATGTGACAGCAAACACAATTTCCTTGTTCATTTTAATGGGGATAATAAATATTGATTGATTGACAATCGCCAGAGTGAGCTGGAAATGAATGGTGCGGTCACTGATTCCTTCCGACCTGGCTGGAAGGGTGCCCACCGGTTCGCATAATGCGTTTCGCATAATCCTTTGATCAGAGCCGCGGGCGCAAGTCGAGTGTCTCTTCCAAACAAAAACTGGCAGTTCGCATAAACGGGTTTGCCATTTCGCATATTATGCACTCTTGCAGGTTCTAATGCACTCTACGTGACTTTCTGTTACTTTCTTACTATCCCTAACCCTATCCCTAACCCTATCCCTAACCCTATCCCTAACCCTATCCCTAACCCTATCCCTAACCCTATCCCTAACCCTATCCCTAACTTTCTGAGTTTTATGCGAAATGCCATGTCCACAAAGCTTTGTCTGCGAAGCGGCAGTATGTGAATCGGCTTTATGCGAAGCGGCAGTATGCGAAACGGCAATATGCGAACCGGGGCGCACCGGGTTGGAAGGGTTTCACAATAAAAAATTGTAGGTGTGATTTCTGCTCACTCTGTCAAAAGAAAGGACATCTTATGTGGAAAGGTCATAGCCGTGTTTCACCCGACTTGGTTGGATAGTGTGATGGAGACGGCTTTTATTTCATCGTTCAGAATGTATCACACAGACAAAATGACAGACGGAACCTGCATGCGCATCCCATAATAATAATGACCAACTACAAAGCAAATTTGCATCTCATTTCCATAGCCTTCCTGGGTTTTTCCTTACACCCCAAGATGATAGACGGAAGTGACGTATGGCAGGAAAAGGGAAACGGAAGCAGCTCATGCGCCATTGTTCATTGACGAAGGGTAGATAATCAGTAGGAGTGTTTCCCCGTCTCTTTATGATTGTGTCCCCAATTCCGTCTCTATGTGTCCCCGTCTCTATATTTATGTCCCCGTCTCTATATTTATGTCCCCGTCTCTATATTTATGTCCCCGCCTCTATATTTATGTCCCCGCCTCTATATTTATGTCCCCGCCTCTATATTTATGTCCCCGTCTCTATGTGTCCCCGTCTCTATATTTATGTCCCCGCCTCTATATTTATGTCCCCGCCTCTATATTTATGTCCCCGTCTCTATATTTATGTCCCCGTCTCTATATTTATGTCCCCGTCTCTATATTTATGTCCCCGTCTCTATGTGTCCCCGTCTCTATATTTATGTCCCCGTCTCTATATTTATGTCCCCGTCTCTATATTTATGTCCCCGTCTCTATATTTATGTCCCCGTCTCTATGTGTCCCCGTCTCTATATTTATGTCCCCGCCTCTATATTTATGTCCCCGTCTCTATATTTATGTCACCGTCTCTATATTTATGTCCCCGTCTCTATATTTATGTCCCCGTCTCTATATTTATGTCCCCGTCTCTATATTTATGTCCCCGTCTCTATATTTATGTCCCCGCCTCTATATTTATGTCCCCGTCTCTATATTTATGTCCCCGTCTCTATGTGTCCCCGTCTCTATATTTATGTCCCCGTCTCTATATTTATGTCCCCGTCTCTATATTTATGTCCCCGTCTCTATATTTATGTCCCCGTCTCTATATTTATGTCCCCGTCTCTATATTTATGTCCCCGCCTCTATATTTATGTCCCCGTCTCTATATTTATGTCCCCGCCTCTATATTTATGTCCCCGTCTCTATATTTATGTCCCCGCCTCTATATTTATGTCCCCGTCTCTATATTTATGTCCCCGCCTCTATATTTATGTCCCCGTCTCTATATTTATGTCCCCGTCTCTATATTTATGTCCCCGTCTCTATATTTATGTCCCCGCCTCTATATTTATGTCCCCGTCTCTATATTTATGTCCCCGTCTCTATATTTATGTCCCCGCCTCTATATTTATGTCCCCGCCTCTATATTTATGTCCCCGTCTCTATATTTATGTCCCCGCCTCTATATTTATGTCCCCGTCTCTATATTTATGTCCCCGTCTCTATATTTATGTCCCCGTCTCTATGTTTATGTCCCCGTCTCTATATTTATGTCCCCGTCTCTATATTTATGTCCCCGTCTCTATAATTATGTCCCCGTCTCTATATTTATGTCCCCGTCTCTATATTTATGTCCCCGTCTCTATATTTATGTCCCCGTCTCTATATTTATGTCCCCGTCTCTATATTTATGTCCCCGTCTCTATATTTATGTCCCCGTCTCTATATTTATGTCCCCGTCTCTTTATGTCCCCGTCTCTATGTGTCCCCGTCTCTATATTTATGTCCCCGTCTCTATATTTATGTCCCCCGTCTCTATATTTATGTCCCCGTCTCTATATTTATGTCCCCGTCTCTATATTTATGTCCCCGTCTCTATATTTATGTCCCCGTCTCTATGTGTCCCCGTCTCTATATTTATGTCCCCGTCTCTATATTTATGTCCCCGTCTCTATATTTATGTCCCCGTCTCTATATTTATGTCCCCGCCTCTATATTTATGTCCCCGTCTCTATATTTATGTCCCCGTCTCTATATTTATGTCCCCGCCTCTATATTTATGTCCCCGTCTCTATGTGTCCCCGTCTCTATATTTATGTCCCCGTCTCTATGTGTCCCCGTCTCTATATTTATGTCCCCGTCTCTATAATTATGTCCCCGTCTCTATATTTATGTCCCCGTCTCTATATTTATGTCCCCGTCTCTATATTTATGTCCCCGTCTCTATATTTATGTCCCCGTCTCTATATTTATGTCCCCGTCTCTATATTTATGTCCCCGTCTCTATATTTATGTCCCCGTCTCTATATTTATGTCCCCGCCTCTATATTTATGTCCCCGTCTCTATATTTATGTCCCCGTCTCTATATTTATGTCCCCGCCTCTATATTTATGTCCCCGCCTCTATATTTTTTCGTCTGTATGCAAACATTCTTGTGCTTTAAGTGTAATGCTCGCCATATTTTAACCGATTACTTCTTCTTCTTCTGCGTTCCCAGGCCATATGGCCATAATGGGTAAGGTACATATGTGTCCGGTTTTCAGTTTTCTCTGGTCTCCCCGCTGCGTACAGCCGACACATTCCGATTTCGGATGAATTCAAAGGAGAAACACTGTTTGGAAGATATTTTTGAAAAAAGGCAGGAGAATGGGCCAATAAGTCAGGCAGATAGTAGACGATAGAAAGCAAAGGGGAAAGGCAGAGTCAAAGAGAGTGGCGGATTAGATGAAGTTACAAGCACAGAACTTCAAGAAGGTGGAGGAACTATTTTTACGAAAGACCCCCCCGGTATCCCCGCGGGGAGTAACCGATTACATTTATGCTCATGATTTAAAGTGTGTTTGAACCAGGATTTCTGTTGTTCATATTAATTTAGTTGTTTTCTACTTTGCTTATTATCATAGTGCAGCGTTTTTAGAACACGTAATGTTCTGTGTTGTTTGAATATGACATGGGGTGTTGTTTGTGGTGCTTCTTATGTGCACCTACTTGTAATTTATCAGGTGTAGAATGGCACAGTGGCAGCGCGTTCGCCTCGTGTCAAGTAAACCCGAGTTCGAACCTAGGTACTTTATGGCCTGAACGTGGAGTCTTTCGGGTGAGACGATAAACCGAGGTCCCGTGTGCCCATGCACTTAGCACACGCTAAGGCCAGTGGCAACGACAAAGTTGTCATTTGGTCAAAATTTTACCCCCCCCCCCCTTCCTTCTTCATCAGTCAAACACAAATCGCATGCAAATATTGTTTTTGTTTTAATGAGTGGCGCGCCTCTGGCTGCGACGCGATCTCCAGGTGGGAGCAACCCGAATTTCATAGAGACGCCTCTGTGATAATAAAGTATCTAATACCTAAGATTAAAGTTGTTTTGATTCATTCATTCATTCATTCATTCATTCCCGTTTCTCTATGCCCCCGTCTGTATGCGTCCCCGTTTTTGTTTGTTTGTTTGTTTATTTGTTGTTGGGTTTTTTTCCTGGGCCTAATCCTATCCTTAACCCCACCCTTAACCATTTTATTCCTAACCCAAACACTAACCTTAGCCCTTAGCTCTACCCCTAACCCCATCCCTACTCCGAGGGTGTACGTAGAGAGAGGGG
>CM065698.1:11944168-11959168 GCA_017654935.2 Phymorhynchus buccinoides | reverse complement strand
ATATACGCTCAGCGCGCATATTTTCATCAAACCAAAGTCATTATCGTCCTATACATAATGACCAGCGGGCACTAAATAAGCCAGTTTGTAATAGGGAATCAAACTGAGAGTAAATGTGATCTAAACGTTTATATGATTCAGCAACATATTTTGCTAGCGATTTAATTAATAGCCCGTTTTCTAGCGTTAAAACATTCACCAAGCTACGCCTTTGTGTTACAGGGTCACTAAAAATAATACATTTATCACGAATGTGTTTATAGCCTTCACATTGAAATAAAAAGTGATACTCATCTTCCTTAAGATTGGATTTACAAACAGGACAAACATTATCTACATTTGTATTATGCAAAAAACACATTTTTTGTTACCATTTAGGCCTAATGTTCTGGTTCGAAATCTTGCAAGTGCACTTCGTTGCCATCTATCTGTAACAGCTGTTATATATTTTTCAACTTCAAGGTTGCTTTTGAACGAGAGAAACCATTCATATTTAGGACTTTCTTCCATGTGGGAGTGCAAATTTTGTTTAGATATACAAGTCATTCGATCTTTAAATTCAGAGATAAAAGCTTTATCGTGACCTACTTCTTGGTTCAGCCTAGACTATCCCAAACCCATTTTCTATTAGTAATTTCTTGACTCTTGAAACCCAATTAAATTTCCCATTTTCATGTTTGCTGTAATAACATTAGATACGCTTGCTTACACAGTCTTGACGAAGGTAACTTCAAAAGCCTTAACCAATATCTGATACATTTAACATTAGTATGAACAAACAAAGGATACCTGCCCATCTCCGCATACACCATGAGTGTTAGAAGAATGTAACGGCACACTAAGGAAAACGTTTTATTGCAAGAGTATGGACATTTTCTAATTGATTATTATTGAGAGTTCCCCATACTTCTGCTGCGTACGTTAATATAGGTGTGATCTGTGTGTCAAAAAGTTTCCAGAAAATAGATGGATCGTTCGAGTTTAATTTCCTTAAAGTTTTAAGTATATTTGTTACCCCTTTCTTTCCTTTTCTGCACATTTCTGTCCATCCTGCAGTAAGGCTTAGCTTGGTTGTGAATACCAGGCCTAGTCCTATTTATAACTATTTGTGATCTTCACTTCCATATTACCATACCAGAACCACCATTTTTTTTTCAAATTTAGAAAGATAGCCCCCGTTCCTAAAAACCATAATATTTTGTCTTGTCCCATGTTAACAGTTAAATGAAGTCGGTCTGCCTGTTGCCTTAAGGGAATTTAACTGATTTTTTGCAAACCAACTATTGTATCTGAGAGCAAAATAATATCGTCTGCAAATAACATTAAGAAAATTTCTATTGCATCTTGTATCATTTGAATGCCGTGACGCCCTTTTTTTGTTAATTTCTATCGCTAATTCGTTAATAAAGAATGAGAAAAGTTGAGGACTGAGAAAGACATCCCTGACCGTCAGACACATACGAAGATCCCTTTTTGATACGATTTGCAGACCCCCTTCGAGGAACAAGAGAGAGAGGAGAGAGAGCTGAGAGATGAGAGAGGATAGAGAGAGAGAGAGAGAGAGAGCGAGAGAGAGAGAGTAGAGGAGAGAGCGAGATTGGGAGAGAGAGAGAGAGACTAGAGAGAGAGAGAGAGGGACATACAGAAAAACAGAGAGTGATTGGGACAGTAGTCCCCATGCGTTTTTTTGACAGGAGTGATGACGACGCTTTTGTCATTATGACTGCCCATAAGCCAATACAAAAAAAGCAGATGAACAAAAGCTGGTTAACAACGGCCCGTCCGTGTTTGCTTTGTTTGTTCGTTGATGATAATGATAATGATAATGATGATGATGAGGATGATAATGATAATGATAATGAATCAGATGATTGATGATGATGATGATGATGATTGGTGATGATGATTCCTGCTATATGATGGTGATTCCTGATGATGATGATGGTTTTTGAGCTTGTGAGAAGTGATGATGGTGTTTGAGGATGGTGGTGATGATGATGAGAATGGAGATGCTGATGAGATGACGATGACGATGACGATGACGAAGACGATGAGACGATGATGATGATAACATGATTGATGATTATGGTGATTAGAATGGTGATGATATAGATGATGAATATGAGATATGCGAATTGATGATGATGAATTTGCTGAGCAAAAATTGATTAATGATATGATGATGATGACTATGAGATGCCGATGATGATGGTGATGATGATTGATGATGATGATGATGATGATGATGACTGATGATGATGATGATGATGATGATGATGATGATGATGATGATGATGATGATGATGATGATGACATTTGCCATGTTTGTTTATTTGTTTGTGCACGCTTGTCGTGTCGTACGAGCGCTGGGATGATGAGCCGTCCCGCTAATTCGTCGTGTATTGCTTGTTCCTATCATGATATAATCTGAGGAAATCATAGAAGAAAGAAAGAGAGAGAGGAGGGAGAGCGAGAGAGAGAGAGAGTGAGAGAGAGAGAGGAGAGAGAGAGAGAGAGAGAGAGAGAGAGATATGTGAGAGAGACAGCTAGAGAGAGACAGACCAAAAGAGGAGTAGAGAGAGAGAGAGAGAGAGAGATGGGGAGCGAGAGAGAGAGAGAACGAGATGCGAGAGAGGATGAGAGAGAGAGGAGAGAGAGAGAGAGGAGAGAGAGACAGAGGAGAGAGATGAGAGAGAGAGAGAGGAAGAGCGAGAGAGAGAGAAGAGAAGAGAAAGGTAGAGAGAGAGAGGCGAAGGAGAGATGAGATCTCTCCGAGAGAGGAGAGAGAGAGAAGAGAAGCAGAAGAGAGAGAGAGAGAGACAGAGAGAGTAGAGGAGAGACTCGGGGGAGAGAGAGTTCTATCTCATCGATCAGAGAGGATGAGAGAAAGGGGGTGAGAGAGAGAGGCTCTCTCCTCTTTTAGAGAGAGAGCTAGAGCGAGGAGAGATCTCTTATCTCCCTTCTCTCGAGAGAGAGAGTGTGTAGAGTTTTCTCTCTCTCTCCAGCCGTCTTGAATGAGAGAGAGAGAGAGAGAGAGATCAGAGAGAGAGAGGAGAGAGAGAGAGAAACAGACCGAAGACAGACAGACAGACAGCATCCCCTGACACAGGACAGAGACATACCGCTAGAGACATAGACAGAGACAGAGAGTGAGTGAGATAATGAGAAACAAAACAGATCGCAGCAAAGGCAGAAACAAAGACATCCCTTTAACATTGAAAGAAAATCAGCATAATATAAAAACATATAAAATCAATAATAAATCAATAAAAAAAAATCAAGGGTAACAACGCTTTGCTTATGGGGGGAACCACGCTTTGCCAATTAACTGCCAACTGTCTCCCAGGTCACATTGACGTCCCATGTCATGAACACAGCTCGTTACCATACTGTAGTCTTTATTGACAATATCGATCATGATCAGGATTTTGTAGCGAACAAACAAACGAAAAAATAACCAAACAACTCAACAACCAGCAACACGTCGTTAACTACCTGGCAGGTAAAAAAAAAAAAAAAAAAGAAAAAGGAGTTCCAATTGTAACAACCGTTATTGTCATCCAAGGCTGAAAGAGTAAACAAGTGGATGAATAAAACGATTAGATACATGAATGAATGAATGAATGAAACGAACGAATAAACGAATGAACGAATGAATGAACGAATGAGTGAATGAATGCATGAATGCATGAACAAATAAAACATCAAATGAACGCGTTTTATCATCATCATTATTAGATTACTTCTCTCTCTCTCTCTCTCTCTCTCTCTATCCACTTCTCTCTCTCTCTCAATCCACTCATTCCTCCTCTCTCTCTCTCTCTCCCTCCAGACTCCTCTCGTCTCTCTCTCCCTCTCTCTCTTCTCTCAGTTCTGCTGCTTTCCTCTCCTCAATCTCAGGGCTGGGTGGAAAAAAGCATGTAACTTGCTTATCTTTAATAAATGATGGCTTGGAGTCAAAACGGACTATCTTTAGATAGTCCATTGACATATTATTGGATTTATTACGAAAACTAATAACTTGCATAAAAAAAAAGACTGCAGAAATATAAAAAGCAAAACCCCCTTTTTATATTTCTGCAGTCATTGTTTGATACAAAGTTATTAGTTTTTGTAATAAATCATTAATAATACGTCAATGGACTATCTAAAGATAGTTTTGACTCCAAGCCATCGTTAAATGCAAATGTTCCCTGGTTAAAAATGAAGATTTTCGTTTTCCGTTTTCGCGCTTCGTTTCCCTTCTCCTTTTCCCACCCCCACGCCACACCACCCCTCCCTCTCTCTCTCTCTCCTCTCTCTCGCTCTCTTCTCTCTCCATCTATCAACCAATCCGTCTCTCTCTCCCTACTCTCTCGTCCTCCAGTCTCTCTCTCTTCTCCTCTCAGCTCTCTCTCTCATATTCTCTCATCTCTCTCTCTCTCCAATCTCTCATCCCTCTCTCCTCTCTCTCTCCCTCTTCTACTCATGTCTCTCTCTATCTCTCTTCTCATCGTCCTCTCTCTCTCGTCTCTCCTCTCTCTCTCTCATCTCTCGTCTCTCTCCAACTCTCCTCTCTCACTCTATCCTTCTCACTCGTCCACCTCTCTCTCTCTTCCGCTCTCTCACAACACAGCCGCAACACTCACACACACACACACACATCACACACTCACACACACACACTCCACACGACCACCACACCCATACACTCTCACACACTCGGCACACTCCCAACACTCCGCACTCACGCAACGCCACGTCTCTCCTCTCGCAACGCAACCACTCTCCACGCACGCGCTCGCCCCACTAAGTGCCACTCTCTCTCATCTCCCTCTTCCTCTCACGCGCAACTCACACACACACCACACAACCACACACACACTCTCACACCCACTCACTCCACAACTTCCGCACACACAACACACACGCTCTCTCCCTCTCGCCGACCGGCCCAGAGTAACAAGCTCAACATATACTAAGCATAGTAATTTATATTTTCCTTTCCTTTTAACCTCTTCTCCTCTCTTTCCCCGCACCTCTCTCTCTCTTCTCTCTCCTCTCTCTCTCTCTCTCCTTCTCTCTCCTCTCTCTCTCTCTCTCTCTCTCTCTCCCTCTCTCTCCTCTCATCTCTCCCTCATTCTCTCTACTCTCCACCCTCTATCTCTCTCTCTCTCTCTCTCTCTCTCCTCTCTCTCTCTCTCGCTCTCTCTCCTCTCTCTCTCTCTCTCTCTCTCTCTCTCTCTCTCTCTCTCTCTCTCTCTCTCTCTCCCTCTCTCTCTCTCTCTCTCTCTCTCTCTCTCTCTCTCTCCCTCTCCTCTCTCTCTCTCTCTCTCTCTCTCTCCGATCCTCTCTCTCTCTCTCTCTCTCTCTCTCTCTCTCTCTCTCTCTCTCTCTCTCTCTCTCTCTCTCTTCTCTCTCTCTTCTCTCTCTCTCTCTCTCCTCTCTCTTCTCTCTCTCTCTCCTCTCTCTCTCTCTTCTCTCTCTCTCCTCTCTCTCTCTCTCTCTCTCTCTCCTCTCTCTGTCTCTCTCTCTCTCTCTCCTCTCTCTCTCTCTCTCTCTCTCTCTCTATCTCTCTCTCTCTCTCTCTCCACTCTCCTCTCTCTCCTCTCCTCTCTCTCCTCTCTCTCTCTCTCTCTCTCCCCTCACGTTCTCCTCTCTCTCCCCCTCCTCTCTCCTCTCTCTCCCTCCTCTCTCTCTCTCTCCCCTCTCCCTCTCTCTTCTTCTCTCTCTCTCTCTCTGTGTTCCATAACTGCGCCTCTTGCTCTCTTATCATTATTTTCTGTCTGATTCAACATTTGGCATTTGGCATGTCAGAAAGAATGAAGAAAGGAAAGAATGAAAGAAAAACAAAACACCCCCCGCAAAATCAGCACTGCCATACAATAAGAAACAATACCAGAAATCGAAGCGTTCACAATGTCTTTCTGGAGCGCCATCGTTAATTAAAGGGTCAAACACACTGCACGCGATTCGATTTAGTGAGATCCGATTTTGACATTTTGTGAAGCATGATTTTCGCGAAATTCTACTCTCTACATAAATAAATCTGATGAAATCCTGCTAGTTACGTTCACTATTTTATTTTGTAGTCTCCCGTACACGATTCTGATAATTTAAAAAAATTGTTTTTGCTTTTTTGTTTAACTGATCTCTCTTTCTTTACTTTACACAAAACACATTGATAAACTGATTTATCTCTTTACTTTACACAAAACGCATTGATAAACTGATCTCTCTCTTTGAGCTGTCATCTGTGGGGTGAGTACTGTGAGGGCTGAGGACTTTGACAAACATGCTGCTACCATCATGAGCAGGTTCCTCAACCGTGGCTACAAAGCCAGCCACTTACAGCGTGCACTAGCAAAGGCACGGGGTCTTCCCAGAGCTGAGGTGTTGACCTACAGGGCCAAACCCAGCAACACAAGGGTCCCCTTTGTCATCACGCATCACCCCTCCAACCCACTACTGCGGGATTGGCTTGATGAGGGGCAGGGTGTGCTTCACAGCAGTGCACGCATGAGGAAAGCTGTGCCCAAAGTGCCTGTTGTTGGGGAGAGGAACTCGAGGAGCATACGCAACCTCCTCATGCCCTCTGCCCTTCCCCGAGTCAGTTCAACCCAGGAACAGGCTGGAGTGGTGAAGTGTGATGGCAGGTGTGTCATCTGCCGTGAACACTTGGTGGAGGGCAAGTCCTTCTCCAGCTCCACCACAGGAGAACGGTTCACTGTCCGCCACAGCATGAACTGCAGGTCTTCCAACATCATCTACCTGCTCTATTGTCAACGCTGTCAGGGGGCTCAGTATGTGGGTGAAACAAAAAACGCACTGCGAACCCGGTTTTACCTTCATAGGTCCCACATTGCAAAGAACATGGGCACTCACGTCACCAAGCACTTCAACTCACAAAACCACACGCTGCAAGACATGAAGTGCATGCCCATTGAGCAGATCCTCACAGACAACCATGCTCACAGACACAACAGAGAGCAATTTTGGATCAGCAAGCTCAAAACACTGTACCCCCAGGGCCTCAATACCCTTTGACTATATGGGCCAATGTTTGACACCATCCCGTCTCCACATAAGACATTCCACCTACAATATGCATGCGGCTCATGTACTGAGCCCCATTGTGCAGTTGACGTACATTAAGGGGCAGATGGTTGATGCTGGAGATCTTGCACAACGGACAGTGAGCCAGTTTCCACATTAGAAAGTCAGAGAAAGAGAAAGAGAGAGAGAGAGACAGAGAGAGAGAGAGTGAGACAGAGAGGTACAGACATGTACGTGTGTGTGTGTGTGGGTGTGGTGTGGGTGTGTGTCTCCACATACATACACACACATTCTGTCTCTCTATTTTTTTGCGGGACAGACAGTCAGACAGATGTATATATATATATATATATATACACTCTGAAGAAAAAACAAACAACAAATCCTTTGTAAGTTCTAATTTTTTATCCAAGCTTTCGAGGGGGTAACCCCTCTTTTTCAAGGTACAGAACTGACAAAGGTAGAAACACCACGTAAAAAAGACTTATGACGTAGAACGATGACATTACATAGAAACTAAGCCAACTAAAATGACGTATCCGTAAACTTTATCATTGCCTAGTCAACACTCCCCCCCCCCCACCCCCCACCCCCACCCCCACACCCCCACACACACACATATCACCCTCTCCCTACCCTCTCTCCTCTCTCTATAAAAAGTGAAAATGTAGGATAAGTCGATACAATTATGAAAAATGAAGTGACAATTAAACCCTATTTAATGAAGAAATGTTTCTTCTAAATTAAAACCAATATCTTTATGTCTTTATGTCTACTATATGTATTATATATATATATACTATATATATATATATATATATATATATATATATATATATATATATATATAATATATATATATATATATACATATCTTTATGTCTTTTATGTCTACTATATATATTATATATATATATATATATATATATATATATATATATATATATATATATATATATATATATATATATATATATATATATAATACATATCTGAAGAAAAAAACAACAACAAATCCTTCGTAAGTTCTAATTTTACTCCAAGCTTTCGAGGGGGTAACCCCTCTTTTTCAAGGTACAGAACTGACAAAGGTAGAAACACCACGTAAAAAAGACTTATGACGTAGAACGATGACATTCCATAGAAACTAAGCCAACTAAAATGACGTATCCTTAAACTTTATCATTGCCTTGTCAACACTCCCCCCCCCCCCCCCCCCAACCCAACACCCCCACCCCACACACACCCCCCACACACATATCACCCTCTCCCTACCCTCTCTCCTCTCACTATAAAAAGTGAAAATGTAGGATAAGTCAATACAATTATGAAAAATGAAGTGACAATTAAACCCTATTTAATGAAGAAATGTTTCTTCTAAATTAAAACCAATATGCTAAAACTAAAGACACGATTTGTTTATCAACAAAAGGTATTATTAGGACTGAGCAAAAAGTCTATGACTCTAGTGAATGGAGTGACGTAGAAAAGCAATGAATGGATGACGCAAGTTTTGAATGACGTGTTGGTATGACGAAATAGGCGGCACACTTGTTCTGAATGAAACGACGTACATGATCTATCTTCTTATCTCTTCACCATCTTCTTCCCTATCCCCTACTCCTCAAATATCCTCCCCCACTACCATCCTCACTCCCACCCTCACCCCCACCCTCACCCCCACCCTCCAACCTTCTCTCAACCCTCCCCTCCCCCTATCCTGCCCCACAACCGCCCCCCCCCACCCACACACACCACACACACACACACACAACCCCCCTTATGTTTTCCGTGTTCGCCTTTTTTGGCCATCACTTTATGTTTTTTAGAACATAGATCAAGATACCAAGATACCAAGTAAACATATAACTGGTTTTTGGTTTTAATGTTCGTTTCAAAGACATAGGGGGAGATAGACAATGCCTATGCAAATGAAGAAGAAAAAACAACCACACCATTAAACTTTCCTCTTATATATATAGTTTGCTTTAATAAAACTTTGTTTGTGTCCAATGTATAAGTTTGTGAACCTAAGAGAGAAACTCAATCAATGTAATTTTAACTTTACGATTTGTTCTGTGTTCTGAAAAGAATAAAATAAAATAATGTGCTGATTTACTTTTTCTCCCAATGGGGGAGATAGACAATGCCTATGCAAAGACAGCTGTTTCGTCTTTGAGAAAGACTCTTCAGTCTGCATATCGGCCTGCAAAGAATGTCCACAGTGAACATTCAAACTGAGCTAGAAAACTTTCTCCAAGAGAAAGGTTGTCCTCTTTGCACCAGATTGAAAGTCCACAATAAAAGCAAACCAGCACTTAATTAAAATAAAATGATAAAAATCTTGTGTAAAATAACAAAAATAATAATGTTCATGTATATATATATATATATATACGTAAATGAGCACATTATTTTCTTTTATTCTTTTCAGAACACAGAATAAATTGTAAAGTTAAAATTAAAGTTATTCAGTTTCTTTCTTAGGTTCACAAACTTAAATATTGGACACAACAAAAGTTTTATTCAAGCAAACAATATATATAAGAGGAAAGTTTAATGGTGTGGTTGTTTTTTCTTCTTCAATTCTTGTACGTTTATATATATATATATACGATCAAAAATTGAAGAAGAAAAAACACACACACCATTAAACTTTCCTCTTATGTATATAATTATATAATTTGCTTTGATAAGACATATTTGGTATCCAATGTATGTTTTGTGAACCTAAGAAACAAACTCAATTACTTTAACTTTATCTTTATGATTTGTGTTCTGAAAAGAAGATGGGCTGATTTACTTATATATACTATATATATAGTATTTTCGCTCATTATACTCATGTTGACCCAAATTCATAAATCAAACAAAACGCCTGATGCAAAAAATATCGATATTTTATCAGATTCGTGTACTACAAAATAATAGTGAACACAACTAGTAGGATTTCATCAGATTCATGTAGACAGTTGTATTTGACACGGGTCATGCCTCACAAATGTGTCAAATCGCATCGCAATCGCATCGAATCGTATGCAGTGTGGATGGCCCTTAAACTATCCCGACATTTTCGACGGACCATGGCAAAGAGCTTGGAATCGTTCTTATTGCTTTATTCATTCAGTGTGTGTGGATAAAGGAGTCCATCCAATGCACGCGTCCAACTGCTGTCGCACGGCTGTCCAACAGTCATGACATACGTGAGACATGACTCTGGATGAAATACTACTGCTTAAATGAAATCGTGCTAGTTTTGTTCATTATAATAATTATTATATATAATGAGCTGTCACAGACTCTCTCTGTGTCTGTCTCTGTCTGTCTGTATCTCTGTCTCCCTCTCTCTCTCTCTCTCTCTCTCTCTCTCTCTCTCTCTCTCTCTCTCTCTCTCTCTCTCTCTCTCTCTCTCTCTCTCTCTCTCTCTCTCTCTCTCTCTCTCTCTCCCCCTTTCTCTCTCAATGGGCCATGGCCTTTCGGAATAAATCGTCTGCATCTGCGCGTCTCTCTCTCTCTCTCTCTCTCTCTCTCCTCTCTCTCTCTCTCTCTCTCTCTCTCTCTCTCTCTCTCTCTCTCTCTCTCTCTCTCTCCTCTCTCTCTCTCTCTCTCTCTCTCTCTCTCTCTCTGTCTGTCTGTCTCTCTGTCTCTGTCTCTCTCTCTCTCTCTCTCCTCCCCTCTCTCTCTCTCTCTCTCTCTCTCTTTTCTCCCTCTCTCTCTCTGTGTCTGTCTGTCTCTGTCTCCCCCCCCCTCTCTCTCTCTCTCTCTCTCTCTCTCTCTCTCTCTCTCTCTCTCTCTCTCTCTCTCTCTCTCTCTCTCTCTCTCTCTTTGTGCTTTGTAATCACCACATATTTGTTGTTATATTTACCCCCCCCCCTTTTTTTCCCCTACTTGATACGAGCAGAAAGGCCAAATCAATAAAAGCTTTTGGATTTGGATTTAGATTGGATTGGATCTCTCTCTCGCTCTTTCTCTCTGTCTCTGTCTCTGTCCCTCTCTCTCTCTCTCTCTCTCTCTCTCTCTCTCTCTCTCTCTCTCTCTCTCTCTCTCTCTCTCTCTCTCTCTTTATCTATCTATCAATATTACTTAATTATCAACTCTATTAGCAGTACATTATGTTACTGCAATATGTTGGATTTGTCAGCAACGTAATGTTTATTTTGGACTCATCAGTAATGAACGTGTGCGCGCGCGCGCGTGTGTGTGTGTGTGTGTGTGTGTGTGTGTGTGTGTGTGTGTGTGTGTGTGTGTGTGTGTGTGTGTGTGTGTTCGCGCGTGTGCGTGTTTCTGTGTTTGTGTGTGTGCGTTCGCGCGCGCGCGCGTGCGTGCGTGCGTGTGTGTAAATGTGTGTGTGTGTGTGTGTGTGTGTGTGTGTGCGTGCGTGTGTGTGTGTGTGCGAAATATTTCCCTTTCCACTGCCCAGCCCCTTCTTGTAATTGTGACAATTTTGAACAAATGAATGTTCACATTTCTTTGATGTTTACTCGCAATGCCGCATTTCCTTATTCTTTTCTATTATCCTATATATATTTTGTTTATGTTATGATTTATATGCTCCCTCCCCCCCCCCCTACCCATATGTGATACCGGCACAAGGCCTAATCATTAAAATGTTTGAGTTGAGTTGAGTATCTATCTATCTCTCTCTCTCTCCTTCTCTAATGCTGCACGCATCTGATGAAATATCTGACATAGAAAAATACAAATATATCAGCATGAGATTCGTGCATGGGGATCTACAAATAAAGTGAAGGAAACGAGTAGATATCTCATCAAGATTTATTTTGCCAGTACGATGGAATCTCCCTTATAAGACCTTCAAAAGTCATCTAAAATGAGGTCTCATAAGGGAGGGGTCTTATAGGGAGGTAATTTAATACTTACAAAGACGGGCAATGTCTCAGAGAAGTAGGTCTTATTTGGGAGGGAGTCTTATAAGGGAGGTTCGACTGTAGTATCTTCATCATGAGATTCATACGCCTCACAAATGCCGCGCAGCTGGGTGGTCGTAGGACTACAGTTGTACGTGTGGATCGACCCCTTCAAGACGTACAAACGGCGATTACAAATGTGTACCTACGACACTATTTAATTCATGTAATAAGCTCCTTGGTTGCTGCTGCTGCTGCTGTTGTTGTTGTTGTTGTTGTTGTTGTTGTTGTTGTTGTTGTTGTTGTTGTTGTTGTTGTTGTTGTTGTTGTTGTTGACGACGACGTACCCTGGCTAAAAAAAGACTTCAGTGATCATCCCAACGCTTGAACGCTTTAATACAAATGCATCAGCTTGGGATGAGAACATTACGTGTGTGAACCCGGTTTTTTTAAATTATTACCCCGCCATGTGGGCAGCCACACTCCGTATTCTCCGAGGGGTATTTTGGAGCCTGATGATGTTGTTACGCTAGGAGCTTGTCATGGCTAAAGACGATCTTCTTCGCTTAGCTATGCATAGCATAACAACGCTTTGATGTAGCCTTGGTGTTCTAGCCTATGTCAATTGGTCTGACGCAGCCTTATATTGACCAAGGCTCCTTGGTTGAATCCAACAAAGAACGCCAGACAACAATGTTCGGGAAACGGTTTGGAAACAATGACCCCCCCCCCCCCCCCCCCCCCCCCCCCGTGGGGATACTGGGGGTCTTTGTACAAATAGTTCCCTCACCGTCTGGAAGTTCTGTGCTTGTAACTTCCTCTAATCTGTCACTCTCTTTGACTCTGCCTTTTCCCTTTGCTTTACTGTCTTCTACTATCTTTCTGCCTTTTTTTTTTCTCACGAAGCGCTTTCAAAAAGATTTCCTCCAGCCGAAGTCGGACTTGCTGGGCTTAACTATTTCTTAGTTAGGCGCATAACGGCAGCATGACGCATCTGCGCTCATAGTTAACAGGAAACTGTCTGAGCGATCAAAGAAGAAGAAGGAAACAATGACAATCTCTCGCAAATGTGTTTTTGCCCCATAATAAATTATTTTCTGAAAACGGGTTATCATAGATGCTCTGAAAGGCACATGAAAAAAACAAAAAACCGTTGTAACCGTTCATGTATTTTAATCTTCTTCACAAAACAGAAAAATCAAAAAAATGGTACATTGAATTTTGTTTTGTTTTTAAATATTTGCCAATTTTGTGGGTTGGATTTGGTTTTTTTAGTCACTCCATATTATTGGGAAGTGACTGTTAGCGAGGCTACGTACCCACTTCAGAACGGAGTGGTAGCACGTGTTCTGAATCAATATAGCAACACATTCAGAAACAATATTAACCCCTTGACTGCCAGAGAAAATTCAAGAACAATTCATTGTGCGAATCATGCCATGAAAAAGACCACTGATAGAGCCAATCTGGCAAAATGGTCTGGGGATATAACTCTCTTGACTGTGTTAGATCAAAAGCCAGCCTATCAGAGTTATTCCTCTTCGTCTGATGACGTCATCAGTGATGTCATCAAGTCGGTGAATGATACGTTATATGGCAGTCAAGGGGTTAGTCCATTAGAATTCCCTGTGTCCCGATCACAACCCAGTTTTAACTCTAATAACACTGACAACACCAACAACAAAAATTTGATTTAGGCAATACCATATCACCTTTGCCCACTCTGTATTAACCCTTTCACCACCAGCCATATTTCAGAGAAAAACAATCCATTAAATTTACCTGGGTAAAGAACAAAATCCATCTGCAGTATTGGGGATTTTTCTGTGACATATATACAATAAGGTCTACCCTTACTTCCCAAAACTAAGACAATAGTGTCTTTGGATAATAGACCCCAATTTGATGCCTTTCAGTGGCATTGGTGTTAAATCACTGTGGTGCTAAAATGCGACTTTGGCGGTGAAAGGGTTAAATATGATTTTTAAATAATTGAAAAGAAACTTTATGGAAATGTATGCTGTTAGACACAAGAGGGTAGTAGACAGAAAAAGAGGGGGGGAAATGTAACCTCCTTGGCGAAGGAAAGAAATGATATATCAAATACAGGAGTTAGAGAACGTATTCGAAGAACACATACTGTAATATCATGAACACACTGTTTATTATGTAAGGCAAACAATTATTATCGTTATTGTTATTATATTATTAAGTTGTCCATATACATCGTGTAGCAAATAGCGTCACAACGCGTGTCAACAGAAAACGTAGAGAGATACTGTAACGTAAGTCTTCCACGCAACAAATCAATCGATTAAAATACATCACAATTCTATGATTATATAATTATATACAGACTCTGTGGCAACCCCGTGTCACCCAGGCTAAAAGGCGTACATTGGGACATTCTGAATTCCAAGGTATCAAAAATATCATGCTGCTTTGCTGGTCCGGTTTCAAACTCTCGCTTGTCAACACGTTTAAAGGTGGACCCGGACGGATGAGGGTTTTTTTGCAAGAAACACGTCGAGATCACCAGAAAGACAGCCTTTTCAAGGATCGGAACGCTCACTTTGCTCTGGTTTCATAGAAATCAAATCGTCAAAACGGCGATTCCACCTTGGCGGAGATGCCGGGGAGAGAAGCCATTTTGGATGGGGTGGGTGGAGAGTGATAGAAGTTTTCTCTTCTTTGTAGTGCAGTAAAACAAAATGGAGCTATTTCCTTTGGTTTAAACAAATAAATCTTTATTCACTCACTCGGAAACGATCAAGCAGAAAGACAATTAGAGCAACAACAAGCTCGAAGCTTATACCGTGCTCCTTCAATTAACGTCATAATTGCACAATTGATTGAACAGCTATTTCTTTTGTTGTGAGCGAAACTCCTTTCGGTAAACTGCATACAAAAGCCAAAACATAAACAGGCTTGTATTGCAGAAATTTCGCTCAAACGATTTGGTCTAAACTCGGGCGGCCATTCTTTCACTGAAAGAATTTGACTTCCAGCACCTCCGCCAAGGAAGAATCGCCGATTTGACGGTTTGATTTCTGGGAAACCAGAGCAAAGTGAGTGCTGCGATCTCTGTAAAGGGTGT
>CM065698.1:11936668-11939168 GCA_017654935.2 Phymorhynchus buccinoides | reverse complement strand
GAGAGAGAGACAGAGAGAGAGACAGAGACAGAGAGAGAGACAGAGACAGGGAGAGACAGAGACAAAGACAGAGGGTAGCAGGATAGTTGGAATTAATGAAGACTATAAGAAACAGAAGCCAAACTTTCCAGAAAGATCGAAAACAGCGATAGCGAAGTTTACGCAAAACAATTTTTTTTTTTAAAGCATCAAAACAACATAACGATGTTAATATTATTATGCACGTTGTCTGTTCACGGGAAAGCTAGGGAGGGACTGACACCCCCACCCCCCCACCCACCCCCCCTTAGGTCCCCATGACACATGATGAAGACCTCACTGCGTCCTCACTGCGCGCTAAAGACACACTGGCCCACCACGATTAAGTCCCTTGGTTGTTGTTTTTCTGGGCAGCTGTGACCCACAAACAAATGCCCCCAACTTCAAATTGAGGCTGCTCTTTAAATACAATGTTGTTTCGTTTTGAATGTAGGCGTATTTTGTATGGGAGTCAAACCCGGTCAAAACAAGATTTCTTACCAGCCATAAGAGAGGGAAAACACGTGAAACCCGCGATTTTGGCACGTGATCTGGTGGGTCTTTAAAAAATGTCTACATAACGTGGCGAAGTCGAGGAAATCCTCCTCAAAGTGTGACTGCTGCCACGACGACCTCACTACGATCTGGGAAGTAGAGACTCACAGCCCCCCCCCCCCCCCCCCCCCCCCCCCCAAAAAAAGAAGGAAAAAGAAAAGAAAAAAAAAGATTGAATGAGAGACTTAGTGCGATCGTTCTCACGCCAGAGGGCATGACGCTCGTGTGGGGCTAATCCTCTCTATATTCTTAGTTGGGGATAAAGAAAGAGAGAGAGACAGTGAGTGGTCCTACCATCACTCTCTCTCTCTCTCACTACGCCCAAGTAAGAAAATCGCGTGATAAGCCCCTAGTGCATTGACTGCCCTCTGGCGTGAAAAATATCGCCATAGGTTGACCATTGAAGAGTAGATCGAGCCACGCCCTTGTAGCGGGCCCTGTCGTATGCCAAAAAAGTAGCATCGTGTAAATTCTTCGCTCGCTACTATGAGACTTAGCATTTGCGACATTGAGCGAATTTTTTTAAAGGCTGACCTTATGGCCACGACAGTCGTGGGGATAATGAAAACGGGTGAAAAACCTTATGGCCACGACAGTCGTGGGGATAATGAAAACGGGTGAAAAACCTTATGGCCACGACAGTCGTGGGGATAATGAAAACGGGTGAAAAACCTTATGGCCACGACAGTCGTGGGGATAATGAAAACGGGTGAAAAACCTTATGGCCACGACAGTCGTGGGGATAATGAAAACGGGTGAAAAACCTTATGGCCACGACAGTCGTGGGGATAATGAAAACGGGTGAAAAACCTTATGGCCACGACAGTCGTGGGGATAATGAAAACGGGTGAAAAACCTTATGGCCACGACAGTCGTGGGGATAATGAAAACCTTATGGCCACGACAGTCGTGGGGATAATGAAAACGGGTGAAAAACCTTATGGCCACGACAGTCGTGGGGATAATGAAAACGGGTGAAAAACCTTATGGCCACGACAGTCGTGGGGATAATGAAAACCTTATGGCCACGACAGTCGTGGGGATAATGAAAACGGGTGAAAAACCTTATGGCCACGACAGTCGTGGGGGATAATGAAAACCTTATGGCCACGACAGTCGTGGGGATCATGAAAACGGGTGAAAAACCTTATGGCCACGACAGTCGTGGGGATAATGAAAACGGGTGAAAAACCTTATGGCCACGACAGTCGTGGGGATAATGAAAACCTTATGGCCACGACAGTCATGGGGATAATGAAAACCTTATGGCCACGACAGTCGTGGGGATAATGAAAACCTTATGGCCACGACAGTCGTGGGGATAATGAAAACGGGTGAAAAACCTTATGGCCACGACAGTCGTGGGGATAATGAAAACCTTATGGCCACGACAGTCGTGGGGATAATGAAAACCTTATGGCCACGACAGTCGTGGGGATAATGAAAACGGGTGAAAAACCTTATGGCCACGACAGTCGTGGGGATAATGAAAACCTTATGGCCACGACAGTCGTGGGGATAATGAAAACGGGTGAAAAACCTTATGGCCACGACAGTCGTGGGGATAATGAAAACGGGTGAAAAACCTTATGGCCACGACAGTCGTGGGGATAATGAAAACGGGTGAAAAACCTTATGGCCACGACAGTCGTGGGGATAATGAAAACGGGTGAAAAACCTTATGGCCACGACAGTCGTGGGGATAATGAAAAACGGGTGAAAAACCTTATGGCCACGAAAGTCGTGGGGATAATGAAAACGGGTGAAAAACCTTATGGCCACGACAGTCGTGGGGATAATGAAAACCTTATGGCCACGACAGTCGTGGGGATAATGAAAACGGGTGAAAAACCTTATGGCCACGACAGTCGTGGGGATAATGAAAACCTTATGGCCACGACAGTCGTGGGGATAATGAAAACGGGTG
>CM065698.1:11909168-11919168 GCA_017654935.2 Phymorhynchus buccinoides | reverse complement strand
ACACACACACACACACACACACACACACACACACACACACACACACACACACACACACACTAATACACACACACATATACAATCACACACATACACACACACTCACACACTCAAAATAGCTTCTGTCATATCCAGCTCTGGAATTGCAAAATTACTATAATTGATACGTTAGTTAATATTAATGTTCTTTTCTTTGCCCCAAATCCTTTTTTTTTTTTTTTTTTTTTTTCCTTCCCCCATCACGGACATACTCTCTCTCTCTCTCTCTCTCTCTCTCTCTCTCTCTCTCTCTCTCTCTCTCTCTCTCTCTCTCTCTCTCTCTCTCTCTCTCTCTCTCTCTCTCTCTCTCTCTCTCTCTCTCTCTCTCTCTCTCTTCTCTCTCTCTCTCTCTCTCTCTCTCTCTCTCTCTCTCTCACACACACACACGCACACGCACGCACACGCACGCACGCACACGCACACACACACACACACACACACACACACACACACACACACACACACATACACACACACTAATACACACGCACATATACAATCACACATATACACACACACACTCACACACTCTTTTCACCTCATTTTAATTCAATATTTGTTTATGTCTGTTTTGTTTTTGTTTAATTAATGTATTTATTTAAGTCTAATATCACCATTGTTGTGAACAGACTTTAAATTAAATCAATCAAATCAAACACACACACACACACACACACACACACACACACACACACACACACACACACACACACACACACACACACACACACACACGCTGTTACAGAAAATGCCGAATGCTGTCCCACTCTTCCGAATAGCAATCACACTCACTGGAAACGTGTTTGTACGGCACGCTATCTTGTTTCCCATTACTCAGTGAGACTTCGAAAGTGTCATTTGCTTTTAACGATGTATTTAATATTTCAAACCCTCTGTTTGCAAACATGTTAACACGATTTAAATGCCTAAAAACGAATTTAGCCATGCGTGGAATGAACGAGGTTTTGTAGTATTCATTTTATTTAAACACCGTCCTTCTTTATGTCTTAATATCTCCTGTGATATTTATGAGAGGAAGGAGAGGGAAAAGAGAGAGGGAGAGGGGGGGGGGGGGGGAGCGAGAGAGAGAGAGAGAGAGAGAGAGAGAGAGCACTGAACACTGGACGATTTTAATGAATAGGCCATCATTGGCCCATGTCACGAGAGATGGTTACAAAATAAAGTGGTCTGATTATCATTGATTTCAAAGTACATGCCCATTCACAATCATAATATACAAACCATTAATCAAACAGTCTCACGGATTCAGAGAGAGAGAGAGAGAGAGAGAGAGAGAGAGAGAGAGAGAGAGAGAGAGAGAGAGAGAGAGAGAGAGAGAGAGAGAGAGAGAGAGAGAGAGAGAGAGAGAGAGAGAGAGAGAGAGGGAGGGAGGGAGAGAGAGAGAGAGAGAGGCACAGAGAGAGGGAGGGAGAGAGAGAGAGAGAGAGAGAGAGAGAGAGAGAGAGAGAGAGAGAGAGAGAGAGAGAGAGAGAGAGAGAGAGAGAGAGAGAGAGAGAGAGAGAGAGAGAGAGAGAGAGAGAGAGAGAGAGAGAGAGATATGCACATGTTACATAATAATGGAATGATTGTGAGCCTTTTTTTCTGCCTATAAATTGCTGGTATTTGATGTGCTAATGCAGTCGATTGATCATGAAGCCTGGTGAAGTATTGTAATAAATACGACAGCTTGCAATGAACAGTGTTGTGTTTGGGGTGTTCATCTCAAATAATGATATTACTAGCGCAACGCCTAGTACTGGCAATGCACCGTACTGGTAACGCCTAGTAACGGTAACGCCAAGTACTGGTAACGCTGAGTACAGCAAATTGGAAGCGATTCGGTTAAGATACGGCGGAGTTATAAGGCCCCGTTTCCCGTTGGCTCTGCTCTGAGAGTAACGCGCTCTCCCGATTCTCTTCCGATTTGCTGCCAGGCTTTGCCCGGGCCATAGCAAGCCTGACCGCAAATTTGAAGCGAGTCGGTTACGAAACGGCGGAGTTATTTGTAAAAAGGTGAAGCGGCGTATAGCGCGTGCGTTTATGAATCGATTCGCTTCCGGTTTGACACACCGATAGTACCCGGCCCCGGTCAAAGGCCCCGTTTCCCGTTGGCGCTGCTCTGAGAGTGACGCGCTCTCCCGATTCTCTTTCAATTTTTTGCCACGCTTTGCCCGGGCCATAGCAAGCCTGACAGCAAATTTGAGGCGATTCGGTTAAGAAACGGCGGAGTTATTCGTGAAAAGGTGAAGCGGCGTATAGCGCGCGCGTTTCTGAACTGATTCGCTTCCGGTTTGGCACACCGATAGTCACCCTCCCCGGTCATGTGCCTGCCAAATTCGAAGGCAATCGGTCCAGAAACGCCGGAGATACGGGCGCCGAGAGGCCGGCGGATGCGCGTTTCGCGCATTTGATGATGATGATTTCTAGGCTGGTTTAACTTATAGGATCACCCATAAACTAATGAACGAGTTGATGTGTGAAGGAGTAACCCAACGTCTTCTTTCTGGTGACTGATGCTGAGCAAGATGTATTGCTTTATGTCGTTCGTGCTTTATAAATTATGTGGATGCTTCTCTTATTTTGCTACTACAATTATTACAAGAAGGAAGGTGGCATGTACACAGTACATCCTGATTTTCCGCGCGGAAATAATCAATAAGTAAAAGAAAGAAGAAAAAAATAAACAACATACAACACAGAACAAACTGGTAAGCCTCGAAAGAAAGTTTGGTTAATCAAAGAATGAAATAGTGAGGCCAAGAGAGGAGATGCCGAAATTGAACAAAGGGTAATTACTCTCTTTTTCTAATTAACTCCCCTCCACCAAAGTTGATTACGATACCATTCACCTAGCAGTGCGTGGGTCAGAAACAAAGTGAGAAAAGCAAAGCATCATTCTTAAAAAAGAATGTGCCAAGCTCGCCTTAATGACCCTCACCCACACAGTACACATCAACAATGGTGGAGAGGACAACATACAAACAAATCAACACATGTTCAAGAGTGGCATAGCCTTCTAACCTACACACGCACGCATCCCCCCACCCCCCACCCCCCACACACACATAGGAAGAGAGGTAGTTGCCTTTGATGATCCATCATCTTTAACATTGATTTATGGAAGTTAGTATTGTAACCCCCCTTGACACAAGGGCTTTGTAAGCTAATGGCAATACCATATTGTTGATTGTTGATTGATTGTTGATTCTCTCCCCCCCCCCCCTCTCTCTCTCTCTCTCTCTCTCTCTCTTCCTCACCTCTCTCTCTCTCTCTCTCTCTGTCTCTCTGTCTCCCTCTCTCTCTCTCTCTCCTCTCTCTCTCTCTCTCTCTCTCTCTCTCTCTCTCTCTCTCTCTCTCTCTCTCTCTCTCTCTCTCTTTCTCTCCCTCTCTCCCCGTACCTCTCCCCTTCCCTTTCTCTTCCCTCTTCTTAACAAACACCGACCACTGAAACAAACCCCAACAACAACACCACACTAACCCAAAACACCCACCACCACCAACGCACTCTACATCTGTATTGCTAAACACAATCGGGACTTTCCTGGTGCTGCACTGCCTTCGGGCAGTGCCTCCAGGATCGTTCCCACCATCTGTATCTCTAACATCGTCCCAGTATGTGTCTGTTCCAGACCGGAGGACGTTACATGAATTTTCATTAATTCAACAACAACAACAACAACAACAACACACACACACACACACACACACACACACACACACACACACACACACACACACACACACACACACACACACACACACACACACACACACATACACACACACACACACAACAACAACAACAACAACATACAGTATTTATACGGCGCTGAATCTTGATAGAAATCAAATCAAAGCGCACACACACGTTAGCATTCAAAGCGCATTCAAACAAAAACGCAATACAAAGCGAACACACACGGATAACATAAATGGAATATAGCAGAAACAGACCTAATGGCACACACACACACACACACACACACACACACACACACACACACACACACACACACACACACACACACACACACACACACAGACACCAAAAACTGACCTTGACGTGGCGGATCCGCCGCTCCTTGGCCACGGGTCCCCTGGACGTGGACCTCATCTGGACGAAGCGGACCGCCGCCAGCGCCACCCCGATCCAGATGGAGATGGTGTGCGTGGTGGCCACGAAGTTGATCATCAGCAGCATGTAGAGGGTCCACCCGTAGCTGAACCTCTCCGGGTGGCTGTACGGGGTGAGGGGTGGGCAGTAGAAGTTGACCACGAACGGGATGTACGGGAGCATGGTCAGGATGTCCGAGACGGCCAGCCACATGAGGAGGATGTTGGTCGGGGTGCGCATGTCCCTCCGCTTCAGGATGGTGATGTTGAAGAAGTTGGTGAAGATCCCGAACACGCACACGACTATGCTGGCGTAGCCGTGGAATCCTTTACAACAAAAATATTAAAAAAAAATCAAGAGTTGATTGTTATTGCCCCTGCGGGGAAACCGGTGTGTGTGTGTGTGTGTGTGTGTGTGTGTGTGTGTGTGTGTGTGTGTGTGTGTGTGTGTGTGTGTGTGTGTGTGTGTGAGTGTCTTCCGTACAAATAGTTCCCCCACCTTCTGGAGGTTCTAGACCATATTCTGATCGCTTCTCGGCCTTTTGGCTAAGACAGTGATTCAGGAACATAAATTTTTGTTTATACCATGGTTGGTTGGTTCAGCCCGTCGTACATGGCGAAAGCCGATACGCGACGTTAAACTGAACTTCCATCCTGGAGGTTCATTATCTAAAATTCATAGACATGTCCCGTACGGCTATGCCAAGAGGACGTAAAACTTTAACTTCGCGCTGGAAGTTATGTGCTTGTAGCTTCCTTTTACCTCCTTTTTTTTTCCTTTACCTCTCTTTGACTCTGCCTTTTCCCTTGCTTTGTGTCATCTACAATCTTTCTGACTGTTGGGCCCCATTCTCCTGCCTTTTGTTCCCCCCAAAAAAATCTTCCATATAGTTTTCTTTGTGCTCCTCCGAAATCGGAATGCGTCGGCTGGATGCAGCGAGGAGACCAGTGGAAACTGGAAAACGGACACATACGTACCCATTGTGGCCGGATGGCTTGGGAACGCAGAAGAAGAAGAAGAAGAAGAAGAAGAAGCTTGTTATTGGTTAAAATAATAAAGGAGGTGTTTTGTTTTAGTAATCGATTGTGGGTGAGACTGATTTATTTATAGGAACAAACTTAACTTCACGCAATGACATTTTTTACATATTTTACAGATACAAAAATGAAATATTGGTTTTAGCGATCGTTTATTGGGAGATACTTATTGTAAGAACAAACTTATTTTAACGTGCCATTTTTTTATATATATTTTACAGACAAAAACATGACAAGTTTATGTTTGAAGCGTCTAGATAGAAGACGATGTAATGCACGTATGATTGAAAACATGCGTACAATGTATGCACACACACGCGCGCGTACACACATACACACACGCGCAAGCACGCACGCACGCACGCACGCACGCACACACGAACACACACGCATGCACGCGTGCACATACACAGGTACAGAGGGGGAGAGGGAGTGAGAGAGAGAGTGAGAGAGAGAGAGAGAGAGGGAGTGAGAGAGAGAGTGTGAGTGTGAGAGAGAGAGAGAGAGACAGAGAGGGAGAGAGAGAGACAGAGAGAGAGAGACAGAGAGGGAGAGGAGAGAGAGAGAGAGAGAGAGAGAGAGAGAGATAGAGAGAGAGAGACAGAGAGACAGACACAGACAGAGAGAGAGAGAGAGAGAGAGAGAGAGAGAGAGAGAGAGAGAGAGAGAGAGAGAGAGAGAGAGAGAGAGAGAGAGAGAGAGAGACAGAGACAGAGACACAGAGAGAGAGGCAGACACAGAGACAAAGAGACAGAGAAACACACTCGCACATATGCGTGTAACAGTCATGCAAACACACTCGCATCACACGCAAATTGCATTCAATCAACTTTCTATAGGTATTTGCCAAGAGACACTATCAGTCGTCTTTATTCTTTGTATGCGACTTACTACCTTCTGGCTCGTTACTCCATAAACAAAACCCGTCTCTAAATCGAAATTGAACAAAGGGTGAATACCCTCTTTCTAGTTAACTCCCCTCCATCAAAGTTGATTACGATTCCAATCACCTAGCAGTGGGTCGCCTACAGAACGAGATTAGTCATTTTCGTAATTATTTGAAACTGTACAATGGACCAAAAACGCTACACTCGCACAAGCACGTGAAGATGAAATGAATAATAAGCGCGGTGAATGAAGACAACACACTAAGCTTAACAATGACCGCAGTAGTTGAATGGATGACGCATATTTTGCAACCCAACAACAACAGAGAGAAAGAGAGGGGAGGAGAGAGAAAGAGAGGGGTCTTTGCAAAAGAAGTGAACGGGCGAAAGGGCACTCCCCGTTTGTATCTCCATTACACCAAGGGCCAAATGGGAAAGGTCCAATCGGGAAGTCCTCCCAAAAAAACATCCCACAGCAGTGGAAAGTCGGTAAGAGCAGGGAGAAATCCCGCTGCCTGGTATGACCAAATGGATAGCTAGGTTTCCCAAGTTCGCACCCGCCCCCTCCTCCTCCTGCTCCCCACCCCCCACCCCCAAAAAAATAAATGAATAAATAAAGGGTAGGCTCTGTGCTAGGGGCGAGCAGCCCGAATTTCACAGATATACATCTATGTGACTCGAATATACAAAAGAAATACCAATAGCAAAGAAAGTCTCACGTCACTTGCTTCACAGATATGTCTATGTGACTAGAATATATATGCTACAAATTACCAATACCAAAGAAAGCATCACGTCACTCGCTTCACAGATATAAGTCTATGTGGCTAGAATATACAAACAAAATACCAATAGCAAAGAAAGTATCACGTCACTTGCCTTGGAACCAGGCTTGAAAGGCCATCAGGGTATTCGTTTCAGCAGCAGCCTCCATGGACGTGGCACTCGTGTTATTGGTGTTGCCTGGTTCTCCTACCGCCCCGACACCAGAGTCTGCTTCGCTGCTGCTGCTGCTGATGATGATGATACTGGTGCTGGTGCTGTTCATATTGCTTTTGATAGTTTCTGATCTTCTAGTGAAAAAACCATCCGGGAATTGCTAATGTAGTTTCGTCCGTACGGTACGTACTTGCGTGCATCCGTCCCGTCCCCCTCCCTCCTGTCCGTCCCTCCGTGCTAACACCTTTACGAAGAGCGGCGAAGATGGAATGGTACCTACCATCCGAGGAATGGTATTACTGCATCATCACCCGGGGGTGGGTGGGGGGGGGGGGGAGGGAGAAAAAAGAAGAACAGAATGTCCACAGTTTAGATCGTGTGGCAGGCACAAGCGCGTGCGAGGGAACTTTGAAGCAATGAGGGTCCCTTGTTGTTTTTAATAATGATGATGATGGTGATGGTCTTTATGGATATGGAAGGTAGTCTGGTAAGGGTTGGGGTGGGTGAAGTGGTGGTGGTGGTGTGTTGGAGATGGGGGATTCACAGCAGTAGTAAGGGTGGGGGTGGGGGTGAACTCCAAGTCTCACCCCCTTTTACTGAACCGTAATAGTTTACAGTGACGGTTTGCTTGTTTTGTTTGTACACGAGGACACTTTGTCGTTGTTTTTCTTCTAAAGAGATCGCAATTCAAACTGGCTTATCGTTTGAAAATACAAATGCTAAAATGTCAAGCGTTGGTCAATGGTTTACACGCGGCAGGTATTGTTTCTTATATTATAAGTTGGTGCCTCACTTATTGTTGTAGAATCATACTGAAACGTTGGTGTTTTTGTTGTTGTTGTTTGTTCACAGAAACACATTCGTCTTCATCGTCAATGGAGTTTAGGAATTGCATAAAAGAGCACAAAGTCATGTGCAGCATTATTGACTGATTTGCTGTCTTTGTCAGTTAAATAATACCCACATCATAATTGCACCAAGTGCGCCCAAACGGTTCACAAATCACTGTTTATAGTATTAAAACGATCACTCTTATCCAGTGTCACACGGAGTATCACTTACGTCTGGGCTATTTGTGAAATCGTTTACGCAGTATCAATGGTACGCTGCTTAAAGCATTCCAGACAACAGACTGTGACCACGCGGATGCTTTAAGAACATGCAAGTCATGTTGCAATTCGGTTCAGTCGTCTGAGTAACAGCAAAGCAAAAACGAATGAGTATTCAAACATTTTTTGTATGCACAGTTCACGGCTTACAAAGTCCAATTTTCAGGACATGAAGTTTGTTTTCAATTACGGTACTTTATTCGATTGATATGAGTAGCAAAAAGGCATATTCACCAACGCAACACACAGATCAGAAGCAATGTTTATTCCAATGAATTGTCTTGGTTATTTGAGGGATTTTCGAACACCTGGCTTCGATTTACGACAATCACTGTTGAGGGAAAAAAATCACAATGTAGATTCTTTATACAAATCAGTCTGGTTCCCTTGGCAACACTAAGGTATCATTTTCAGACAAACATCACGACAGTTGGCTTCACCATCGTTTCGTTGAAATATTCATTATTGTTTTGATTTGTCCAAAAAAAAAGGTCGTGGATCAGTTTCTTCGAGGTTCATTTTCTTTCTTCTTCACGAACATAATTCACAAAGCTGACTTGATTCCTGTAATCGTCTGTTGAAAGACATGCAAAAGTCATCTGAACCTTCGGTCCTTCAAAAGTGTTTTTAATTTAAGTTTTGTTTAGTCTGATACAAATCTCCTCTTTTTGTTTCTTTTTTTTATTTGTATTTTCTCACCACTGATTACAAACTAAACACTCGCACAACATCACAGAATGCTTCGAGGAAAAAGGACAAAGAAACCGAAAAGATAGCCTAACCCTATCCCTAGCCGAAACGCTAACTTCAAAAGAGAAAGAAACCGAACAGATAGCCTAACCCTATCCCTAGCCGAAACGCTAACTTCAAAAGAGAAAGAAACCACACAAAAAGGAATTAAGCACTGACGCATTTCACAAAAAGAGACAGACACTAACCAACTAACTCTCTGTGAAGAGTAATTTATACCCAATATATCACACACACACACACACACACACACACACACACACACACACACACACACACACACACACACACACACACACACACATTTCATCCCCCGTCTGATCTGATCTATCTATCTATCTATCTATATATCTGTCTATCTATCTATCTATCTATCTATCTATCTATCTGTCTTATCAACCGTCTGCACTTGCGCGTGAGAGCGAGTGAGAGCGACCCGCCACACACAGCGAGAGCCAGACGACAAAAAGGACTAACGTCTGATGATGATGATGATGATGATGCTCTTGTTTTTATTTCTTTTTTTCTCTCCCTCTTTCTTTCAGTCTTTCAGAATTTCTTTGTCTTTTTCCTTCTTTTTGATTCAACACCTGCTAGCCTTTATACAGCCGGTCGCTCGTCGTTCCAGCAACAAACCGGACACAGGCTCAGTGTCGCCCGTGGACACTACTGGACGCAAGCTATAATAGGTTATGTATCGTTGTGACCCCGTCTCTATGAAATGGTATCAGGTTACTTCCCCCCACCCCACCCCACCCCACCCGGACAGTTGTCCCCGGATACCCGCACCCCCCCCCCTCCCCCCCGCGTGGACATTTCCCCCCCCTGACCATCCTCCACCCCCTGGACACTTGCCCCCGGGTCCACCCCCCCCCCCATTCGGACAGTTCCCCCCTATATCTGTGTCTCTCTCTCTTTGTTTCATTCTTCTTCTTCTTCTCTCTCTATTTCCCTTCTCTCTCTCTGTGTCTCTCTCTCTCCCCCTCTCTCTCCCTCTCTCTCTCCCTCTCTCTCTCTCCCTCTCTCTGTCTCTCTGTCTCTCTCTCTCTCTCTCTCTCTCTCTCTCTCTCTCTCTCTCTCTCTCTCTCTCTCTCTCTCTCTCTCTCTCTCACACACCCCTTTTGC
>CM065698.1:11891668-11904168 GCA_017654935.2 Phymorhynchus buccinoides | reverse complement strand
CTCTCTCTCTCTCTTTCGCCTAAAATCTTCATCCTTGTTGAATAAGGTTGTTCAGTGTTCTCTCTCTCTCTCTCTCTCTCTCTCTCTCTCTGTGTCTCTCTCTCTCTCTCACTCTCTCTCTCTCTCTCTCTCTCTCTCTCTCTCTCTCTCTCTCTCTCTCTCTCTCTCTCTCTCTCTCTCTCTCTCTCTCTCTCTCTCTCTCTCTCTCTCTCTTTCGCCTAAAATCTTCAACCTTGTTAAATAAGGTTGTTCAGTGTTCTCTCTCTCTGTCTCTTCTCTCTCTCTCTGATTGTAAGAATAGGCATCGCCTAAAATCTTTATCCTTGTCCAATAAAGTTTTCCAGTGTCCAGTGTCTCTCTCTCTCTCTCTCTCTCTCTCTTCTCTCTCTCTCTCTCTCTCTCTCTCTCTCTCTCTCTCTCTCTCTCTCTCTCTCTCTCTCTCTCTCTCTCTCCTCTCCCTCCCTCTCTCTTTCTCTCTCCCAGAGGACCTGATGAAAAGAAGTATATTTACTTATTCAGGTATCATCATTAAACATTTCAAGTTTCAAAAGTTTCAAGTTTATCTCAGTCTCTCTGTCTCTGTCTCCCCTCTCTCTCTCGCACGCGCTCGCTCTCTCTCTCCCTACCTCTCTTCCTCCCCCTATCTCTTTCTCTCTTTCTCGCTCTCTCTCACTCTCTGTCTCTCTCTCTCTCTCTCTCTCTCTCTCTCTCTCTCTCTCTCTCTCTCTCAGTGTCTCTGTCTCTGTCTCTGTCCCCTCACTCGCTCTCTCTCTCCCTCTGCCCCCCTCCCTCTGTCTCTCTTCTCTCTCTCTCTCTCCCTCTCTCTCTCTCTGCCCCCCCTCTGTCTCTCTCTCTCCTCTCTCTCTCTCTATCTCCCTCTCTCTCTCTCTCTCTCTCTCTCTCTCTCTCTCTCTCTCTCTCTCTGCCCTCCCCTCCCTCTCTGTCTCTCTCTTCCCTCTCTCTCTCTCTCTCTCTCTCCTCTCCTCTCTCTCTCTCTCTCTCTCTCTCTCTCTCTCTCTCTCTCTCTCTCTCTCTCTCTCTCTCTCTCTTCATGATATTTGTGTATGGAGTAATCCCATGTAATTATTATTCTATTAATCATTTCCCCATTCCCTGATTTGAATTGTGTTCTGTGGCCAATGTTCAAATAAAACATTTCGTTCGTTTTGTTCGTGTTTCGTTCGGTCCCCCCCCCCCCCTCTCTCTCTCTCTCTCTCTCTCTCTCTCTCTGGATAATTTAAATCATCGTTTCAATTAGAACATTATTTGTCAGCCAGTACTATTAGTAAATTTCGTTATGCCTTAGCAAAACTGAGACTTGGACTGTGTGATCTGAACATCAATAACAGATATAATGAAAAAATCAAGGAAATGCCCGTTTTGTAACAAGATAGAGAGTGGATTGTTAAACATATGCTTCTCTAAGAGAAAAACATTTATCAAAATACTATACGTTCGTAATTAATGAAGAATGTCTAGCTCGAATGTTGCAATCTGATGACGTCATGCTCCTAAGAAATTTAGCAATGTATGCATGTCATGCTTTCAAGACTAGAGATATACATGTCAATAACTGAATAAGAGCTGAATACTGTATCTTTGTGACTGAATTGAAACATTTAATTGTGTTGCTTATTTTTATATATCAAATTAATTCCCTCGATTCTATTTGATTATGATGTAGGAAGTTGCATCCCTTGTTCGTTTTGGTTCTCCCATGATAACGTGTACCCATTGTATACAGGCCTGTGGCCTTACGATTAAACTTTCCGACTTCCGACTTCCGACTTCTCTCTCTCTCTGTTTCTGTTAGTCTGTCTGTCTGTCGCTGTCTGGGCTTTAACTAATTCGAATCTTAAAACTGGATGGGAAAAAAAAGATACAGCAGTAACAGTAAGGTTTTTTTGTAATGTATTTAATCCGGCCCTACCTGCCCCACCATCCCCTATATGGTTTACCATCTTGTTCCGTTCATCACACCAGCCCTACCACTCTCCCCCACCCAAGCCTCCCCTACCCCTACTTTATTCTCCCAGTCCACCCCCACTCCCACACACACCTACACCATTTTCCCGGCCGTCCTACTTACTTTAACCCCTTGGCTGCCAGATAAAATTAAAGACAAAACCATTGGGCAAATCATGCCATAAAAAAGACAATTGATCGAGCCAACCTAGCACAATGGTCTGGGGACATAACTCTCTTGACTGCGTTAGAGCAAAATCCAGCATATCAGGGTTATTCCTCTTCATCTGATGACGTCATCAGTGATGTCATCACCTCAGTACGCAATACGTTGGTGGCAGTGAAGGGGTTAGTTTCCTGGATATGTTGATTCACCTTGGGTGATATACACTACTCACAAAAAGTTAAGGATCACTATGAGAAAACAGGTGCGCAAGAAACTCCGTTCGCTCCTGTTCTTTTTTTCTCAGTCAAGCCAAATTGTTATGAATTCTTGTTCAGCTGTAAGTGGGCGATGTTGTGTTAGTGGAAACATTGCACGTGATTCTCTATTACTGAGCTTGGCAGCAAAAGAAAAAGCGGAAACTTGCGAAAAAGGACCTTGTTTTGGATCGTTCTGCATGAACACATTGCACAAGCCAGATGGAAAAACCATTATGCACGTGCAAGCACTGCTGTTTATGTGTGAGATGATGTCTCTTGCTTGGCTTTATAAGAAGACATACCACCAGTATTAGGCCTGATTTGACAATGCCTCCACGACGAAAATTGAGCGAGTTGGATAGGGGACGAGCTGTTGCATGGTTCCAAGATGGTGTTCCCAAGCGAGAAGTGGCCAGGCGACTTCAGGTGTCCATCTCGGTCATTGTCAGACTGATTCAACGCTTCACAGCCACTGGGAGGGTCCATGAAAGACGCAGATCTGGTCGACCGAAGAAGACAACTCCACGTGAAGATCGTCTCATTGAACGACAAGCCCTGCAGACAAGAACAGCCTCTTCCAGCATCATTCGAAGGCAGCTGAGGGTGGCTACTAACATCAACATCAGCCAGCAGACCATACGGAACCGCCTTCATGGGTTTAACCTCCGTTCTCGTCGCCCAGCTTTACGGCCACGCTTAACTCCAGCCCATAGGGCAGCACGCCGCGCCTTCTGCAGACGTCACGTGAGGTGGACACGTCAGCAATGGTCCCAGGTCCTGTTCAGTGATGAATCACGCTTCACCCTGAACCACAACGACGGCCGACTGAGGGTCTGGAGGCGCCCAGGGGAACGCTTTATTGACGCCACTGTCCAAGAAAAGGTGGCCTTTGGTGGAGGTTCTGTAATGGTCTGGGGGGCCTTCAGCCTTCACCACAGAACACCCTTGTATCATGTACAGGGTAACCTGACTGGCCTCCGATACCGGGATGAGATCCTTCGACCGCTGGCTGTGCCTACACTGCAGCAGATGGGACCGCCGGCTGTCTACCAGGATGACAACGCTCGCCCCCACAGGGCAAGGGTGGTCAACGACTTCCTGCAGCAGTCTGGAGTCAACAGAATGGAGTGGCCAGCATGCAGTCCCGATCTCAACCCGATTGAGAACCTCTGGGATGAGCTGGATCGCAAAGTGAGGAGCAACCACCCCCCTCCCAGGGATGCCCAGCACCTCTACCAGATGCTGCAGGCTGAGTGGCAGGCGCTTCCACAGAGGATCTTCACCACCCTGGTCAACTCCATGAGGACTCGCTGCGTCGAGTGCCAGAACAGCCATGGCGGATACACGCATTACTGAACTTTTGGGAGCATCAGAATGCCCTGTCTTGTGATTTCAATGACTTTGGGAAATCAAATTTCGATACGTACCCACTTTGATCAAATGTACAGACCAAACGATTGCTCGAAATTGAAGGCAATTGTGTATCGTTATCACTAAAGCATTGAATTAAATGTTGGCCAAAATTCAACGCATTGGCTTTCTTATTTGGAAAGTTATGAATTAGTTTGCAAGTGATCCTTAACTTTTTGTGGATAGCTTATTTACCTGCACTGCATGATGCTTGGCGACAAGGTGGGTGTATGATGTGTTTATAGTCGATGAGAGCAAACAAGCAACAGCTGTGGGACGGGAAATAGATGTACAATGTATAATAATTCTGATTGATTGCTGGCTATAGGAGTTTGCTGTTTCTTCTTCGCCAAGCAAAGAGTCAAAAAGGACACCCTGACGGATGAAGTTTTGCAAGAAACACGTCGAGACCACCGGGAAAACACCCTTTACAGAGATCGTAACACTCACTTTGCCCTGGTTTCCTAGAAATCAAACCGTCAAATCGGCGATTCCTCCTTGGCTGAGGTGCTGGGAAGTCAAATTATTTCAGTGAAAGAGAAGGCATGCGCCTTCTCTTTTATAATGGCCGCCTGAGTTTAGACCAGATCGTTTGCACGAAATGTCCACAATACAAGCCTTTTAAAAAAAATTACATTTTATACAGTTTACCAAAAGGAGTTTCGCTCACAACAAAGGAAGTAGCTCCATTATTTTTTACTGCACTACAAAGAAGAACAAGCTTCAACCACAATGAGTGACCTCCACCCACCCCATCCAAAATGGCTTATCTCTCCGGCATCTCCGCCAAGGAGGAATCGCCGTTTTGACGGTTTGATTTCTAGGAAACCAGAGCAAAGTGAGTGTTCCGATCCTTGACAATGCTGTCTTTCTGGTGATCTCGACGTGTTTCTTGCAAAAAAATCACCCGTCAGGGTCCACCTTTAAGGAAAGCAATATGGATGCTGGTCGATAACGAAGAATCTCGTTAGCGTTACTGCTGTTGATAGAGGAGAAAATTCAGTTATTAGTGTATTAGAGGAGAGATTCGGTTGAAGAAAGTCAAGATGTGCCCCCCCCCCCCCCCCCCCCCCCTACATTTATCGGTTAATTGTATTTTTCCGTTTTTGCCTTTCTTACCATACATAAAGCTGTATTTTAGGAACATTTTTAGCTAATAACCTTTTTGGAATACTAACCCTATCCCTAACCCTAGCCCTAACCCTAACCCTACCCCCCACCCTATAAGACGGGAAAACGCAACGAACCACAACTGTGACAAATCGCGGTGTACTGCAGTACATAGTGGGGGGTAGGGTTAGGCTTAGGGCTAGGGTTAGGGATAGGGTTATTATTCCAAAAAGGTTATTAGCTAAAAAATGTTCCTAAAATACAGCTTTATGTATGGTAAGAAAGGCAAAAACGGAAAAATACAATTAACCGAGAAATGCAGGGGTGGGGGGGGGGGGGGGTGGCACATCTTTACCTTTACCGATTCGGTTAGTAGTACATTAATGGGCTGGCGAAAATGACATGCCTGACGATGGCAATGACTTTTGTGTTTCATTCATGCATTCGTTTGTTCGTTCGTTGGTTTATTCAATCGTTCATTCATTCGTGCTGGAAATCCATTAATTAGCTCCTCCATTCACACACACACACACACACACACACACACACACACACACACACACACACACACACACACACACACACACACACACACACACACACACACACACACAAACATCACATCATCCTGCAAAAAAGCACAGCAGAGACTATATTTTCTAAGACAGCTCAAGAAATTTAGGATAAGTACAGCAGTCTTGACACAGTTCTATCGATCTGTCATCGAAAGCATACTCAGTTTTTTTAATATATGTATGGATCAGCTTCAGCTAAAGATAAAAGGAAACTCCATCAAGTCGTCAAGACAGCCTACAACATCATAGGTCACAAACAGCCATCCGCATATAACATCTATAGTGTGCGCATAAGACGCAAAGCTAAATCCATCATATATGATAGCACACACCCAGCCAACCATCTGTTTCAATCTCTCCCTTCTAGTAAAAGGTCCTGCTCTTTTAAGTGCAAATCTAACCGCCTGAAGAACAGCTTTTATACCTCTGCTGTCAGAGCCATCAATACTCAGTAGGCTCATTCCCCTAGGGGAATTCTTTATTGGAGGCGGCCAAGATGGGACATGTATTGGTATAAATGTGTATGCACACGTGTATGTGTGTGTGTGTGTGTTGGTATATGTGTAGGTGTGCGTCTGAGAGAAAGAGAGACTCTGAGGGAGAGACTGATACATGATGATGTCATTTGTCCATTCGATGTGCATGCTTTCGTTGTTGTTGGATTGTGTCTTGTGCAAAACCAAAACGATTTCCCTTGTATTACGGTGCATTGGCTGATTAAAGAATCTAATCTAATCTAATCTAAACATGCATGCACGCACGCACACACACAAACACACAGAGATTCACAAACAGATGGGTGAATGAAGACAGACATACAGGGCAGAGAGCCAGAGAGAGAGAGAGAGAGAGAGAGAGAGAGAGAGAGAGAGAGAGAGAGAGAGAGAGAGAGAGAGAGAGAGAGAGAGAGAGAGAGAGAGAGAGAGAGAGAGAGAGAGAGAGAGAAGACAGACTATAATAGACATATAGACAAATCGGCAGACAGACAGACAGACAGACAGGCAGATCGACAAAGACACCGCTTATTTGCAAATCTTCTTTTCGTGAGTTTGTTTGTTTGTTTGTTTGTTCGTTTGTCACCAGCCAAGTGAGGCAAACGTCAAAGTGTCATCAGCCTATGAGTCATAGCAACACAAGACAAACAAATAAACAAACAAACACAACTTACAATGACAACGCGTTTGCTTTGCTAATTGTGATACTCACCTGGACGACTTTCAAAGAGCTATTGTTATACGATCAGCAGAAGGCTCATTAAACCGTCTGGGAATCTGAGTTCGCAAAAAGAAAGAAGCGAAAACCCGCAATGCAAAGGCTACGCTAGCCTCAAACGCGAACTTAAAAACGGTTTAGCAGTCATTGCGCTTATATAGTGATATGCCCCCGTCTCTATGTCCCCGTCTCTATGCGTCCCAGTCTCTATGTTTCTCTTTCTTTTAATAGTATGTGACGCAGCTACTGTGATGATTTTAACTCTAGACGTGTCATATTTTTACTTGCTAAGTTTGTGATTGATTAACGGTTTCTAACAAAAGTATTTGAACAAAAAACACTTTGATCTTGTTTTACCTTGTGTTTTTATCCCTTTTTAATGCGTGGTAGGATTTAACGTGGTGACAGCCCTGACATGGCCTTTGTTGTCGACGGGGCTATAATTTTAATCTTAATCTTAATCTCGATAGGGACATTAAGTCGCTGGGCGAGTTTCTCGCTTCAAGAGGCTTGTAAAGTCAAAAATATCATTTTTTTTGTCACGGGTATTTTGTGTCCTCTAACATCTTATCTTTCATATTTACGAAGGAATATCTTCAATATGGTCTCTAAATGGTCTTATAAGTGTTTTAAAACGAGTAGGTCAATGCCTTTTCTTCAGCTAGGCTAGACTTTAGGGTAAAGGTAAAGATGTGCCACCCACCCACCCTGCATTTCTCGGTTAATTGTATTTTTCCGTTTTTGCCTTTCTTACCATACATAAAGCTGTATTTTAGGAACATGTTCAGCTAATTCTCTTTTTGGAATACTAACCCTAACCCTAACCCTAGCCCTAAACCTAACCCTACCCCCCCACTATGTACTGCAGTCTTATCACAGTTGTGGTTCGTTGCGTTTTTCCGTCTTATAGGGTGGGGGGTAGGGTTAGGGTTAGGGCTAGGGTTAGGGCTAGGGTTAGTATTCCAAAAAGGTTATTAGCTAAAAAGGTTCCTAAAATACAGCTTTATGTATGGTAAGAAAGGCAAAAACGGAAAAATACAATTAACCGACTTTAGACTGTGTTTTCTCAAAATGGCTGACGTGACGCTCACCCTACTATCTTTAAATGCTCATAACTTGGGAACGGAAAAATATACAATAATGGTTCTTGTATCGTTAGAAAGATCGTTGTCTGAAGTTTTTAAGTGTGTAATTTTCTCAGAATTGTCAGTTTGACACTTAATGTCCCTTTCGTGGTGTTGGGTCACATATGTCACGGTAGAGACTGCGGTTTGGTAGAGTCGGCGATTCAGTTAAGTAGAAACGGCGATCGGGAGTCTCTGCTTGCAGAAAGTTAAGAAACCCCGATCGGCGTGTCTACCACGAATGTGTTGGTAGAAACTACGATCGGAGTTTCTGGTTAGCAGAATCGCCAGTTGGCATTTATACCAAGCTGTATTTGTACTCTTGTTAAATATGAGATATAGGCCTGTGTGCGATACCAGTTTTTGAAAGAACGGGGAACAAATGTCCATCTGTGTGTGTGTGTGTGTGTGTGTGTGTGTGTGTGTGTGTGTGTGTGTGTGTGTGTGTGTGTGTGTGTGTGTGTGTGTGTGTGTGTGTGTGTGTGTGTGTTGTTTTCTAAGCCTAACCCTATCCCTTATCCTAATCGTAACATGTTAATAGTAAGCTTAGACTCACCTCTATCTCTGATTCTTAACCCTAACCATATCCCTAATTCTAAGCCTAATCCTAATTCGGGGGTGGGGGGATACATCGAGACGGGGGAACATAGAGACGAGGACATATAGAGACAGGGGCACAATGAGTTGACACATATAGACGCGGGACACATAGAGACAGGGACATATAGAGAATGATGCACAATGAGGGTGACACATAGAGACAGGGGCACAATGAGGGTGACACATAGAGACAGACACATATAGAGACTGATGCACAATGAGGGTGACAGATAGAGACGGGGACACATAGAGACTGATGCACAATGAGGGTGACACATATAGACGGGGACACATAGAGACTGATGCACAATGAGGGTGACACATATAGACGGGGACATATAGAGACGGATGCACAATGAGGGTGACACATAGAGACGGGGACATATAGAGAATGATGCACAATGAGGGTGACAGATAGAGACAGGGACACAATGAGGGTGACACATAGAGACAGGGACATATAGAGAATGATGCACAATGAGGGTGACACATAGAGACGGGGACATATAGAGAATGATGCACAATGAGGGTGACACATAGAGACGGGCACATCTGATGCACAATGAGGGTGACAGATAGAGACGGGGACATCTGATGCACAATGAGGGTGACACATAGAGACGGGGACATCTGATGCACAATGAGGGTGACACATAGAGACGGGGACATCTGATGCACAATGAGGGTGACACATAGAGACGGGGACATCTGATGCACAATGAGGGTGACAGATAGAGACAGGGACATCTGATGCACAATGAGGGTGACACATAGAGACGGGGACATCTGATGCACAATGAGGGTGACACATAGAGACGGGGACATCTGATGCACAATGAGGGTGACAGATATAGAGGGACATCTGATGCACAATGAGGGTGACAGATAGAGACGGGGACATCTGATGCACAATGAGGGTGACAGATAGAGACAGGGACATCTGATGCACAATGAGGGTGACACATAGAGACAGGGACATCTGATGCACAATGAGGGTGACAGATAGAGACAGGGAATGAGGGTGACACATAGAGACGGTGGGGGGGGGGGGGGCACATAGAGAAGGCTACAGAATGCGGGTGACACATAGAGACGGGGGCACACAGAGACAGAGGCGCATCAGTATGACACCGTCACTTCCTTACAGCATTATACATCTGACATTTATGTCAGTAGTTTTACATAGCCACTTGCAGTCATGGATTTGCCATTAAGAGTTGTCAGTTATGGCTAAATTTACAGAACAAGTCTAGGTTCGGTTTTTGTTTGTCAAACGGTCTGCATGGTACTTTGACTGACTGACATGACTGACAACTCGTACCGAGAAACATTTACCTTATTGCTCAACTTGGTACATACAGTAGGTGAAAATGATTTTAACCCTTTCACCGCCCAAGTCGCATTTTAATTTTTAGCACCACAGTGATTTAACGCCTATGTCACTAAAAGGCATCAAATTGGGGTCTATTATCCAAATACACAAATGTCTTAGTTTTGGGAAGTAAGGATAGACCTTATTTAAGATATGTCACAGAAGAATCCCCAATACTGCAGATGGATGTTATTCTCTACCCAGGTAAATTGAATGGAAAATGTTGGCTGAAATATGGCTGGCGGCACAAGGGTTAAAAAAACCAAGTTCATGGATGCAACAGGTATGTGCTACAATATAGCTTGTTGCAGTGATGTCCCGAGGCCCCGGTCATTGACCATTGACCTATTAACATTGAAAATGTCTATTGTGTACTCCCCTCGCAGGACAAATGTCTGATTACAATTGCCTTTCTTACCATACATAAAGCTGTATTTTAGGAACATTTTTAGCTAATAATCTTTTTGGAATACTAACCCTAGCCCTAAACCTAACCCTACCCCCCCCCCCCCCCACTATGTACTGCAGTACACCGCGATTTGTCACAGTTGTGGTTCGTTGCGTTTTTCCGTCTTATAGGGTGGGGGGTAGGGTTAGGTTTAGGGCTAGGGTTAGGGATAGGGTTAGGGATAGGGTTAGTATTCCAAAAAGGTTATTAGCTAAAAATGTTCATAAAATACAGCTTTATGTATGGTAAGAAAGGCAATAACGGAACAATAGAATTAACCGAGATAGGTAGGGGGGGGGGGGGGGGGGGTGGCACATCTTGACCTTTACCGTTGTAGACTAATTTTTGTGTTATATATATTCATATCGCAGAGGATAGAAACACAGTAAAAGGGAGAGAGAGAGAGAGAGAGAGAGAGAGAGAGAGAGAGAGAGAGAGAGAGAGAGAGAGAGAGAGAGAGGAGAGAGAGAGAGAGAGAGAGAGAGAGAGAGAGAGAGACAGAGAGAGAGAGACAGAGTGAGAGAGTGAGAGAGAGAAAAGAGAGAGACACACAGAGAGAGTGCAATATAGAGAGAGAGACAGAGACAGAGATAGACACAGAGAGAGACAGAGAGACAGAGACAGAGGGGGGGGGGGGCACTAAGAGACCGACAGACAGACACTAGACACAAAGAAACCACTGGAACACTTGTTTACTGTCATTAGCTAACAGAGAAAGCGAGAGAGAGAGCGAGAGAGAGAGAGAGAGAGAGAGAGAGAGAGAGAGAGAGAGAGAGAGAGAGAGAGAGAGAGAGAGAGAGAGAGAGAGAGAGAGAGTGTGTGTGTGTGTGTGTGTGTGAGAGAGAGAGAGAGAGAGAGAGAGAGAGAGAGAGAGAGAGAGAGAGAGAGAGAGAGAGAGAGAGAGAGTGTGTGTGTGTGTGTGTGTAAGAGAGAGAGAGAGAGAGAGAGAGAGAGAGAGAGAGAGAGAGAGAGAGAGAGAGAGAGAGAGAGAGAGAGAGAGAGAGAGAGAGGAGAGAGAGAGAGAGAGAATTTGACAATTTGACAGTTTTATTGTCATCACCATAAAGGTCTCATGACAAGGGGGTAAACAAAATATGTCAACTTAATAACAAATCAAGCATAGAAAACAAACACTACTTCAACAATGAAATATGAATTGTAGAAATGAAAAAGTGAAAAAAATGACAAATGAAATGTCATAGATCCTTCGTCTATATAAGCATGTAAACAACATCCCTTTCTTATGTTCCATTACCTCTCTCCCTCTCTCCCCCCCCCCCCTTCCCACACACACACATACATACGCAATGCCTATTCTTACAAGCTGAGAGAGAGAGAGAGAGAGAGAGAGAGAGAGAGAGAGAGAGAGATGAGAGAGAGAGAGAGAGTGAGAGAGAAAGAGAGAGAGAGACAGAGTTAGTTTTCCGTAATAAACATAGTTCCCCCACCTTCTGGACGTTCTGTGCTTGCAACTTCCTCTAATCTGCCACTATCTTTCACTCTGCCTTTTCCCTTTGCTTTCTATCATCTACTATCTTTCTGACTTACTTGGCCCAATTCTCCTGCCTTTTGTTTCCAAAAAAATCTTCCAAATAATTATTCTCCTTTGAGCTCCTCCGAAATCGGAATGGGTCGGCTGTGCGCAGCGGGGAGACCAGTGAAAACTGAAAACCGGATGCATGCGTACCTTACCCATTATGGCCATATGGCCTGGGAACGCAGAAGAAGAAGAAGAAGAAGAAGAAGCTGCCCGGTTGTTTATAGTTGGGCTTTTGGGAACAGGGGAGAGAGAGAGAGAGAGAGATGAGAGAGAGAGAGCGAGAGAGAGAGAGAGAGAGAGAGAGAGAGAGAGAGAGAGAGAGAGAGAGAGAGAGAGAGAGAGAGAGAGAGAGAGAGAGAGAAGAGAGAGAGAGAGAGAGAGAGAGAGAGATGAGAGAGAGAGAGAGAGAGAGAGAGAGAGAGACAGAGAGAGACAGAGAGAGAGGGAGAGAGACATATATATAGAAACAGAAAGTAACAGAGAGAGAGAAAGAGGGATGGGGAGAGCGATAGGGGGGAGAGAGAGAGAAGACAGACAGACAGGCAGACACGCATACAGACAGACAGACAGACACACAAACACAGACAGAAACAGAGAGAGAGAGAGAGACGAGAGAGAGACGAAAGAGAGAGCGAGGAGAGAACCAGAGAGAGATGAGGAGAGAAGAGAGAGAGAGAGAGAGAGAGACGTGAGTGAGAGAGAAGGAGAGACACAGAGATAG
>CM065698.1:11882878-11885378 GCA_017654935.2 Phymorhynchus buccinoides | reverse complement strand
TCCAGAGGACAATTTGCTATTAATTGTGGTATCATTTAGTCACGGAGACTTATCTCTTTGACATTCGGGCTGCTCCAACCTGGAGAGCGCGTCGCCAGAAGACCAGCGCCACCCACTTTTTTTTTTTAGGGGGGGGGGGGGGGGGCGAGGGTGGGGGGGGGGGGGGGGGGGGGGGAAGACGAGTGAAAAGGGGTGGAGACGGGCTTGGGAAACCTAGCTTCATACCAGGCAGCGGGATTTCCCCCTGCTCTTATCTGCTACGCTTAACTGGTTTTACGGGCAGACTAGCTTTAAGTCCCCATCCCGGAAGGACTCGACTTTCCGTTCGATTTTCACCATCGAACTGGAAAGAAAGGGCAAGGCCGGGATTCGAACCTGGGTCACCTCACGCATCGAACATGGCAGGCGTACGTCTTAACCACTTTCACACTCCTTTCTATGGATTAATCGTTCGTTCGTTCGTTCGTTCGTTCGTTCGTTCGTTCGTTCGTTCGTTCGTTTCGGTCGTTCTTTCTTTCTTCCTTCCTTCCTTCCTTCCTTCCTTCCTTCCTTCCTTCCTTCTTCTTTTTCTTTCCTTCCTTCCTTTCCTTCCTTCCTTCCTTCCTTCCTTTCCTTCTCTTCCTTCCTTCCTTCCTTCCTTCCTTCCTTCCTTCCTTCCTTATTTCCTTCCTTCCTTCCTTCCCTTCCTTCTTTCCTTCCTTCCTTCCTTCCTTCCTTCCTTCCTTCCTTCCTTCCTTCCTTCCTTCCTTCCTTCCTTCCTTCCTTCCTTCCTTCTTTCCTTCCTTCCTTCCTTCCTTCCTTCTTTCCTTCCTTCCTTCCTTCCTTCCTTCCTTCCTTCCTTCTTCCTCCTTCCTTCCTTTCCTTCCTTCCTTCCTTCCTTCCTTCCTTCCTTCCTTCCTTCCTTCCTTCCTTCCTTCCTTCCTTCCTTCTTTCCTTCCTTCCTTCCTTCCTTCCTTCCTTCCTTCCTTCCTTTCCTTCCTTCTTTCCTTCCTTCCCTTTCCTTCCTTCCTTCCTTCCTTCCTTCCTTCCTTTCCTTTCTTCTTTCCTTCTTTCCTTCCTTCCTTCCTTCCTTCCTTTCCATTAATATGATTCTTCTATTAATGTAAAATCTAGAATGTACGATCATAAAAAAAAGGCTTAGGCTTTTAAAATAAGAAGAATGACAATGCCAGCCGCTGGTTGATTCGCGGATTACTGGCTGGGAGGTCACGGGTTCGAATCCTATCAGAGGCGCGGGGGGGGGGGGGGGGGTGGGGTGGGGGGGGGGGGGAACGGGGGTTGCACTATTTATTTATTCAGCTCAGTGGAAGCAAGCTGATTTGCTGACTTTTTCTCTCTCTCCAGAATGTACTTACATTACTAACTTTATTTTTCTGGTATGCGTTTGTTTGGTTCAAACTAATATACTTTGTTTAATAAAAGAGACTTGCAGAAGCATGGATCATTCATTCCAAACAAGCAAAGCATGCACATATACGTAGGTATTTACAATGTCTGCTTACATTTTCTTTTCATTTTTACATGTACAATGTTACAGTACGATTAGTGGGCGGATTAGTGGGTGGGGTGGGGATTTGATTTTGATTTGACTTTGGGTTTGATTTTCTATGTGTGCATGGGCGTACGCGAGTGTGTGTCGTTTCTCTTCATTTACATTCATTTTCAATTCTTATTTTTTAACGACGTCAATATGTTGGCCTTAAGCTGGCGAGTGCGTGTGTTTTCATTTTTTCTTCCGTTTGCATCTGTTATTATCTCTTATTGTGCATGTGTATATTTATATGTATCTTATATGATCTGTATGTGGGTGGGGTGAGTGGTGGTGATGGTAACGGTGTGTGTGTGTGTGTGTGTGTGTGTGTGTGTGTGTGTGTGCGTGCGTGCGCGTGTGTGCGTGTGTGTGCGTGCGTGCGTGTGTGTGTGTGTGTGTGTGTGTGTGTGTGTGTGTGTGTGTGTGTGTGTGTGTGTGTGTGTGTGTGTGTGTGTGTGTGTGTGTGTGTGTGTGTGTGTGTGTGTGTGTGTATGTGCCGGTACGTGCGTGTATGTGTGGGTGGGGTGTGTATGTGTATGCCTATTTGCATGTGCGTGAGCGATTATTTCGTGTTGTTGTTGAATTTGTTGCTTCTTAATTTTTGTTGTTGTTAAGCGCATAGAGCTCCACATTGGTGGAGGAATGCGCTATATAAATGATTCACTATTATTATTATTATTATTATTATTATGTCCTGGTATTCTATTGTGTATTTAAATAGTAGTATTACGTGCCTGTATTATCATGTTCATGTGTGTTTTGTATATGCGTTGTATCTGTAAGGCGCTTTGAGCTGTTGTCAGGATACTGCGCCATGTAAATGTTATTAATTATTATTATTATTATTACGAATCTATGAATTATCTCCCCTGTTCCAAGAGTTATTGCCCATTTTGCTCTGCTACGATTGGTGGGCGAAAAGGTCGATATTTATTTTTTCTAACAGAATATAAGGACATTATATGGGCC
>CM065698.1:11860378-11867878 GCA_017654935.2 Phymorhynchus buccinoides | reverse complement strand
GAGAGAGAGAGAGAGAGAGAGAGAGAGAGAGAGAGAGAGAGAGAGAGAGCAAGCACACACGCACATACACTAACTCGACCGCAATTTCCGATATCAAAAGAATGAGCTACTTCAGCAGGGCAAGTCAACAATCGCCTCCATGATAGACACATGTTTAGAGGAGGCTGCCGTTAGGCTGATGTAAACTTCTGAAAGCTTGCTGATGGAAAGGCGTTTGATGTACAGTCTAGTATCAACCCTAACCTAGCTAGACAATAGCCAGTGGATGTTTTCTCTTCTCAACAAGGAAGATATGAAATTAGAAAGAAAAGAACCCCCCGTGGGGATACCGGGGGGGGGGGTCTTTTGTATAAATAGTTCCCCCACCTTCTGGATATTCTGTGCTTGTAACTTCCTCCAGTCTGTCACTCTCTTTGACTCTGCCTTTTCCCTTAGCTTACTAGTCATCTACTATCTTTCTGCCTTACCCGGTCCATTCTCCTCCTGCTTTTTTGTCACGAAATATTTTCAAAAAAAGATTTCCTCCTCCAGCCGAAGTCGGACTTGCTGGGCCTAACTATTTGCTAGTTAGGCGCATAACGGCAGCATGACGCAGCTGCGCTCATTATTGACAGGAAACTGTCTGAGCGATTGAAGAAGAAGAAGAAGAAAGAAAAGGAAAGAAAGAAACAAAGAAAGACAGAAGGAAATAACGAAAGAATTGTGCGCTTGTATGCGCGCGCTACCAGACTTAGTATCATCATATCATGTTTGTGTTTTTGTTATGATCGGTTTATAAGTTTAGGTTTTGGCGGCTAGAACACCGTTTCGACAGCGACAGAATAGTTAACAGTGACTGTGGTCGCTCTACGGAAGGAAAGAAGGTCCCTGTAGACGATTCTGATACGTTTTTGTTATGATCGGTTTGTAGGTTTAGGTTTTGGCCGCTAGAACACAGTTAGGTTCTTGGAGACGATTCTGGTGGTTTTTTTTGTTATGATCGGTTTATACGTTTAGGCTTTGGCGGCTAGAACACCGTTATGTTCTTAAAGACGATCATGATGGGTTTTTTTGTTATGATCGGTTTATACGTTTAGGTGTTGGCGGCTAGAGCACCGTTACGACAGCGACAGAATTGTCAACAGTGACTGTGGTCGCTCTACGGAAGGAAGGAAGGACCCGGTAGACGATTCTGATATTTGTTGTGATCGGTTTATAAGCTTAGGTTCTAAGTTTAGGTTGTGGCGGCTAGAACACCGTTTGTACCCTGGAGACGATTCTGATCTTTTTTATATGATCGGTTTATAAGTTTAGGTTCTTCATTGTCGGTGAAATTTTAAAAAAAATCGTATTTCGATTTTTTCTTTTTTCTTTGTCAGCTCTCTGATTTTCCCCTCCACCTTCCACCGAAAGCTCGTATCACTAACGACTTTCTATCTGGGGTAAATGAGGTTGTGAAAATAGACTCGTAAGTCTCAAATTCAGATCTATTTAAGGACAAAAACCTCGTATCTTCGTTCTTTTGAAGTCTAAAAAAACCCGTTTTAAAATAATTTTAACAAAATGCAGGACTAAACTCGCAATGTCTTGAACAACATAATTAGTCATCATAGTTAATCAATCGTGGTCAACGCGGTTAATTTCTAAAACAGTTTTATTTCGGGGGTTTTCTCAAAACTACCAAAATTGAGATACGAGGTTTTTGTTGGAAATTTCACCGACGACATTAAAACAAATCGTAGCACAGACATACAGACAAGCGGACGGACAGACAGACAGACGGACGGACAAAGGAACGCAGAGGTCCTCTTCCCAGTTGCCACGCGCACACGCTCTAATAAAACGAAATAAACTCGTTCTGATCAAACCAAAAGGGTCCGCTACACTGCATACGATTCGATCCCAATGCGATCCGACTGTGACATTTGTAAGGCAGGATTCTCGTGAAATTCTACTGTTTTAAATGAATCAACCCCTCCCGGTGCGGGGGGGGGGGGGGGGGGGTGTGTTACCGGGGGGGTCTTTTGTATAAATAGTTCCCCCACCTTCTGGAAGTTCTGTGCTTGTAGCTTCCTCTAATCTGTCACTCACTTTGACTCTTGCCTTCTCTGCCCTTACCGGTCCATCCATTCTCCTCCTGCCTTTTCCCCTTTGATTTACTGTCATCTATGCTATCTTTCTGCCCTTACCGGTCCATCCATTCTCCTCCTGCCTTTTCCCATTTGATTTACTGTCATCTATGCTATCTTTCTGCCTTTACCGGTCCATCCATTCTCCTCCTGCCTTTTCCCCTTTGATTTACTGTCATCTATGCTATCTTTCTGCCCTTACCGGTCCATCCATTCTCCTCTTGCCTTTTCCCCTTTGATTTACTGTCATCTATGCTATCTTTCTGCCCTTACCGGTCCATCCATTCTCCTCTTGCCTTTTCCCCTTTGATTTACTGTCATCTATGCTATCTTTCTGCCATTACCGGTCCATCCATTCTCCTCTTGCCTTTTCCCCTTTGATTTACTGTCATCTATGCTATCTTTCTGCCCTTACCGGTCCATCCATTCTCCTCCTGCCTTTTCCCCTTTGATTTACTGTCATCTATGCTATCTTTCTGCCCTTACCGGTCCATCCATTCTCCTCTTGCCTTTTCCCCTTTGATTTACTGTCATCTATTATCTTTCTGCCTTTACCGGTCCATCCATTCTCCTCCTGCCTTTTCCCCTTTGATTTACTGTCATCTATGCTATCTTTCTGCCCTTACCGGTCCATCCATTCTCCTCTTGCCTTTTCCCCTTTGATTTACTGTCATCTATGCTATCTTTCTGCCCTTACCGGTCCATCCATTCTCCTCCTGCCTTTTCCCCTTTGATTTACTGTCATCTATGCTATCTTTCTGCCCTTACCGGTCCATCCATTCTCCTCTTGCCTTTTCCCCTTTGATTTACTGTCATCTATGCTATCTTTCTGCCCTTACCGGTCCATCCATTCTCCTCTTGCCTTTTCCCCTTTGATTTACTGTCATCTATGCTATCTCTCTGCCCTTACCGGTCCATCCATTCTCCTCCTGCCTTTTCCCCTTTGATTTACTGTCATCTATGCTATCTTTCTGCCTTACCGGTCCATCCATTCTCCTCTTGCCTTTTCCCCTTTGATTTACTGTCATCTATGCTATCTTTCTGCCCTTACCGGTCCATCCATTCTCCTCTTGCCTTTTCCCCTTTGATTTACTGTCATCTATGCTATCTTTCTGCCTTTACCGGTCCATCCATTCTCCTCCTGCCTTTTCCCCTTTGATTTACTGTCATCTATGCTATCTTTCTGCCTTTACCGGTCCATCCATTCTCCTCCTGCCTTTTCCCCTTTGCTTTACTGTCATCTATGCTATCTTTCTGCCTTTACCGGTCCATCCATTTGACCTCCTTGCCTTTTCCCCTTTGATTTACTGTCATCTATGCTATCTTTCTGCCTTTACCGGTCCATCCATTCTCCTCCTGCCTTTTCCCCTTTGATTTACTGTCATCTATGCTATCTTTCTGCCTTTACCGGTCCATCCATTCTCCTTCTGCCTTTTTTCAAGAAACGCTTTCAGAAAGATTTCCTCCTCCAGCTCCAAGTCGGACTTGCTGCTGGGGGGGGGGGGGCCTGACTATTTCTTCGTTAGGCGCATAACGGCAGCATGACGCATCTGCACTCATGATTGACAGGAAACTGTCTGAGCGATCGAAGAAGAAGAAGAAGAAGACATGAATCTGATGAAATCCTACTAGTTAGGCTCACTATATTTTATTTTTTGTATTTTCCCCCGTACACGAATCTGATGAAATGTCTGTGTTTTTGTATCAGATGTTTTACGTGATTTCGTTGTATTGGGGTCTACTTTGAGTACAGTGGAACCTCCCTTATAAGACCTCCCATTATAAGACTCCCTCCCATATAAGACCTATTTTTCTGAGACATTGACTTTCTTTGTAAGTATTAAAATTACCTCCCTTGTAAGACCCCTCCCTTATAAGACCTCATTTTGGATGATTTTTGAAGGTCTTATAAGGGAGGTTCCACTGTATAGTGAACGAAGATAGTAGAATTATTTTTAGAGGGAAGTGTTTCATGTGAATCACGACTCACAGACATCGTCACAATCGGATCGCGTTGGGATCGAATCGTATGCAGTGTAGCGGTCCCTTAAAGGGGCACCCTGACGGATGAGTTTATCCAAGAAACACGTGGAGATCACCAGAAAAAAACACCCTTTACGGAGATCGCAACACTCACTTTGCTCTGATTTCCTAGAAATCAAACCGACAAATCGGCGATTCCTCCTTGGCGGAGGTGCTGGAAGTCAAATTCTTTCAGTGAAAGAGAAGGCCTGTGCCTTCCTCTTTTCTAATGGCTGCATGAGTCGCTTTGACCAAATCACGAAATTTCCACAATACAAGCCTTTTTCTTTGCACTTTACCAAAAGGAGTTTTGCTCACAACAAAAGAAGTAGCTCCAATTTTGTTTTTACTGCACTACAAAGAAGAAAAAAAGCTTCAACCTGTCGAGTGGCCTCCACCCACCCCATCCAAAATGGCTTCTCTCTCCGGCAACTCCGCCAAGGAGGAATCGCCGTTGTGACGGTTTGGTTTCTAGGAAACCAGAGCAAAGCGAGTGTTCCGATCCTTGAAAAGGCTGTCTTTCTGGTGATCTCGACGTGTTTCTTGCAAAGACTCATCCGTCAGGGTGTCCCTTTAATTAAGACAAAAAACATAGTAGTGACCTACTCCATACAACCTCAACCCAGTTTTGTAAGTCTTGGATCAAAGATTTCAAAAAATGAACCAGCCTAGTGCTTTTATAATGAAACAGATTCTTTCAACTCCCCCATGTCTTCTCTTCGATGTCTGGAAGCTACTTCAAAGGGTAACATATATATTCTCTCCTGTTTGGTGTGGGTTTTTAGAGAGAAAACAACACGCGTGATCGTCGTCTATCTGGTTACTTTTAAGATAAAACGGACAGTCCGATTGAAGTTAATACCCTTTCGTCGCCGCTGTCGCCTCTTGGCACCACAATTATTTAAAGATGTCATTGATGAGGTCATAGCTTTTGATGTCATAGTCCTGGGATGATGGTCCCGGGTTTAGATAAACCAGGAAAGATAATTATATCTCTAGACCATTTTCTCAGATTGAGTCTAACTGATTTGCTTCAACATTTACAATAAGAAAATCGATAATTTCTCAGTTTTCCTGTGGCAGTGAAAGGGTTTTAACACCCATGTTTACCGAAAGGCATAACAACGAGGGTCTGGTATCCATTGACCGTATGTTCTTAATTTTAGGGAGGTAAGGATGGGCCCTATTATATTGTATGCATGTCACAGAGGAATCCCCAATATTGCAGACATAATCTGTTCTCTTCCCAGGTAAGATTAATGGAAAGTTTTACCTGAAACATGAGTGGCGTTTTACAAGGGTTTTAATTAATTATTGAAAATGTACGGTGGGTTGTTTTTTTATGTAGAACGTGCGAATTGTCCATTATTCAGGACTGTCTAGCCAATGTGCTCGATGTCAAAAGGAAGCAACAGTGTTTGTCTTCTTAGAAGTTGAAGAGATTTGCCTTTGTTGTGGTTCATTTGGTGTGTGTATGTGACCGTGTGTGTGTGTGTGTGTGTGTGTGTGTGTGTGTGTGTGTGTGTGTGTGTGTGTGTGTGCGTGTGTGTGTGTGTGTGTGCGTGCGTGTGTGTGTGTGTGTGTGTGTGTGTGTGTGTGTGTGTGTGTGTGTGTGTGTGTTGCGTGCGCGTGCGTGTTGTGTGTTGTGTGTGTGTGTGTCTCTCTCTGTGTGTGTGTGTGTGTGTGTGTGTGTGTGTGTGTGTGTGTGTGTGTGTGTGTGTGTGTGTGTGGTAGACAGAGATGTAGAGAATGAGAAAAATGAGAGAGTTAGAGAGAAAGAATGTGTGTGTATGTGTGTGTGCGTGCGTATTCCTCTCTCTCTCTCTCTCTCTCTCTCTCTCTCTCTCTCTCTCTCTCTCTCTCTCTCTCTCTCTCTCTCTCTCTCTCTCTCTGTCTGCTCGTCGTGTACGTGTGTGTGTGTGTGTGTGTGCGTGTGTGTGTGTGTGTGTGTGTGTGTGTGTGTGTGTGTGTGTGTGTGTGTGTGTGTGTGGTAGAGTGATATAGAGAAAGAAAGAAAGAGAGAGGGAGAGAGAGAGAGAGAGGGAGAGAGAGAGAATGTTAGAGAAAGAGACTGTTAGAGAAAAGAGACAGAGAGAGAAGAAGACACAGAGATACAAGATACAAAGAGACATATAGGAAACGATTGATCTAAAAGAAGAAAAGGAAGAAGAAGGAAGAGGAGGAGGAGGAGAAGAATGAGGAGGAGAGGAGGAAGAAGAAGAAGGAGAAGCACAAAAAGAACAATAACAAGATTAACAAGAACAAGGACAAGAAAAACAGGAAGAAGAACAAGAACGAGAACGAGAAATAAAGAGAGAGAGAGACGGAGAGAGAGAGAAATTCAATTTCCTGCATCAGAATACAACTTCAAAGATGTGTGGTTTCTCTTGGTGCTATCAGAAACGAAGGATAATGGTGTGGTATTGGGATCCACTTTTCTCCAACTGTTCAAAGCCACTTCAAAGTGAAGTTTAACCCTTTTGCCGCCAGCCATTTGTCAGCTAAAAACTACCATTAAACTTAGTTGAGTGGAGAACATTATTTTATATGCAATATTGGGAATTCTTCTGTGACATGTATAACACTAGGCCTATCCTTACTTCCTAAAATCAAGAAAATAGGGTCCTCGGATAACAGGCCCTGGTTTGATGCTTTTTAGTGACATGGGTGTTAAACCATCGTGGTGCATGAATGCGACATTGGCGGTGAAAGGGTTAATGCGAGGATAATCTCGACACCATTGTCTGTGTAGCCTGTCTGACTGGATTATTGATGACACTCAATTATAAACTCAATTAGAATTAAAAAATCGATGGTTATATGAGTTGGAGGCTACGGGGATAGATATAGTGAGATAAAGACAGATATATATATATATATATATATATATATATATATATATATATATATATATATATATATATATATATATATATATATATCAGCACAATTTATATAATTTATTAAAAAAAAAATATTTTTTATTTTTTTTATTTTTTTTTTTGAACACGGAACATTACTCAAAGTTAACGTTAACTGGTTTTGTTTCTGAGGTTCACAAATAAAGACATTGGACACAGAAAAGCTTTATCAAAGCAAACTATATATATATATATGTTTTCTGAGGTTCACAAATAAAGACATTGGACACAGAAAAGCTTTATCAAAGCAAACTATATATATAGCAAACTATATATATATATATATATATATATATAGTTTGCTTTGATAAAGCTTTTCTGTGTCCAATGTCTTTATTTGTGAACCTCAGAAACAAAACCAGTTAATGTTAACTTTGAGTAATGTTCGTGTTCAAAAAATAAAATTAAAAATTATAATTTTTTTTAAAAAAATTAAAAAATTAAAAAGT